>VDFB02252616.1:190229415-190367068 GCA_007258455.2 Sequoia sempervirens | reverse complement strand
GAAGGGACATGACATTGTAAGACAACCTATTATGCAAAAAGGGAGGATCAAGGATACCCTATTGCAGCCTCCCAACTATCCCTGCTTGAATCAATTGTGAAGTAAAGAAAGAAAGTTCTTCAATCATAAGATGAGATGTTAGCATGATGGAGAACGGTGTAAAGCCCTCACTAGGTACACCACTTCATGGTGATGGTTAAGGACCATCAATTAAGGACCACATGAGGCCACAGAGGATAAGGTCTTGCTGTTGGGCCTAGGGTAGAGGATACTTGGGGTACCTCATCATCCTCCTCATTATGGTTGAGCCCACGCAGTTCTTGGGACTTGTTGTATATATATATACATATAACCTTTCTTAGACTTAGAACTAAATGTCTTTCATGGATTATGTCTGTCATATTCATCTAACATGGTTGTAGGTTTCCATAACCAGACTTACATCATCTCAATTTTAAGTAGGAATTATATCTTTAACTACAATCTACTATTGGTTTCATTTGGAATTGTGATTTCAGGGCAAAATATAAGGTGATCCCAAAGGGGGACATTACATAATCACTGCCACCTTTAGTGATTTGCTGTTTTTCAATAATAATGATCGCTGCATTATTAGTGGTCTTAGAATCACTGCATATATTAATCTCATAAATAATCGTTGCATATAAACACAAATAATCGCTCCTTAAAATAGATGATAATTGTTGACTTAAATGGATGATCATTGCTTTAAACAGATCATTGCCTTAGAAGTGTATTAATTTCTGCTCTTAAAACGTTTTTGTGAAGGTTGTGATCGGGGGCATAACAGTCCGCCCTGCCCAAGATTGCTTGTCCTCAAGCAATCACAAGCTAAGATTTGTAATTTTTTGACATTGCTCTTTTTGTGATGTAATTAGCTTCTGTTGTGATACTTTAGGAATTGAAAAATTCTACAACTAGTGGCAATTGTCTTGGTTATGTCTGACTCAACACTACAATGATGTACTTGAAGAGCAGTTGATAGTATACTTACCTAAACTTGACTACCAGTAAGCTTAATACCATCCCTTAAGTATGAGGACAGTTTGTTGTCCAATATTCTTCTGACTTATGCACTACTACTTCCCAATAACTCTCAACAACAAAGGCAGGAGTTGGAAATTGGCAAGACCTATTATTTAAGACAAGTTTTCTCTCATTTCATTACCACAAAGATTAGGGCAATGATACAAATTCCTCTCTACCCTTGTTGAAATCCAAAATGATAGAAAAATGTTGCATCCTTCATTATGATGGAGAATGGGAGTGTTATTAATATCAAGATCTTACTCCTTGGTGCAAGGTCAATTTTCATTTGAGTAAGGGATCTAGATGTTGTTTACTATAGGTTGTATCCCCTCTAAATAATCAAATGACAATTTCCCTTAGATAAAGTATATTTCATTTCTCATAAACATTCAAGCCAAGTTTTGAGGTGAGTTTGTTTCTAATGAGGATGTAATACAAAATAGCCTAAAATATCTTCCAACATATATTCTCTTATCATTGATTCATATGTTATAACCTTCTAAGTATATATTCTCTAATACAAAATTATTGGATTGATTAAGTCCAATAAAGAATGAAAGATGTACAATAGGACTTAAATTTTTACGTTTACACTAAATATTCAATTCTTGTCCAACTTCCAAATCAATTGGAGGATGTCACTCCTCTTGTGAAATTTGATATATCCCATGTTTGACACTAAAATTATTTCATATCTTGGGAAAGTATTGTTTATTTCACCTAATTCATTTAAACAATAACAATTTTTTTTCCAAAGTTTGAGAGGTTAGAATGATCTTTGGATTTGTGGGTTATGGTCCCACAATGTAACTTAAAATAGACTTATGTAACAAATTTGGGTGTAACTTGATTTGTATCAAATTTATCTAAAGCATATGTATTCCTAATATTGATGTCCTTGATGTTTAATCATGAATGTGGAGTTACTTTGATCAAGAAAAGGACTTAGGAGAAGACCCTTTGATGAAGTGATCTACTCTAGATATTACATATAGAAGTGCATTTGGTTCATAAGACAAGTTCACTAGATCAATTTTGTAGGTTACAAGGTTGATCCATGCATCGCCATTGTTTCTATGAGTGTGGGATAGATCATATGTTATGGATTTGATTATGATCTTGTCCAAAGCGAATAGAACAAATTACTAGGGTTACCCCAAGTTTCCGGGACGGGGACGGTAGGACGAGTCCCCAAGTTTCCGATTTTGAGGCCAAATTTAGGGACGACAAGGGATGACTATATAAATATATAGGGAAAATTTAAAAACTATAGGGAAATTTTAAATATTCATATGATAACATGGAGAAGGCATGCATAATACACATTATAGAACATTAACATATAACATTTGTGTTCAACATTATGCCAATACTCAATACGCATTCAAAATTAACATACACGAATCATGAAACAACCTCCAAGTTATAATTTATAAACTTATATCAAAATGCCCAAAGGCTACATTGCTGCCATATAGTTTTAAAGTTTGCTATGAAAATCAAAATACAATATCATATGTCAATAATGAATACAGAATAAACAAAGAGCATTGCTGCCCCAAATCATCTCTCATAATCGCATCAAAATCAAAGTCATTCTCAAAGTCACTGCCATTGTGATGCTCCTCCTCAACCAACGAAACCCCAACCAAACCCTCAGTTGTCTCCTCCTCATCTACCTGGGGCCACGTCCTCGTGATCAATATCCCACCGTAGAGCTAGAGTCTGTTGATACTCTGAAGTTTGCCGATCTTGAAGCCGAAGAGCACTATGAACGACCACTAGCTTCTCTACCCATCTAGAGGTAAGTTTATTCCTTTTGAGGGAGTGGATAAAGCTATACGTGGACCAATTCCTCTTTGCAAAAAAGGAACTGGCTACTTGTGCAAGAAGGCGAGTAGCAAGTGTCTTCAATTGCGGTGTATCCCTCCCATGATAGGTTCACCATCCAATAGGGTTCGATTGAGCTAATATAGCTCTATCCAACCTCGCTTGTGGTATACTCAAGTTTGGGCCATTAGGATTTGCAAAGTCTAGGAATTGTGACTGAAGTAGTGAAGCTTACTCTGTTGGATAAATCTTTTCAATGGCCCGTGTGAACCCATCTAGAACCCCAACATCATCACATGGAGGCACCCTACCAGCCCTTGGTGCATACCATTTTGGATTTAGAGCAAAGGCAGCCATATGAAGCGGGGTGTTCATTGTATTCCACCTCTGTGTCACAATGGGCCTAATGTGTTGCTCATATAAATCCAAAGTGGGGTCCTTTGCCGAAATAACTTGCCCGATCTTCCCAAGCATACTATCAAATGTCTCATATATCTCTCCAAGACTAGGAGAGTTTGTATCAGCATATCTGATGACATCTACAATAGGCAAGATGAAGGAGCAAATATATCTGCAAAATGCAAGCAAAAAGTTCAAAATAATTAGTTGACAAGTTAATTGACATGTTAGAAACTTCAGAAGTTGGAACATTGGACAATAAAAATAAAATATTAAAATCACAAATTTAATATGAAAATCAGTCATCTAATATGTCTTACCTCACATTGGCCCACCAATCGTCATCGAGGATCTTTTGTTTGATGGTCTTTCCTTGAGCAGAACTTGCATTAGGCCATTTAGTCCACTCTGCATTGACCATCATTAGTTGTAGAGGCTCATGCACCTCAAGCATCCTCTCCAACAAGATGAAATATGTGGCAGATCTACATTCATTGATTTATTAAAAAATAAAAATTTAAAACAAAATTAGATTATGAATACAAATTGAAAGTGAAACAAAATCAAGTAAATGGCATACCTTGTCTCAATAGGTTTGAGAAACTCCTTCTTTGAAAATGTTTTGAAGAGAGCAAGTGAGGTGTGGTGACTGCAAATGAACATTTGAATATCTCTAGCTTCTGCCACCGTTTGCTTCTCCCAATCCAACTTCCCTATGTCTTTCAATGCATGAACACAACATGGGGTCCAAAATATGTGCCTGTAAGTATCCTCCACCATCAACCCAGCCGATTTGCACACACGTGCTGAATTGGTGATCACCTGCACCACATTTGCAGCCCCAACCTCCTCTGTGGCATCTCTCAAAATGGAAAACTGGAAGTCTGCATCCTTACGTCTCCCTAAACAATCTATGACTCTAAGAAAATAAGAACCGACAGGGCATGTGACTATGACATTGATGAGTGGCCGACGTCTACAATCAATCCACCCATCCATCACTATAGAGCACCCCATCCTCATTCACGTTTGCCTCATCTCCTCCATTAACACATTAACTTTGGAGTACTCTGTCTAGGAGGGTGGTGCGCAACTTATGATCTCCAGGGGATAATGAAGGACCAATAGTGGCTATGTCTTTTACCATTTGTTTGAAATAAGAGGAACAAGCCACATGAAATGGAATGGCATGGGCAAAAAAGAATTTGGCGATGGAGGATTTAGTGGCTTCTTGTGCTTGGTTATTAAACATGGATTCAACTAAAGTTGCCTTTTCACTACCACTCACCTTCCTCTTTCCTCTTAAGACAACTCCACTACTACCAACCGTGGAAGGACTAGGAGTAGGCATAGATGATTGTGAACTTGGGAAAGAAGGAGATCCACCTTGAACCCCACCATCCAACTCCATTTGAATTTTTTGGCACTCTAAAAATAGCTCATTTGTCAATGCAGGACACACTCTAACTCCATGGCCCACCTCACCCTAAAAATGAGACCTAACTCTTGTGTAGCTGCTACTAAATTCCTTTTCACAAACATGGCAAAACCAAACCCTACTCCCCTCTGAATTTTTTTGTCTTTCACCCACGGCTGTAACATATTGAAGGAATGGTTTTTTTTTGTCTAATAGGTGTTTTGCATAGTCTTCCATGGTTTTGGTATTGGTTGATGAAGGAGGGCATTGGATTGGGTTTCTTTACTCTCTAGTTCTACTACCACCCCCACCACTTTCCCTTCTAGTTTGCATTTCAACTTCACTATCACTCCTAGCCTCACTGCTGCTCATGTTTTATATTTTTAGAATGCAAGTTTCAACTGAAAATGCAAAAAAATAAAAAAAACAGACAATGTATGCTTCACATTTTGCAAAAAAATGAAAAAAAAAATCGAGAAAGGAAATGCATACCTCTTTGGTGGATTTGCACTCCCAACAACATTATTTCAACCTCCTCTCCTCCTTCAAACTGCTGCTTCTTCTTCTTCAATGGCTGCAACTTCTTTTGCTCTCAAACCCTTAGCTGCTCAAACAAACAAAATGCATAAAATGAGGTTAGCGAGGCCCTTTTTTCTTCATAAAGGAGTCAAAATCAATGGGGCCCACACATGCCATGTAGGCAGGGGCATTTTTTTTTGTTTTATGTTCTTTTTTATATTTTAAAAGCTCTCAAGATGTAGGGGACGGCTAACTGGTCCCCGGGACGGTTGAGGGACAGCTCAGCCGTCCCTAGGACCAGTCAGCCGTCCCCTCGTTTCGTCAATGGCGTCCCCCCGTTTCGGGGACATTTCTTGAAAATTTGCAATAAAGGGGGATGGTCCCCTACCGTCCCCATGTTGTCTCCCGATACCCGAGATGCCTCGGGGACGGGGACAGGGACAGGGCATTTGGGGGTTGGCGGGGGAGGCCCATCCCCGAGTTTTCCTGCAAATTATTTTTTTATAGACCAAATGTGTTCTTGCCTCAATCAAGCTTGATGAATATATCCTCCTTCAATTTATAGGGTCCATAGTTTTTTCCAAAATTTCTCTTAAGGTCTCTCTAAGAGTCAAAATCTGTAATTTGTAGGTTCCTAAGAATTGAGTTGTCTTCATTACATTCTTCACATTTGGAGTCACATCCTTCCTCACATCATCACTATTCTTGAGAACCTAATTTAATTCACTTGCAAAATCACTTAAGGTTCTATTCTTAATTGAATTCTTCAATGATGTTAAGGATTCCTTTCTCAAATGAAATGTTCTCCCTTTTATATCTAAGTTTGAGGGAGTGACACCTTTTCACTTCAATAGTTACAACTCTTATTTGGAGACTAATAATTTAATTTTAAATAAGTTAATTTGTTACTGTTGTTGAAGACACATTAGGCATGAAGCAAACATATAGATATACGTAAGACATGAAACATACACATAAATACATGTAATACATGAAGCATACACATAAATACATGAAGCATACGTATAATACACATAAGACATGAAGTATGCACATAAATACACATAAAACACAAAGCATACGTATAAATACACGTAAGACACTAAGTATACACATAAGACAAAGCATACCTGTGAAAGGCACACACATATAGAAATGCACAATTGGCCTGCTCAAGAAGAGGGCTCAATAGTTAATCCTAATTGAATGGTGGTTAAAGTCTATTTGTTCTGCAGGTTGGGAGGATTAAGGCTCTAATACCAATTGTAATGTTCCCTACTTGGAGTATGCCTGAATTTGCCTTAAGGGACAATTACACAACATAAAATTGCTTTACAAATAATATTCCATAGCAAATTATATAATAGATATTGAACTCAAGAATAAATGAACTATTAACACTTACGAAATAATGAATAACAACTTAAACTTGAATCCAATCTATAGACTCTTTTCAATAACCAATCATGGTAGGGATTGGAGAGAAACACATGATAGGGTGCTAGAAAAATTGTTCATCACAAGTAAGCCCAAGGGCGTGCTCATACCCCCCTTGGCCCCAAGTGGCAGGAACATCCAACCAAGACAATTCCTTCCGACTTAGGGTGGTGTTCTTATGTTGTGAGAACCTATACATCATTCATCTCAATTAAGCCCAAGGGCGTGCTCATACCCCCCTTGGCCTCAGGTGGCAAGAATATCCAACCAAGACAATTCCATCCAACTATATATATATTTCATATAAATAGATTACTGTTTCTAATTAATTCCAAAACTTAATAATCACTTTTGCTTGAACATATATATATATATATATATATATATATAAACTTCCCAAATATTTTTTCCAATAATATTTAATCCAACAGATTTATTCTTTTTACCCAATCTGCTGCTTTTTCTAGATTTCTAATTGATTTCCCTTCCATGATGTTAATGATTGGCAGCTTCAGGTTCGTCCTTCCAGCCACGAATGAAGACATAAGTTAATCGGCTATTTATTATATATGAGATATTTAATGTGAAGGGACACTTCACTTGGCAACAATGTAATTCCTAAAAGGGCCGACCTCCCTTGTATTTAATATATTTTAATTATAATATTATTCTCCACCTTGGCCGACTTTGTACATGAAGAGGTGCGACCTCTCTCTCATTGTGTATATATACAAAGTCATTTCCATTCCTTCAATCATCAAGCAAGTTCGTATCTCTCCTTCATTCAAGTGCGGACTTTCTCCAAGTGCAGATTGCGAATTTCTGTAAGTGCAGATTTAGGTATCAAGGGAGGGCAGATTATTATCTGTTGTGTATCTAAAGTTGATGCTGAATATTGGCCTTGTGATTGGCCCCATTGTAAAGAGATTTGTTGCCATTATTTATATAAGAGAAGATATTTGTTGCTGGGTTTTTCTCCCTCAAGAGGAGGGTTTTCCCAGGGTATCTGCTGTGTTATTGTGTCTGATTTGAATTAATTTCTGTGCATTAAATCTGATCTTAAATTTAACATGGTATCAGAGCAGGTCTACGAAAAGATCTGATCAGTTTTTTGCTTAAACCTGTCTGTGGAAAAATGTGAGAGATAAGGAAGTGCATAGAAGGTAATCGCTTCATCTCACAGTCATGTTCGCTGAGCAGAAAATGTTAGATGGTCTAGATCTTCTACAAAAGCGAATCACTAGAGGGAAATACTCATCTTGTCATAGTTATTGAACCAAGAATCTTGGGCACATCATTTGAGAATCATTTATTCTTGGCGATCCTTCTGCTGGAGTTTATTGCTGCAGTTTCTAGTTGGGATCATAAAAATTGTGTATTTTTTGTCTTTGGCAGCCGTAGTCGGATCTTGGAGGTTATTCGTAGAAGTTAAAAGGAGGCAATATTCATTTGTGGAGAAATGCTGTGATAACTGCGTGCCCTCATGCTTGGTTCCTTGGAGATTTCAACCAAGCCTTCGGACTTAACTTCAGAAGATCAACCTCGAAAGGCTCATTCAAGTTAGAAGGTTACTTCTCATCAGGTGATCACGGGTAGCAAAGGACTCCCAACTGATGTCAAAGAAATCAGAGGTGGCGCCAAAGTCGTCTCTCCAATCTGCAATCAGGAGCCTTCCCTTGTATTCGAAGATTTCAATGATTATTCTCGAGAATTCACAATATGAATTTCCTAGAAACAAAATTATTCTCAGTACCCTTTGCTGTGTTGAACAACGGGATCTGGAAATACGAGTTATGTGGCTAGTTAAATCGAGTTTGGAAATATCGGCCAGAGCCGAAGACTCGACCTAATTGAATTTCCCTTTCATTAGCTATCTCTATTTTCGCACCTCTTGATTGTGTAATTTTAAGTGTTATGCTGCGATAATCATAAGTGATCAGACATTGCTCAAGGAATGCCCTTAGGCCGTTATTATATAGTTGCATCTGGTTTGATATTCAGATATTCGAATTGAAGTCTAAAGAGCATTACTAGAGTATAGAGGGCCAGGCATGCTAGCCGAAAAGAGAAAATTCCAATTATGATGTAGGCTGAGAAGTGCTTGGAATACCATCAAAGATTAGAAGTGTGACTTCTTGTTAACATCATTTCGAATCCTATGGTGATGAAGAATTCAGAGGTAGATCTGAGTGGTGTATTTGTCATGTCTCAGTTTTTGTATCATGAAATCTATGTGTAGAGGCCTGTTGCTGGTAAAATTATGTGACCGTCAGTTGTGGATGATGCTGGTGTAAGTTCTCTTAAGAAACATCACTCAGCTGAGGTCTCATTGCTGTTTTAGCTACTCCTTTCGGACATTGGATCTGACCTTGGGACAGATATGACCCGATAAGCATTTTGATTTCAACAAGATAAGTATTTTTTTTTTATTGTTTATACTTGTTTTGAAATCTAGGGCTAAATCTCAGTCTGCAGAGTTGTGCAGATCTGATGTCATTTATTTGATTGTGTATGTGTTTTCTCTTGAATAGCGTTTCAACAAGATAAGTGGGATGAGACCCTTTGTAGACACCGTTCATTGTGAGTTGTTTCATACTAGATTTCTGAGTGTGACTCAGAAATGATGATTGTGATTGACTGTGATAGAGCCTTGATTCCTTGAGAGGTCTGGTTCTACATTCTGGCTGCATAATGCAGCTAAGAATTTTGTGTTGAGCAGATTGTCTCTTGTTGTGCTGAGATTAGCACTTCCAAGAGCAGTAAAGACAGAAGGAAGATATATCAAAATCAATAAAGATAAGTTTCCTTATTCCTTCATTCTAATCTTTTGATATATTTGTCTTTTATGTTGATTTATTTATTCATGTTTTAATATTGTTCATAAACTCTTATGTAAACCTTGTATGATTCCAGCCTTGATATTTCTTTGGATAGTTGTGAATTGTTGTAATCTCTCTCTAATGCTTTCAGGATAGTTCCAGGAGCAAGAAAGTGATGAGAGATTGTTTAATGATGAAAAGCTTGAGGCATCTTGTAAGGAAGTCATGTCGACCAAAGAAATGATCAAGCGTGAAGCCACAACTTGCAGCCATGAGACTGAGTTGGTGGCTAGAGGGAGTTCACTTCCAGAAGTCTTCTTTGCAATCTCTGAAGTAGGAATCAAGAGGGAGTTCAGAGACTTGCTGAGAAGAAGTGAAGATTGCAATGTTATAAGAATAGAGTGTTCTGAGAGGACAGCCCGTACTTAAAGATGCAGATGAAAGCATTGAGAAGTACAAGGAAAGATTCATAGCTCGTGGGTTTTCACAGAAAGAGGGAGTTGATTATGAAGAAACATTTGTTCCTGTTGCTCGCTGTTTCGAGGTTCATGGGAAAAAGTCACATGTTTGCAAGCTGAAGAAGGCCTTGTATGGTCTTAAGCAGGTTCCTCATGCATGGTACGAAAGGATTGATCGGTACTTGTCAAGTTTGGGCTTCTTAAAGAATGATGCTGAGTCAAATCTCTACTTCAAGGTAATCAATGGTGATGCTTTAATTTTGGTTTTATATGTTGACGATCTGATCCTTACTAGAGAAGATCACCTGATTCTTGAGTGTAAGGAGTTGACTTCGGAATTTGAGATGAAGGACCTTGGGCTCATGCATTACTTCCTTGGATTAGAAGTCTGGCAGAAACCAAATGAGATGATTTTAAGTCAAGGAAAGTACACCATTGATATACTTAAGAGATTTGGCATGATGGATTGCAAATCCATGTCTACACCTATGGAGACCAATCTACATAAATTGAAGGAGGCAGCTTAGTTCGATTTGGTGGATCCTACATTAGACGGACAAATGATTGATTCTTGATGTATCTAGTCAACACTAGACACGATATTTGCTATGCTGAAGTGCACTTAGCCTTTATGTGTGATCCGAGACGGATACATGTTGATCTTGACTAAACATATCCCGAGATACTTGCATGGCATAGTTGGATATGGGTTGAGGTATACCGATCTGACTTGGAGTTACATGGTTTACCGATTCGATTAAGGTGCTGCATCACCGTGATCGGAAGAGCACCTCACGTTGTTGCTTCAATTTGGGTTCGCTATGATTTCCTGGTGTAGTAGGAAGCAGCCATCCTCAGTAATTATATTATCGAGTCGAAAGTACATTGCAGCTTGTATGGCAACTCGAAGCGGGTGGCTTCATAAGCTCCTTGCAGGATTGTTTGGACAATCAATGGAGCCTACTATCATTTCATTGTGATAATCAGAGTTGTGAAGCTTTTATGTCAATCCTGTGTTCCATGACAGAGATCAAGTACCACTACATGAGAGATATGGTATTACGGAAGGCTGTACAGTTGAGGTACATCAGCACTGATGAGCAGACGACAGATATTCTCACCAAGCCTCTCGCCAGGATAAAGTTGTGTACTTTCGAGATAAGCTTGGTATGGTGGAGAATCCAGCCTTGACTGAGTAAGAGTCTCAGTATCAAGTGAGCCTTGTTAATGCATTTTCTTCTAAGACGGAAGAATTTGAGGTGCAAGCCCTTGTTGTTAATGCATTTTCTTCCGAGACGGAAGAATTTGAGGTGCAAGTCCTTGTTAATGCATTTTCTTACGAGGCGGAAGAATTTGAGGTGCAAGCCCTTGTTAATGCATTTTCTTCTGAGATGGAAGAATTTGAGGTGCAAGCCCTTGATTAATGCATTTTCCTCTGAGACGGAGGAATTTGAGGTGAAAGCCCTTGTTTCCACCCTCTGAGCTGAATCATGGTGGATGTCATGTGTGAGACTCCATGACATATGTTCTACTTGTGTTTCACCCTCTGAGAGAGTCATGGTGAAAGTCACGTTGAGGTGACAACATCACGCAAGTGATGAACACTTGTACTTATCATATTATGGTTGATATCGTGTTGAGGCGATATCTAATATCACGTTGAGGTGATATTCTTCTTTTCACATCTGGTTGTAGCCAATGTGATGGGCATCATATTGAGGTGACTTGTCTTGAGCAGCTGGAAGTACTCTCCCTAGCTGAGAGGGAGTGTTAATGATTGGCAGCTTCAGGTTCGTCCTTCCAGCCACAAATGAAGACATAAGTTAATCGGCTATTTATTATATATGAGATATTTAATGTGAAGGGACACTTCACTTGGCAACAATGTAATTCCTAAAAGGGCCGACCTCCCTTGTATTTAATATATTTTAATTATAATATTATTCTCCACCTTGGCCGACTTTGTACATGAAGAGGTGCGACCTCTCTCTCATTGTGTATATATACAAAGTCATTTCCATTCCTTCAATCATCAAGCAAGTTCGTATCTCTCCTTCATTCAAGTGCGGACTTTCTCCAAGTGCAGATTGCGAATTTCTGTAAGTGCAGATTTAGGTATCAAGGGAGGGCAGATTATTATCTGTTGTGTATCTAAAGTTGATGCTGAATATTGGCCTTGTGATTGGCCCCATTGTAAAGAGATTTGTTGCCATTATTTATATAAGAGAAGATATTTGTTGCTGGGTTTTTCTCCCTCAAGAGGAGGGTTTTCCCAGGGTATCTGCTGTGTTATTGTGTCTGATTTTAATTAATTTCTGTGCATTAAATCTGATCTTAAAATTAACACATGATGCCTCTCCCCACTCATTTGTTTCTCCTTTTATATCTTCCATGGTGGGGAGTCATATTCATTCATTTAACAAAAGACACACCATTTCATGGTTTCTATCCCTTCAAAGAGTCATAACTATTCATGCATTAATTGTTGTTTCTTTATTTACTAATCCACAACCTTTTATTTGAAACTAATTGTTGTTATGTCTTATTCCAAGCGCCATCCTTTATTATTCTGTAATCACTACCCTTGTGAATAAAGATCACTACTCCTCTCTTTAAATACTAATCACTGCCACCGTTTACTAATTTTCTGTTTTTCAATAATAATGATAGCTGCATTATTAGTGGTCTTAGAATCGCTGCATATATTAATCTCATAAATAATCATTGCATATTAACAAAAGTAATCGCTCCTTAAAATAGATGATAATCGTTGACTTAAATGGATGATCATTGCTTTAAACAGATCGCTGCCTTAGAAGCGTATTAATTTTTGTTCTTAAAACATTTTTGTGAGGGCTGTGATTGGGGGCATGACATATGCCTACATATGTTCTATAATATTCTAGAGAATCTGGAAGTTCTGTTTAGCATGCAAAAATTTTGAAGTGATAGAAGGGTCACTGTGCCAGTTAATCAACCAATGATGGTTTTGGAATTGTGCGGCAACAACTAGCAGCATGCGTCATTTGGAGATAGCGTGGGATGTTAAAATAGGTCCAGGTTAAGGTTCCTATGGAAATGCACAACATCATGTTCTTTTGGTGGCAACTAATTTGTTTTAGGACTGACCTGCTACATGTTTCATGGAATTTGAATTTAGGTCCACCTTATGTTGTCGTGGTTAATTGTGGATCCTTGACAAACATGAATTGAGGATATTGTAGTGTGTTATATATAATCATCATCTCACTTCACATGATAATTGTAGAGAAGGTGGTAAGTGAATGTACTAGTGTATGTAAGTGTGAGCAATTGTGTGAGCGAGTATTATTCAATGGAAGTTGCATCTCAATCATTGTGCGCCATCATTAGAAGATCATAAGGAGTGTAGGAGAGTGTTTGAAGCAAGTTCAGATCTTGTGTAGTCGTGTATTGTTGATGAGTGTTTTATCATTCACCAAACATCAGAATAAAAATGTCCAAAGACACTCTATCCTCTCTTGAAAAACCACCAGTATGCTAAGATTGGAGAAGATCATATGGCGATCTCCAAGGTTTCTTTCGTCAGGTCATGACGTGTGGATAAGCTCAATGGTCGTTGTGATAATGCTGGTAATAAACAAGGGGACTTACGTAGAAAGACTCACAAGCTTGGGACTTAGGAAATTTATCTTTAAAGGTTCTCAATTAGGACTTTCAATTGTGGATCTCAAAAAAATGGCAAAAGAATAGGGTTTAGGAGAATCTAGTCTAAGCCTAAGAACTCAAGAGACAGTAAGGACTCGGTGAAGAGAAATAAACCACACTTTGTTTCGCCTCCTGCAGGACAACATACGCAAAATGGGTGCAATCTTCAAGGGGTTTGTGAGAATAATTTTCAAACCTCGAATGAGGTTGAAGTTAAGCTTCCACGTTTAAGAGCTCAGGCTAACTTTACAAATCGAATGCAAATCATCCATTCGAAAAAAGTATGAGCTACACTTCACCGTTGAATCAATACGATCAATCTCTCATTCAATTAACAACTTTTCAAAGCAAATTCTACCTAATCTAACTTTAACTCTAATCTATGGCGGAAGATAATATGTAACCTCGCTTACTATTCAACAATAAGAAGTGATTCAAGGCAAATCATGCTCAAGAGCTTTTATCATTCAAAATAGTCTCAATGCGACAATATACATAATCTGTCTCCACACAAATGAAAATGAGAGAGCACTAGTTTATATAGAGCTCCAAAAATGAAATGAAGGGCCGAGATTAAAACAAGATCAACGGCCGAGATTATTACAACCAAACCCTAATTAGGGTTTCCCAAAATAACAAGAGTTATCAACTAGAAATCAATCAGTAAAGTGGCAGCTCTAGCTATTATCTAGGAGAGGCGTCCTTATCCATCTGAGTAGCATTGTGCTTGGCGAATCTGGACACTACTGCAATGACCTCGTCCATCGTGACAGGTGGCAACATGCTAATCCGGAATTCAAGTCCGTCCAACTTCTCAGCACATTTAGCAAAAGTACCTTCCCAATCTGCCTCCTGCTTCTCAAAATCCTTTCGAATGGACGAGAGTCTTGCCACTCTCACAAAGTCTTGTTTCAAGAAAGGTCCAGCGGTCGAGAAGAAAGTTTCTTGAACCTTATGCTTCAATCTCTCCAACTGCATGTCATTCTCCTGGATGACTTCACGGTCAAACACATCAGTAGTTATCATGCAAATCTTCTCCTGGATTTTCCTGACCTGTTCTTCGATTCCAAGCCCATCGACTCTTGCCTTCTCCAAGACTTCTTCTCGTATTGTCACTGCCCAAAACCAGTGATGAAAATCATATGCTGCCCCTGCAGCAATCACCTTTTTATCAACTAACTCCTCCCTCGGAGTGCTCTTCAAAACTCTAAGGCTTGGAATAAGCCTTTCCTGCATATCCGGGACACCTTCCCATGTTTCTGCCATATCCATCAACCTGGAAAGAAACGAAGAGGTTCGTCCATAAGCCAGTGCCAACTTTTCCATGAACAAGGCTGCTTCCGTGCCTTCACTTGCCATCCAGTCTTGTGCTTCCCTGGCCGTCACCATTCCGTGCTCGACTTCCCTAGTCACCTCCTGTGATGAATTGAGGAGAGGGGGAACGGTCGCATTGCCCTGATCAAGCGGCTGGGTCAAATGTTGTATATATTCTTTGAGACGTTTGACCTCCTTTTTATATTCTTTCTTCTTGGTCACTTCCTTTTCCAGTCTCGCTTTAATGGTCGAGACGGAATTATCTAACTCTTCTACTTCCTGACCTTTCGAGGTCGGACCAAGGTCAATAGTGGTTATAGCATACTCCTGTGGAGTGATTTCGTCCTGTGGCTTGTCCACTGTAGGCACTGCAATGTGCACGGAACGGTTGCCTGTCTCGTTCCTTTGAATGGTGGAGAACTTCTTGGCGGGCTTCTTGACTGCAACCTGCTCTAATCTTGCCAAGAAATCGGCAGTATCATCTTCTTCTTGTTGAGCCTCAGCAGGCACCTGGATCTTCATCCTTTCCAACAGCCAGTCTGGAATGGTCGATTGTTCAATGCCATCCTCTACTTGAACCTCGTCCTCGTTTGGAACATCCACTATCCCTCTGAGGGCGGAAATCATTCCTTCCTCTAAGTCATTATCCCGGACTTCCATGTCATTGTCTGAACCTAAAATTTCTGTGCCTGTTGGTGACGCAGGCTCTTCATCATCTAGTTGAATAGGCTCATCATTTACTTCATGAGCTGCAAGAGGTTCAAGCATTTCCACCAAGGAGTCGTCTATATTGGCCACAAACTGGTCAATGTTCCTGGATGCTGCTGACCGAGAAGGCTCTCCCTTATGCCTCTTAGAAACAGGCTCTGCACTTGGCATTATTTCTTTTCTTTTCTCTCCAATCCCGACCAAGTCCTGATGGGATGCACCAGCATTAGAGGAGTATGACTCTGATTCGCTCAACAGATCATATGTGAGCGTGACCCCTTTTTGTCTTAATTCCTGAACATGATAATCAACCCACCACTGAGAATATTTTGTCACTGGCCTCATTAGGGTGGCTAGGTCTGCGTGCTCTGGCTCTGACCATTTCACTGGAGGGAGAGGTCGGCTTTCCTCAAAGCGAGGCTGGACGTGGTTTCCATCATCTTGGAGCTGATCAGGCACTCGACAGAACTCAATTGTTCTCATGAAATCCAAGGACATCCTGGACCACATTTTCCGTCTGACCTCATATTCATCCGCAGCATTTGCCCAGAAATCCTCCAATTCCATCCTGTGCTTATATTTTCTCCCTTCCACTGTCCGGATATTATGATGTGGGTCATAATTGACCCTGGACTTGTATGCCGTGAAAGGATACCATTGGATCTCTAGTCTTGCACTTTCAGCCGCCTGTGCGGATGGACAGTACTCTAGCATGTTCCCGATGAAGAATGGGAATGTGACGGACGCCTTCTTGGTCGGCCTCTGAATATTCTGGTACTCTTCTAATTGTCTTAAAACCTCGAGCAATATCATCCGATTAGTCGGATAGATAGGCAATTTATAGGGATTTCCAGTAAATCCCTGGATCCTGATATATGTGAATTTAGGGAACTGGATGAACCAAGACCCATATTTGCTGATAAGACTTTTTGCTTCATGGCTCAGCCTTTGATGTACTCCTCCTTGAAGCTTTCTGGTGATATGCATTAAGAATGCATCATGCACCCTCCTGAAGTGAGTCTTCTCCTTCAATTGGAGCTGAGGATAGCAGTCGTAAGGCTTGAGCTCGTTCTCCCCGTTGCCAATTTTGCCTTTGCAGATCAATCCTGGATACTTGTATGATCTGGCCAACAGGTATATCACATATGAACTCATGTGAAAAGACTTGGTCTCTTCAAGGTTGATCAGTTGCTCATGGAGGTTGTCACTTATCATCCGTGACCAGTTGAACATTTTGACTCCAGAGGTGATCTCGTCGATGAAATAGTACATCCAGCTCTCAAAGAAGGCGCCTTGCGGATTGCCAGCTATTCTATTAAGCATCAGCACAATATCTCCGAAATCCTCCTTGAAATCCGTGCGGCGAGGTCTCTTAGGCAACTTCTTGATTGACGGCTTTGGCTTGTCCATCCAAACCTTGTTGACTGTTGTGGCGCACAAATCTAACTTGTTGTCATATAGCATTTTGGTTTCTTCTTTGGTCTTATAGACCGTTCTTGAATGCTCTGGAATGCCGAAGGTCTCCTGAATTGCAACTTCGTTCAAGTGTGCTAAGACTCTTCCGTCAGGGGCGATAATCTGTCTTTTCTGGGCATCATAATGGCGAGCACATTCCACCATTAACTCTGCACAATCCATTGCCGGAGGGAATCCAGCTGCTTGGAATATCCCGTTTCTGACCATTCTTCTGGCTATTGCTGTGGGAAGTCCCTTCTGACCGTATACTCTTTTCTTGAATTCGTCAAAATCCACATGTCCGAGGTCAGTATCCACGACATTCTTCCACTTTGAGATGACTTTGGTCTCTTTCTGGGCACCCTTGCTGGCAAACTTCATTTTCAGCTTCCTGGATAGTCCGCCTGCCGTGTCCGTCAACCTGCAGTCATAAAATTAACATTAATATAAAGACCTTTAAAATAATTTAAACCTCGTGCCATGGATTCGAAAATTGACTTTCAGCTGGTTAAATAATTAATTTGCTGCGAAAAAGCAAGCTGAAAGTGACTTGAATGGAATTGAAAATTTTGCCAGAGCTTCGTCAAGATGACAGTACATGAAAAGATAGCAAATTTGATTGACCAATCACCAAACCTCAGTGAAGGAACGTTAAATGCAAATCAGATTTAAAAATCTGATTTTTTTGAAAAGTGCGCCCCTCTTCAAGAAGAATTCAGCTTTGAATAATTCTCTTTTTCTTTTCCCGCGAAAAATTCCTCAGCATAACACTGCTTCTCTCTCTGGAAAATTCGACTTTGCTTATTGACGAATTAATTGCCTGACAATTTCGAGAAAGATTAAATTTCTCTTCAGCCGTGTGTGGAAAAATGAGTTGCTGAAACTCATTATAATGCTGAAGGATTGAATTTGATTTAGCAACTGCCATATTCTTTCTCGATCTCGATTTGTTTTCATTTTTCCAAACAGGCAACTTTCCTTTTATCTTCCGACAAGGATCAGTCTCGAACTTATCCGGACAAACCTTATTGATCTTAAAAAAAAATCGATTTCTTTATTTAATGTTTATTTTTTTTATTTTTCAACTTTTTAAATAAAATATTAAATAATTTAATTAAATTCATGGTGAATTTAATTTTCTTTTTGTCGGATTTCATCTCCGCCTGGCGTGCTTTATTTTCTTCCGATTCGTGTATGGCAATTTTGATTTTGTCCAAGGCATTTCAAATTTCCAAATAGTTGAAAATTAATTATTAAAATATTAAAATATTTTAATTAAATCCAACCCGTTCGTCTTGGACCCATGGCTATCTCGATCTTCCTTCCATTTTTCTTGGCTGAGAGTTTATTTTCCGATTTCGTCCTTAATTTCGTCTAGCCAAACCAAATCTTAAGCCATTCCGTCGAAAATTTCATTGCCAGATCCCTATTTTTCTTTGCCGAGGCGAGATTTTAAGCTTATTTTGTTCTGCCAAAGTCAAATATTTCCTTGCTCAGTCGAATTTTTCTAGGCAAAATCCTTGTCCGAATGTCTTCGTTAGGCGAATTTCCTTGATGTCTGACATATTGTCCTTCCTTCTGGCCAAGGACGATCCTTCCTTTCTCTTTGCCTTGCGCATTTTTCTTCGGTCGAAGTTGGCAATTTTTTAACATTTTCCATACTTAGGCAAATTTTGTCTCTTTTTCCTCATCGTGTTAGGCACATTCCGTTTTATTCTTTGCCATATCCTGATCATCTTTAGCACATGTCCTTTCAATCTTGGCATTTGTCCTCTCGAAAGTGTCACAATACTTGGCCAACGTCTTCATTTTTCATTCCTTAGCCTCTTCACTTAGGCAAATATTCGAACCTCTTCTTAGACTTGGCATTGACACTTAGCCAAAAATCTTATCATCTTATCATCTTAGGCGGACTTCCTGGACATCTTGGACGAAGATCATGGATGTCTTTGATACTTTGCTAGCTCCTCCAAGCATATGGCGGACTTCCTTAGCATTTACCCATCCTTTGGAAAGGATTTTCCACCTTTTGGGCTCTCATACTTAACCAAATTTCGAAATTCTCCTTAGCTGGGCGCCAACACTTAGCAAATATTTTGATTTTTCCTTACTTTCATGCCTAGGTGGACTTTCAATAGTCTTCAGCCAAGTCCCACCTTTCAAGGGCGGACTTCACAAGCATTTTGGACGTCCTTTAAAGTGAATGGCGGACTTCAGGGGTCTATAGGATATCCCTCTTGGCAAATGGCGGACTTTGGAACCTTTTTGGACATGCATTTTAGTGGATGGCGGACTTCCAAGGGGTCTAGGATGAAGATGGCGGACTTCATGAGATGCAAGGATGTTGCCCCAAGGTGCATGGCGGACTTGGTAAGGTCCAAGGATGAGCATGGGCGGACTTTAGAGCATGCAAGGATGTTCCTCTTTGATGCAGGGATATGCCTCCCAGGTGCTGGGCGGACTTCATGACTTCTTTGGATATCCCTCTTAGCTGCTGGGCGAGTTCCATGACCTTCCAGACCTTTCTTACACCTTCCTTTGTCATTCTTCCATGGCGAATTCTCCAGATTTGAACAGATTTCTCACAAACTTCACCATTTTAGAGCCGATTTTTATGATTTCAACCTCAGATCTGGTTGATTTTGAACTGGTTTTGACTGGTTTTTCCAGATTTTTGAACGTTTTCAGTCTGATTTTCATGCTTTTTACTTGTTTTTTCCAGATTTTTCAAAAAAATTCAATTTTTTCATTTTGATTTTCTGAGAGTTCTATTGAGTTTTTCGAACTTCTGAGTGCGTTTTCAGAACTCGGGACCCTTCTAAAAATAGAAACTTTCCAAAAATAGAAACTTTCTAAAAATAGAAAAAGCAACCCTAAAAAATAGGGAACCTCGTTTGGTCCAAAAATGCCAAAAATGAAAAATCGAAAAAGCAACTTTTCCTAAAAAATAGGAAGTCTCAGAATTGGCCGAATTCACAGTCGATCTTCGTCTCTTGGGCCTTCTGAGCGCTTCCGTGACGTCTACGCACTGATTCAAGCATGAATTATTGACTCGGCTCGGGCAATTCTCGGCAAACTGACTTGAAACTCTTAGCAAAGTGATCTCTCGTAACCGTTGCAAGGAGACAGAACCCTAAAAACTAGCAGTAATCGGGGTCCCCATCGTGTGTGAAAAAGGTCACTTGAATCAACATTGAAGTTCCACAAGCTTTATCTTTGTAATTCAATAGAACTAGTGTTCTACCTATTGAGTTGGTGCTCAGATTTTTGTATTGGGGACTAGTGTCTCCAGTAGGTTGGTGTTTACACACACATTTGGGTATTGGCGTCTTCGGTAGGTTGGTGCCTACTTTATATTGTAAATTCCCTTATTATATTCCTGCTTTGTGAGGTTGGATTTGGATAGTAGATCCAAGCAGCTTCTCACCGTGGTTTTTCCCATCTTGGGTTTCCATGTATATCTGGTGTTATCATATATGAATGTGTGCTTATGTGGTTGCTTGATTATCAGTAGTTGTGTTGATTCAAGTTTTATGTTTGAATATATGTGTTGAAGGAAAGAGTTTTAAATAGATTTGATACCCCCTGCCCCCTTTCCCCTGCCCCCCTCTTAGTAGATTGCGTACCCTTCAATACTTGTAGATCAAGTTGATTGTCAATTATGCCAATAAAAAAATGAAATAGAAAGAGGTTGACTTGACAAGTAGATTATTAAGAGTTATTATGTTATGATGTGTGCTTGATTAATTAACATTACTTAGTTTTTGTGCATAGTTCTTGATGGTGTTGATTGATGGGTGGGGGAGCTCTACGTTAGATTTATTGTAATTGATGTATAGGAGATTGATGATGAAAATTGATGGCAAGACATGACACATCATGATGAAATTACAAGGGCAGTTCCTATCATCACAAAGCAGCAATAAAATAATATTTAAAATTCATCTTTGCTGGCTGACTTCCTCATGATCAGTGCCCTCCTTGTGAAGTTAAAAAATTAAATTAAATTGTTATTATTGTTTGGGCTGATCCCCCTCATAAGTGGCACCCAATTTGGATATCAAATAAATAAATAAATAAATTAATATATGGACTGACCTAAGTCCAACACCCAAAAAGAAAATTTAAAGAAGTTTATTGTTATAGGGGCTGATCCCCTAATGGAGCACCCAAATCTGCAATGAAAGGTTACATTGAAGAGGTATAAAATAATGAAGAGTCATCACATTATTGAAGTAATGCATCCCTTCATGAAGTCGCTTGCTTTTGTGAAGGTATAAATAAAGTTTGTGAATTGAGGAGAAGAGTGTGTGTGGAAGATAAGTGGCACAATGAGTTAATTGTTAGTGACATGGGATGGCCATACTTAGGTAGGTAGTAGTTAACGTGTGAAGGACAAGAACTAGAGTTGATTTGGTATGGCCTGTTCAAAATACAATAGGTTCATGAGAATGCCTTTAAGTTGTTGTTGGTGAGCTATATGATGCTTTACTTAGCGATGAATGTGAACAACTTCAAGATGTTTGGGTCTTGAATGCTAGATAATCAAGATGTAGTGCAAACATAGCTAGAAGTGGAGGACTTGGTTCTTGACATGTAGTTTTCATTGCAACATGACATAGTTGTCTAGTGGAAAGCAATAAACATGCTGCGAGGAAAAGGCAAAGCTAAGTTGTAAAGGCTGGTTAGAAGTGCAAATTCTTTAAAATAGCATGGTGGTATTTTTCTCTAGAGTTGGCAAAGAATTTTCAGTGAAATCTAATTGTAATTTGGCTTGTAAAAGTATAGAGAATGTTGAATTTTGTAACTTAAAATCAAGATTTCTCTTTCAAGGACAAATATGTATTGGTTGGTGGATGCTGAAGTTGCATGGAAATCCTGTTTGTTCCACTGACGATGTTCTTTTTTAGTTTGTTTTACAATGTTGAATTTCAGTGCATGATTGGGATTAGAACAAAATACAAAACACAGTCAGATACGCATTCATGTGAATCTATGGGTAGATATTCACTGTAATGTCCCCTTCTCAAGCATGGTGAACTCTGTTGACCGTTGGCCTATTCCGGAGACCCGTAGGCTACTCGGAGGTTGAAATTAGGGTTTCCTGTTTTGGAGGTTGTTGTTGCTCGAGACTTGGAGATTGATTTGCGGTTTCTTTCTGTGTTTTCAGAGAGCTTCGCAATGGTGTGGTTTGCTTGGCGTTTCAAACACTTTTTGGAATTTACTATTTTTAGTAAATTCTATTTTTGGCAGTGGTCCTATTGGTTTCGGCACGGTTGGCTCTCATCTTTAGTCAGCTCAGTTGGTTTGATCAATTTTGGCCTTGGGATGCATTTTGGAGAGATAAGTTCATTTTATTTAAATAATGTTATGTTAATGTTATATTTTAATATTGACCCCCCTTGGCCTATCTACATCACTTCAAGTTGTTCTTAAAAGGTGTTCTTCATGGGTGGGCGCTTCATTGAAGGAAATTTATTATTATTCAAAGGTCTATTCCATGCTTGAGTTGGAGGCCTTCTTTGAGGAGGAGATTAATTTAAAATTAAAGTCAAATATTGCTTGGAAAGTGGGACGCCTTCTCTTGGAGGGAAAAGGTTGAATTCAAATTTGAAAATTAGGGTTTCTCTTCTAGAAGCTTATGGAGGGTCCTCTCAAAATTATAAAAGGAAGCTTTGGGTCTTCTTTTTAGCATCTTATGTCTACAGTAATGTTACTCTGCCGAAATGGTACTGGATCGCTTCGAGGAATGAATGCCTCTTAGCCTTGGCATTGCTTCTTGCTTGCAAAACAACAACTAGTGATGAGTTAGTAGTAGTTGAGAGGACTTTTGTAGTGAGGTTTGCATTGTAGTGTTGTTTTGTCATTTGGAGTTTAGTTATTTGCATTTCATGTTATTTTCTGGAGTTGCTGATATCAATGCTGAATCTGTAGTTTCATTCATAAATCAAAAAATAAAATTTATCTTCTTCTGGGTATTGATCTTTTGTGATTCCTTGCTAGGGGCGACCCAACATGACAAGTTTCAGATCTTTTGGTTGAGGATTGGATTTTATAAAGAAAAATCGCCCTTCATAAGGGGCCGCACCATTTACATTTCATTGGGAATTGTGCAAAAAAGAATCAAGGGTCTTTGATTGGGTTTAAGTGTTCCATCTTGGTTGCCATACTCATTAAGGTCATATGCATTTGGTTTCATATCAATAGAGTGAGTTTTGAAAGAGAAAAGAGCATTTTAGTGAGTTTTTAGAGTGCTGGTTCTATCATTCATGTTGCTGGTCTGTCATATCAGATTTGAGAAAATTGCATTTTAGTGAAGGATGAGTGCTAGGAAGTCATATTAGGCCTTGTGGAGGACATATTTACCATCGCAACAATTTGAAGAGCTCTAATCCTTGATCTTGCAAGCATTCTTCATCATATCGTAAGCTGCACAGTAGTATTGTCAGCATTTCTTTCAATCTTTCTTTTCATGTTCTGTAATTGCCCGCTACATAAGTGGAAGAGGCTGGCTTGCCGCCTATTTACATTTGAGTTGCATTGTAGTTTAATATCTCCACCTTATGGTAGCTCCCTTCTCACCTTGAGTGGAAAGCACATGCTAGGCGTCGAGTTTCACTTCAACAATTTTAGTTGATAGGGATCCTCTGACCATATGCACGCCGTCATCTGGCGCATTTTTGGTTAGAGTTATTCAGTACTGCATTGCATTGAGATCCTCTGACCATATGCTCACACCTTGCCCATTCCGGGATCCTGGTGTACATTCTTGGTTAGAGTTGAATTCTGCATTGTTTCGATTAATTGCTAACCCTAATGGGTGCATGTTGTTTGTAATTGCATTCAAAAAAATAAAAAAAATTGGCTCGTTATAGTTCAGTGGTATCAGAGCCACGCATCCTGCCATCTTATGAAACAAACCTTCTATGAGTGACAGAGAAAAAAGATGCTTAGTAAGGGAAGACAAGAAGGCTGCAAGTCAGTTTTAGTGGCATCAAGTTCCAGAAGGTCAGACAACATCAGAGGTTTTGAGGGCTCATTGGGAGTCTTCTCAGGAAACAGAAATGGGGGATATTGAGAAGACATCGGGTGGTAATGAGAGGAGTTCTTGCAACAGGAACGACAGTGGGAAGAGTAGAGAAAGAACACCAAGTCCAGGACAGAGGTTCGAGAGGAAGATGGATGCCTTGATGGATATGGTATCTTTCATGATGGGGAAAATGGGGTTAGAACCCAATTCCACAAAATAATCCAGGGCATACGGGAGAACACAGTGCCTCCAACCAGCAAAATGGTCACACAGCTCAGCCTACTTCAGACAACACCTACATCTCTTCCAGGCCATTTAAACCAACATTTTTAGCACCTGCAAACCCTTGACCTAATCCTGAAGAAAATGCATCATTTGTGGAACAGTTGAGAATTGGCCGTACTGAGTATGATACTCTCCCGGATGAAGTCAAACTAGACATGTCTTTCAGCGATTTCATGGACCTTAGAAGGAAGAATAAAGGACAAGGAAGACACCATGAATATAGGGAAACAACAGTACAGAGGGATTTGTATCAAGCTATCAACAAGGTTGCATTTCCACACTTTGACGGAAGTGATAATAGTTCAGCTCAAGCTTGGATACAGAAGTTAGACAACTATCTAGCTCTTAGACCCATGGCAGAAGAGGAGGCGATTAAGTTCGCTACGCTACACCTAGATGGGGTGGTGCATGAGTGGTGGTACCATGGCCTAGTCACCTTGGGTCATCGGTCTATCACTACCTATGGTGAGTTCACCAATAGACTCATAGAAAGATTCGAGAAGAAAGATCTAGAAGTGCACTTCAGGGAGTTGGCACAGTTAATGCAGTATGGCACAGTTGATGCCTACATAGCTGAGTTTTAGAGACTTTCAGTAATGTTCACTGGAATCACGGAGAGACGGTTGGTGATCCTATTTAGTGAAGGATTGATGGAGCCACTCAAGGGTTGGATTAAAGCTTTTGATCCACCTTCCTTACAAGAGGCAATGAAGAAAGCAAGGAATATGGAGTGGGCTGCTCCTAAAGCAAAATTTCAATCCAAGCCATCATTTCACAAGAAGGACAAAGGAAAAAAAACCTCACCATAAGGAATTCAAACAGCAAAAAACTCATGTCACCAGGTTGGATCCAGCGACTCTCAACGAACTCCAAAGAAAGGGGTTATGTTTCCGTTGTAGAGAAAAATGGTCCCAAGATCATGTTTGTCCAAAGGGAGTCAAATTTCATCAAATTGAATACTATTCAGCTAAAGGAAGTAATTCTAATTTTTCAGATCAGCAGTTTGATTTTGATGACAGCAAAGTAGAAAGAGCTCCAGAAGAGTCCGAAGATGAAAAAGGAAATGGAGGTACATTGGCTCAACTTTCGAGCTTTCACAAAAATGAATTCTTCAAGGTTCGAGGGATGATTAAGGGGCAATGAATAGTTGCTTTGATTGACACTGGAGCAACGCATAACTTCATTGACGAAGTTGTGATGGCAAAGAAGGGGCTGCAAACAGAAGATTTCAAAGGCTTCAAGGTTATGGTTGCTGATGGGTTTCACATCTCATGCACCAAGAAGATTTCTAATATGTCTATGCAATTGGGCAATTACAAAGTCAAAGATGACTTCTATGTAGTCAGCATTGGAGATACAGATGCTGTCCTAGGCATTCAATGGCTGCGTTCACTTGGAGAAATCTCTCTAAATCTGCAAACTATGGAACTCAAGTTCCAATCCGATGGAAAGAAGGTAGTACTGAGAGGAATGTCCAATGGTGGTCCTCAGATTGTGTCATTCAAGAGAATGGCAAGGCTGATTTGGCATGATCAAGTTGAGTGGGCTGCGGAATGTATGGTTCTTCCAGCTAGTCCAGTTGAAACAAAGAGGGACTATCCTCCTGATATTCAGTCCTTACTCACTAAGAAGAGCAAGGTGTTTGTTGATTTACCTCCTGGGCCACCTCCTGAATGGGGTTCAGAGCATGTCATAGAGTTCAAGGAAGGAGCTAAGCCAGTTATCACAACTCCATATCGATACCCTAAAAAGCAGAAGGATGAGATTGAAAAGAACATTAAGGAACTCTTGGAGATGGGCATCATTCGTCCAAGTAAGAGTCCCTTTGCATCAGTAGTTGTTCTTGTGAAGAAGAAGGATGGTACCATTCGCATGTGTGTGGATTATCATGCTTTGAATCAAAGCACCATAAAAAATCGATACCCCATTCCGAGGATAGATGAGCTCATTGATGAGCTACATGGAACCAAGTTCTTTTCGAAGATTGATTTGAGGTTGGGCTACTATCAAATTTGGATGAGAGGATCTGATGTTGAGAAGACAGCATTCAGATGTCACTACGGTCATTTCAAGTTCTTAGTCATGCCATTTGGGTTGACTAATGCTCCTGCTACCTTCCAGTCTTGTATGAATAGAATCTTTCAGAAGCAACTGAGGAGGTTCATATTGATATTTTTTGATGACATCCTGATCTTCAGTAAGACATGGGAAAAACATCTCAAGCACTTAGAGGAAGTGCTCAGCATTCTTGAATCAGAGAGTTTGTTTGCCAAAGAATCCAAATGTGAATTTGGAATGAAGGAGCTACTTTACGTTGGCCACATAATCAATGTTGAAGGAGTGAAGGTTGATCTTGAGAAGATCAAGGCAATTGTTGATTGGCCATCTCCTGAGAACTTGACACATTTGAAGGGGTTCTTGGGTCTTTGTGGTTTTTACAGAAGGTTTGTGAAAGGCTATTCACAAAATGTTGCTCCGCTTACTAATCTCACGAAAAAGGGGGCTTTTTGCTGGTCAGAAAAGGCTCAAAATACTTTTGATAAGTTTAAGAAGATAATGAGCTCTTGTCCTGTCTTGGCTATTTCAGATTTTTCCAAGCCCTTCGAGCTACAGTGTGATGCATTCGGAGAAGGTGTTGGGGCTGTTTTGATGCAAGATAAGCATCCCATTGTGTTTGAGAGCAGAAAATTAAGAGGAGTTGAAAGGACCTACTCCATCTATAACAAGGAAATGCTTGCAATCATGCATGCATTAGCTAAGTTTAGACAGTACTTGGTGGGGAGCAAGTTTGTGGTCAAGACTGATCACAATAGTCTCAAGCACTTCATGCATCAGAAGGATTTGAACGAAAGGCAACAAAAGTGGGTGAGTAAGCTTCAAGCTTATGATTTTGACATTGAATATGTCAAAGGGAAAAACAATATTGTGGCTGATGCACTTTCTAGGAGACCTCATTTGAGCTCTTTGTGTGAACTTACTGCTGATTGGAAGGAGATGTTGCTTGCTGATTATGCCAAAAATCAGTTTGCAATCAGCGTCATTGAAGGTACTTTTCATGATGAAAGGTACAAGGTGGTTGATGGGCTGATACACTACAAGGGTAGAATCTTATTGGTGGCTGATTCTAA
The DNA here is from genome assembly GCA_007258455.2 of Sequoia sempervirens. Taxonomy (NCBI): domain Eukaryota; kingdom Viridiplantae; phylum Streptophyta; class Pinopsida; order Cupressales; family Cupressaceae; genus Sequoia; species Sequoia sempervirens. Next base: position 190,339,532 of record VDFB02252616.1, on the reverse strand, counting down.
GCTCAAAAAAAAGATTTTGGTGACATTCCATGACATTCCACTTGCTGGTCATTAGGGTTTCTTCAAGACATATAGGCAGATTCGGGAAAGATTTTCTTGGAAGGGGCTGAAAGGAGAGGTTTAACGCTACATCTAGGAGTGTCCCACTTGTCAGATGAACAAAAATGAACATACTCTACCAGCTGGTCTGCTGCAACCTCTCCCTGTTCCCAATCAAAAATGGGAAAGCATATCAATGGACTTCATCACTGGGTTGCCCAAGGTCCAAGGAAAAGACTGTATCTATGTTGTAGTGGACAAATTAATGAAATTTGCTCACTTCCTTGCCATTACCAGCTCTTTTTCGGCAGCCCAAGTTGCAGATCTGTTTTTTTATGAGGTGTTTAGATTACATGGGTTGCCAAAAAACATTGTGAGTGATAGGGACAGCAAGTTCCTAAGCACTTTTTGGTAAGAGGTCTTCAGAATGAGTGGTACAGTGCTTACTCCAAGCACTAGTTATCACCCTCAAACCGATGGACAAACTGAAATAGTGAACAAGTGGTTGGAAGGCTATTTGAGAAACTATGTTTCGGAGCAACAAAGAGCATGGGTGAAATGGCTTCATATAGGCGAGTATTGTTATAATTCTTCTTTTCACATGTCAATAAGGATGTCACCTTTCATGGCTCTTTACGGTTATGAGGCTCTTAGCTTTGATGATTTGGTGTTTGGTGATAGAAAAGCCCCTCAAGCCAAGGACTTGTTGCAGCAGAGTTAAGACATCTTGAAATCCTTGAAGAACAACCTTCAGATTGCATAGAATCAACAGAAGATGTACGCTGATCAGCGACGTGTTGAGCGCTCTTTTGAGGTTGGAAATATGGTTTATCTTCGACTACAGCCTTACAGACAGTCTACTCTCAAGAAGAGTGGAGCTGAGAAGCTCAAACCCCGTTTGTATGGTCCATTCAAAGTTATCAAAAAGGTTGGAGCAGTAGCTTATGAGTTGGAGCTACCTTCAAATAGCAGAGTACACAATGTCTTCCACATGTCTCGCCTCAAGAAGGAACTTGGACACAATGTTGTTGCTTCATCACAGTTGCCACCTTTTGATGAAGGACAGTTAGTTTTGATTCTAGAAGAGATTCTTGATTCCATAGAACGTTCTTTGAGAAAAAGGACAATCGGAGAATACTTGGTGAAGTGGAAAAACTTGCCTATGGAGGATGCGACTTGGGAGAATGAGGAGATTCTGCAACATCCAAGCTTGCGATTGCTTGAGGACAATCAATCTTGGGGAGGGCGGACTGTAATGTCCCCTTCTCAAGCGTGGTGAACTCTGTTGACCGTTGGCCTATTCCGGAGACTTGTAGGCTACTCGGAGGTTGAAATTAGGGTTTCCTGTTTTGGAGGTGGTTGTTGCTCGAGACTTGGAGATTGATTTGTGGTTTCTTTTTGGGTTTTCAGAGAGCTTCGCAATGGTGTGGTTTGCTTGGTGTTTCAAGCACTTTCTGGAATTTACTATCTTTAGTAAATTCTATTTCTGGTAGTGGTCCTGTTGGTTTCGACACAGTTGGCTCTCATCTTCAGTCAGCTCAGTTGGTTTGACCAATTTTGGCCTTGGGATGCATTTTGGAGAGATAAGTTCATTTTATTTAAATAATGTTATGTTAATGTTATATTTTAATATTGACCCCCCCCCCTTGGCCTAGCTACATCACTTCGAGTTGTTCTTAAAAGGTATTCTTCATGGGTGGGTGCTTCATTGAAGGAAATTTATTATTATTCAAAGGTCTATTCCATGCTTGAGTTGGAGGGCTTCTTTGAGGAGGAGATTAATTTAAAATTAAAGTCAAATATTGCTTGGAAAGTGGGACGCCTTCTCTTGGAGGGAAAAGGTTGAATTCAAATTTGAAAATTAGGGTTTCTCTTCTAGAAGCTTCTGGAGGGTCCTCTCAAAATTATAAAAGGAAGCTTTGGGTCTTCTTTTTAGCATCTTATGTCTACAGTAATGTTACTTTGCCGAAATGGTACTGGATCGCTTCGAGGAATGAATGCCTCTTAGCCTTGGCATTGCTTCTTGCTTGCAAAACAAAAACTAATGATGAGTTAGTAGTAGTTGAGAGGACTTTTGTAGTGAGGTTTGCATTGTAGTGTTGTTTTGTCATTTGGAGTTTAGTTATTTGCATTTCACGTTATTTTTTGGAGTTGTTGATATCAATGCTGAATCTGTAGTTTCATTCATAAATTAGAAAATAAAATTTATCTTCTTTTGGGTATTGATCTTTTGTGATTCCTTGCTAGGGGTGACCCAACATGACAAGTTTCAGATCTTTTGGTTGAGGATTGGATTTTATAAAGGAAAATCACCCTTCATAAGGGGCCGTACCATTTACATTTCATTGGGAATTGTGCAAAAAAGAATCAAGGGTCTTTGATTGGGTTTAAGTGTTCCATCTTGGTCGCCATACTCATTAAGGTCATATGCATTTGGTTTTATGTCAATAGAGTGAGTTTTGAAAGAGAAAAAAGCATTTTAGTGAGTTTTTAGAGTGCTGGTTCTGTCATTCATGTTGCTGGTCTGTCATATCAGATTTGAGAAAATTGCATTTTAGTGAAGGATGAGTGCTAGGAAGTCATATTAGGCCTTGTGGAGGACATATTTACCATTACAACAATTTGAAGAGCTCTAATCCTTGATCTTGCAAGCATTCCTCATCATATTGTAAGCTGCACAATAGTACTGTCAGCATTTCTTTCAATCTTGCTTTTCATGTTCTGTAATTGCCCACTGCATAAGTGGAAGAGGCTGGCTTGTTGCCTATTTACATTTGAGTTGCATTGTAGTTTAATATCTCCACCTTATGGTAGCTCCCTTCTCACCTTGGGTTGGAAAGCACATGTTAGGCGTCGAGTTTCACTTCAACAATTTTAGTTGATAGGGATCCTCTGACTATATGCACGCCGTCATCTGGCGCATTCTTGGTTAGAGTTATTCAGTTCTGCATTGCATTGAGATCCTCTGACCATATGCTCACACCTTGCCCATTCCGGGATCCTGGTGTACATTCTTGGTTAGAGTTGAATTCTGCATTGTTTCGATTAATTGCTAACCCTAACGGGTGCATGTTGTTTGTAATTGCATTCAAAAAAATAAAATAAAATTGGCTCGGTATATTTCCTTCACTCAGCAATATCAAATAGATGATTATGAACATCATAAATTTGAATTAGAAGACCATTTTAGAATTGTACTGTTGTTCTTAATGTGGTTGATATATTTTTTTTGTTTGGTAAATTAGGGGTTGTACCAGACCCATGAAAAGGGCTAGATTCAGTCACCAAATAGATGATATATTTTTTCCAAATATGTACCAACTTCATCCTTAAACTGCAGAGTTTGGCTAATTATATATATTTTTTTATACAATCCATTTTTTGTTACAATTGAACTGGAGGGCAGTTCACTCCAGTCAGGTGCTACAGAGAGCCTACCTTAGTAAAACAAAAGGGAAACATGCAGATACTAACATACACAAACACCTCAAACAATGGCCTTTCCAATTTTTTACTACAACACCTAGGACCTGTTGTGACCTTTTCACACATCGCCCCATCGCCAATGGGGACCCCCAGTTGTCTGCTAGTTTTTAGGGCTTTGTCTCCTTGCAATGGTTACGTGAGATCACCTTGTTAAGAGTTTCAAGTTAGTTTGCCGAGAGTTACACGGGCCAAGTCAGTAATTCATGCTTGAATCAGTGCGTAGACGTCATGGAAGCACTCAGAAGGCCCAAGAAACGAAGATCGCCTGTGAATTCGGCCAATTCTGAGACTTCCTACTTTTTAGGAAATCTTGGTTTTTCGCTTTTTCATTTTTGGCATTTTTGGACCAAACAGGGTTCCCTATTTTTTAGGGTTTTGCTTTTTCTATTTTTGGAAAGTTTCTATATTTAGAAAGGTCTCGAATTCCAAAAATGCACTCAGAAGTCCAAAAAAATAGAAAAATCACTCAGAAAATCAAACAGAAAAATTGAAAAATCATTGAAAAAATATGGAAAAACAAAAAAAGCATGAAAAATCAGACCCAAAAAAACATCAAATTCTGGAAAATCAGTTCGAAACCAGTCAGATCTGAGGTCGAAATCACAAAAAATCAACTAAAAAAAAATGAAATTTATGAAATAAATGGCTAAGTCTGAAATTCGCCATGAAAGAAGAAAGAGGAAGATGTCTGGAAGCTGGTGAAGTCCGCCCAGCAGCAAAGAGGAATGTCTAAGAGCAAGGAAAGTCCGCCATGTCAAGTGCAAAAACCTTTGGAAGTCCGCCTTAGCCTCAAAGGGGATGATGCCAAAAGGTTTTGAAGTCCGCCATCTTGGAGGAAGCATATCCTAGACACATCCAAAGTCCGCCTTGCACATCCTAGACTCCTCCAAAGTCCGCCATGCTCAAGGGAGAAATGTCTAGACCCATCTAAAGTCCGCAATGTGCTTGAAAGAAAGTGCCAAAAAGTTCTAAAGTCCGCCCATGCATGTCCAACCATCCTTGGAAGTCCGCCTTGACTTGAAAGGAAGTGGCAAGAGGGTTAGAAAGTCCGCCATACACTTGCCAATGGGTTGGAAAGTCCGCCTAGGCACATGGGAGAAGAAAAAATAAAAAATTTCACTAAGTCTTGATGCCTACCAAGGAAAATTTCAAAATTTTTGCCTAAGTGTGAGAGCCTAAAAAGGTGGAAAATTGATTTTGGGCTAAATATTATGACATTTCCAAGGGATAAAATGTTAAGGAAAGTGCAAAAGACTTGGAAGTCCGCCATGTTCAAAGAGATGATGGCCAAGACCATGGAAAGTCCGCCCTCACCTTGTCAAAAGTTCTTCAAAGTCCGCCATGGTCTATCAAGGGATAACATAATGATTTTTTTTTTGCTAAGTGTTGGTGCCTAGTCCAAGAAAAAATTCGAACATTTGCCTAAGTATAGAGGCTAAAAGATGAAAAATGGAGATTCTGACTAGGAATCATGACGTTTTCAAGAAGCTAAGTGTTAAGTTTGAAAGGACAAGTGCTAAAGAAGTTAGGCTATGGCAAGAAATAAAATGAAGTGTGCCTAGCACAAAGGTGGAAGAGAAATTAAAATTGCCTAAGTATGGTTGTTGTAATGTCCCCTTCTCATCAGTGATTAGCCTTGCAGTTCATCAGTCTATTCCGGAACCCGTAGGCTGGAATGAGGAGAAATTAGGGTTTCTTGGCTTGGAGTTTTGTGGCATTTCATGTTATTTACTATTTTTAGTAAATACTTTTATGACAGTATGCAGTTGGTTGTCTTCAGTCATCTCTTCATTAGAGCATGTTGTGTGATGTTTCAATATTGACTTCTCAAACTTTATTTGGTGAAATTAATTGATTAACGGCATAAGTGTTATAATTTTCAGTTGACCCCTCTCCCCCCCCGCCCTTGGCCTAAGGATATAACTTGAAAGTTGTTTTAAAAAGGGGACATGAAGGGTACGCCCATGTCATAAGAGATATTAATATTTTATTTTGAACTTTATGCCTTGAGAAAAGTGGACGCCACCTTTTGTGAGGAGTTGTATTTTTTGAAATTTGAAAAAGAAGAATTCTAAAAGGTGACTCTTGGCGTACCTTCTTGGAAGGTGATGAGTTTCTCAGTTTTTATAAAATGAAGGCATTGCTCCAGCATTTGGGATCGATTGTTTATCATACTGTTATGCTGTCAAAATGACAATGGACATTTTGCTGTTGCTTCGAGGATGCTACCTCCTAGCCCTTTCCCAATTTCGTGTTTGAAATACAACACCTAGTTGGAATATTTCTGCTTCTCAACATCAGACTAGCAGATTGAGCATCAAGAATGAAGAATTTCTGGAGTATTTTCACAGTTTTGGTTTCCTGGTTTTTCTATTGCTGAAGCTGATTTTTGAATACATCTTTTGGAGTGTTTTTTATTTTGTTCTGGGTACTTTGGCAAATCATCTGTTGGTTCAAGGCGCCTCCTTCCTCAAAAGATTGGAATTTATTTCCAGGTCTTTTTTTTTATCTTGCAAAATCGATTTTTTAAGAGGGCCGTACCTTTTTAGAGTGCCTTGGAATTCGTGTTAAATAAATGGGAGTTGCTAGTGATTGTTTTTGGATTTCATCTTGGGCGCCAAAATTCTAGGAAGCATTTGCAACTGATATCTCGTCATTCGGAGGTAAATTTGGTCAACTTATGAGCATTTTCATGAATTCACAGTTTGCTAGTTGAATTTCCAGAATTCTGATTTTTTTATCAGATTGTTATAGTTTCCAGTTTTTGATCTTATACTTTAGTATTTGAGTGTTATATGATTGTAAAAGTTCATACTTCATGTCTAAGGTTCATTCCCTATCATTGTAATTTGTAATCTGCAGAGTTTAATTTGTAAAGGTTGAGATTAAGCATTACTAATCCAACCATTTTCAGTTCTGCAATTACTTATTGTTTTGTCATTAAATTACCCTTGGATGGTTTACCGCCAGTGTGGATAATCTGATTTGTAACACTCTTATACCCACTTTCATAGTGGAGAATTCCCACAACTCTGTGGATGCCCGCCGCAGCGGATGAATTGTTTTAATTGTAATCTTTTCCCCCCACTGTTTGGTGGTAGTGAGGAAATGCTTTTCATGGCTGGTTATCCGCCTATCAGTTTTTAGTTTTCAAATTCAACACTCCGTCATATGTTAGCACCTCGCCCTGAGTGGGATCTTGAGTGCACATTCTTGACGTTGAGTAGTTTTCATTTCAAGTTCAGTTTTCTATTTGGAGCTAACGCTAACCGAGTTGATTAAGTGCTGGTTATGTGTGTTAATTCATTGAAAAAATTGGTTAGCATATTTCAGTGGTATCAGAGCAGAAGACCCTGCCATCCTGTGGCAATTTGCAGTTGGTTAACTGATGAGTGAAAGAGACACTAGGCCATACACTAGAAGTCAGGCTAGAAATCAGCATCAGTTTTTGCCCGTTCCAGAGGCAGAGACCTTCTCAGGAGTCCTAAGAGATCTTGGTAAAACAGTGGAAGGTTCAGATAATTCAGTGGAAGTGGTTGAACAGACAGTTGTAATAATGTCAGACACTGTAAGGAGAGATAATGAAGAGGGACAGAGTTGAGAAGAAGTTTGATGGGATGATAGATATGATGTCCCGATTATTGTCCAAGTTGGACCAGCAAGCAGCTCAGAATATCATTCAGCCCCAAAATAACTCAACTGGAGAAAGCAGTGGAGTTAATGGAAATAACAATAGTGGCAGTCCTGAGGTGAATACAAGAGACAGAATTTTGGGTCAGCATGCTGCAATTCCTAGTGGGTCATCCTCTAGACCCATTTTTCCCGTCTTCACACCAAGGGAAGAGCAACAACCGGTTGAAGCTGCTCCAAACTTTGCTGATGATGCACGTCAAGCTTACATGGAGTACGTTTCTTTACCTCTTGATTTGAGAGGTACTTGGTCCTTTGACCAATTCATGAATCAAAGGAGCCGAAGAAATGGAGGAAGGACTGAACAACGTCCTATGGCACCTAGAAATGATTTCTACCAAGCATTGGGAAAGATTACTATGGAACATTTTGATGGTAGTAATAAGTGTACAGCCAGATCGTGGGTATAGAAGTTAGATAACTACCTCTCTCTCAGACCCATGCCGGAAGAAGATGCTATCAAATTTGCTACCTTGCATTTAGATGGGATAGCTCATGAATGGTGGACTCATGGTTTGGTCACTCTTGGCCATAACCTCGTTCGCACATATGGAGAGTTTACCAATAAGTTGATTGAAAGGTTTGATACCAAAGATCCAGAATTGAGATTTAGAGAATTGGCACAATTGAAACAGCAAGGATCTCTAGAAAACTATGTGGCTGATTTTCAGAGGTTGTCAGTAATGGTGCCTAACATTACTGAAAGAAGACTTGTAGTTCTTTTTGCTGAAGGTTTAATGGAGCCTTTGAAGGGTTGGGTCAAAGCATTTGATCCACCAACGTTAGATGAAGCTATCAAGAAAGCTAGGAGCATGGAGTTGGCAGCCCCAAGGCCTAAGTTTCACTCAAAACCATTCAGCCATAAGAAAGATAAAAAGCCTTCTTCAAATCTGCCCAAGAAGTTTCCACCAAGGTTGTCAGAAGAGCTCAAAGAACAGCTTAGAAAAGATGGAGTTTGTTACACTTGCCGTGATCCTTGGGTTAAGGGTCACCGTTGCTATGGAAGAGGCAAAGCAAATCGAATGGAGGGCTATTCTGATTATGGATCAGAATCTGATTCGTCTGATCAGCAATACGAATCAACAAGTAGTGAAGGTGAAGAAGTTTTAGAAGACAAGTCCGAAAAGGTGGGAGATGGTAGTGCTTTTGCACAACTATCAAGTTTTCAAAAAAATGAGTCCTTTTGGGTTCATGGAGTTGTGAATTCACAAAGGATAGTTGCTCTAATTGATACCGGAGCAACTCACAATTTTATTGATGAAGGACTAGTTGCTAGAAAAGGTTTGAAGACTGAAGAATTTGATGGTTTCAAGGTAATGGTTGCTGATGGTTTTACTATGTCTTGCACAAGGAGGATTCCTAACCTCTCTATGCAATTAGGGAATCATGAGATTAAAGATGATTTTTATGTGGTGGGAATTGGAGACACTGATGTTGTGTTGGGCATACAATGGCTGCGATCTCTTGGTGAGATCACATTAAATTTGCAAACCATGGAACTTAAATTTCAGTCTAATGGAAGGAAAGTTGTTCTAAGAGGGATGTCAAATGGAGGCCCTCGAATTGTGTCTTTGAAGAGGATGGAAAGGCTGATCCGTCACGATCAGGTTGAATGGGCTGCTGAATGTATGGTTCTACCAGCTGATCCAGTAGAGGAGAAAAGGCAATATCACCCTGATATTCAAGCCTTACTTTCGAAGAAGAGCAAAGTCTTTGGAAGCCTACCTCCTGGAAGACCTCCTGAAAGAGGTTCTGAGCATATAATTGAGTTAGAAGGAGCAAAGCCTGTCATGACTACCCCTTACCGTTATCCAAAGAAGCAGAAAGATGAAATTGAAAAAGCTATCAAGGAGCTTTTAGAGAGTGGTTTCATTAGACCAAGCAAGAGTCCTTTTGCTTCTGCAGTAGTGCTGGTCAAAAAGAAAGATGGCACAATGCGTATGTGTGTTGACTATCGCGCATTGAATCAGAAAACCATCAAGAATAGATCTTATCTCTAGGATTGATGAGCTCCATGGGGCCATGTTCTTCTCGAAGATTGATCTTCGTTCAGGCTATCACCAAATCAGAATGAGGGAGGCGGATATAGAGAAGACAACGTTTAGATGCCATTTTGGGCATTTTGAATTTCTTGTCATGCCTTTTGGTTTGACAAATGCTCCAACTACATTTCAATCTTGTATGAACAAGATTTTTAGACAGCAGTTGAGGAAGTTTGTGCTCGTCTTCTTCGACGATATTCTCATATTCAGTAAGTCATGGGAAGAGCACCTTAAGCATTTGGAAGAAGTGCTTAGTATTTTAGAGGCGGAATGTTTGTTCGCCAAAGAATCAAAGTGTGAGTTCGGGTTGACATAACTCTTATATCTTGGCCATATTATTAGTTCAAAGGGTGTAAAAGTGGACCAGAAAAGATAAGGGCCATGCTTGATTGGCCAACTCCAAAGAATATTTCTCATTTGAGAGGATTTTTAGGGTTATGTGGATTTTATAGAAGATTTGTGAAAGGATATTCTCATCAAGCAGCACCTCTCACAGATCTTACAAAGAAAGGAGCTTTCCTTTGGACCAAGAAGGCACAAGAAGTTTTTGATAAGTTCAAGCAAATCATGAGCACGTGTCCAGTGTTGGCACTTCCGGATTTTACAAAACCTTTTGAATTATAGTGTGATGCTTCAGGTGAAGGTGTTGGAGCTGTTCTAATGCAAGACAAACATCCTATTGTTTTCGAGAGCCGGAAGTTGAGAGGGGCAGAAAAAACTTACTCTATTTATGACAAAGAGATGCTTGCCATCATGCATACTTTGTCTAAATTCCGTCAATACTTGGTGGGAAGTAAATTTGTTGTTAAGACTGACCATAATAGTCTTAAACATTTTATGCGCCAAAAGGATTTGAATGAAAGGCAGCAGAAGTGGGTAAGTAAGCTCCAAGCATATGACTTTGACATTGAATATGTCAAAGGGAAAAATAATATAGTGGCTGATGCTCTTTCAAGAAGGCCTCATTTGCAATCACTTTGTGAGTTATCAGCAGATTGGAAGGAGTTAATTGTTGCTGATTATGTTAAAAATCAGTTTGCAACCAGCTTGCTAGAAGGTCATTTGATTGATGAAAGGTATAAGTTGGTTGATGGTATAATTTACTATAAAGATAGAATCTTTTTAGTGCAAGAATCTAAGCTTAAAAAGAAGATTCTACAATCTTTTCATAATGTTCCCCTTGCTGGTCATCAAGGGATTTTCAAGACTTATAAGCAGATTCGTGAAAGATTCACTTGGAAAGGGTTGAAAGATGAAGTCTTAAACTACATTAGAGAGTGTCCGATTTGCCAAAGAAATAAAAATGAACACTCTTATCCAGCTGGTCTACTTCAGCCTTTGCCCATTCCGAATCAGAAATGGGAAAGTATTGCCATGGATTTTATCACGGGGTTGCCCAAGGTGCAAGGACGTGATTGTATTTTTGTTGTGGTTGATAGACTAACGAAATTTGCTCATTTCTTTGCTGTTACCACTTCATTTACAGCAGCTCAAGTGGCTGAGTTGTTTTTCAGAGAGGTCTTCCGTTTGCATGGGTTGCCTAAAACTATTGTCAGTGATAGGGACAGCAAGTTCCTAAGTGTTTTTTGGCAAGAGATCTTCAGATTGAGTGGGACAGTGCTTACTCCAAGCACTAGTTATCACCCACAAACAGATGGGCAATCAGAAATTGTGAACAAATGGTTAGAGGGCTACCTAAGAAACTATGTTTCAGGACAGCAAAGAGCTTGGATTAAATGGCTTCATTTAGGAGAGTATTGTTACAACTCTTCTTATCACATGTCAATTAAGATGTCACCTTTTATGGCTCTTTATGGTTATGAAGCTACTAATTTTGTTGATTTAGTGTTTGATGATAGTAGAGCTCCGCAAGCTTTGGATATGTTACAACAGAGCCAAGACATCTTGAAATCTCTCAAGGAAAATCTGCAACAAGTTCAAAATCAATAGAAGTTATACGCTGATCAGCAGCGTATTGAAAGGTCTTTTGAAGTTGGGGACATGGTCTATTTGAGGCTTCAGCCATATAGATAATCTTCTCTCAAGAAAAGTGGTGCGGAAAAGTTGAAGCCACGTTTTTATGGTCCTTTCAAAGTCACCAAAAGAATTGGTGAAGTTGCTTATGAGTTGGAGCTTCCAGCTGAAAGCAAAGTACATAATGTTTTTCATGTGTCACGCTTCAAGAAGGCAATTGGACACAACGTGGTGGCTACTTCAGAATTACCTCCATTGGATGAGGAAGGTCAGTTGGTATTGATTCCTGAAGAAATCCTTGATACTAGAGAGCGTTCTTTGAGGAGAAGGACAATCAAAGAATACTTGATTAGATGGAGGAATTTGCCTATTGAAGATGCCACGTGGGAAGGTGAACAGATTTTGTTGCATCCATCTTTTCAGTTGCTTGAGGACAAGCAATCTCGAGGAGGGCGGATTGTAATGTCCCCTTCTCATCAGTGATTAGCCTTGCAGTTCATCAGTCTATTTCGGAACCCGTAGGCTGGAATGAGGAGAAATTAGGGTTTCTTGGCTTGGAGTTTTGTGGCATTTCATGTTATTTACTATTTTTAGTAAATACTTTTATGATAGTATGCAGTTGGTTGTCTTCAGTCATCTCTTCATTAGAGCATGTTGTGTGATGTTTCAATATTGACTTCTCAAACTTTATTTGGTGAAATTAATTGATTAAAGGCATAAGTGTTATAATTTTCAATTGACCACCCCGCCCCCGCCCCCGCCACCGCCACCGCCACCGCCCCCGCCCCTTGGCCTAAGGATATAACTTGAAAGTTGTTTTAAAAAGGGGTCATGAAGGGTACGCCCATGTCATAAGAGATATTAATATTTTATTTTGAACTTTATGCCTTGAGAAAAGTGGACGCCACCTTTTGTGAGGAGTTGTATTTTTTGAAATTTGAAAAAGAAGAATTCTAAAAGGTGACTCTTGGCGTACCTTCTTGGAAGGTGATGAGTTTCTCGGTTTTTATAAAATGAAGGCATTGCTCCAGCATTTGGGATCGACTGTTTATCATACTGTTATGCTGTCAAAATGACAATGGACATTTTGCTGTTGCTTCGAGGATGCTACCTCCTAGCCCTTTCCCAATTTCGTGTTTGAAATACAACACCTAGTTGGAATATTTCTGCTTCTCAACATCAGACTAGCAGATTGAGCATCAAGAATGAAGAATTTCTGGAGTATTTTCACAGTTTTGGTTTCCTGGTTTTTCTACTGCTGAAGCTGATTTTTGAATACATCTTTTGGAGTGATTTTTATTTTGTTCTGGGTACTTTGGCAAATCATCTGTTGGTTCAAGGCGCCTCCTTCCACAAAAGATTGGAATTTATTTCCAAGTCTTTTTTTTTATCTTGCAAAATCGATTTTTTAAGAGGGCCGTACCTTTTTAGAGTGCCTTGGAATTCGTGTTAAATAAATGGGAGTTGCTGGTGATTGTTTCTGGATTTCATCTTGGGCGCCAAACTTCTAGGAAGCATTTGCAACTGATATCTCGTCATTCGGAGGTAATTTGGTCAACTTATGAGCATTTTCATGAATTCACAGTTTGCTGGTTGAATTTCCAGAATTCTGATTTTTATATCAGATTGTTACAGTTTCCAGTTTTTGATCTTATACTTTAGTATTTGAGTGTTATATGATTGTAAAAGTTCATACTTCATGTCTAAGGTTCATTCCCTATCATTGTAATTTGTAATCTGCAGAGTTTAATTTGTAAAGGTTGAGATTAAGCATTACTAATCCAACCATTTCCAGTTCTGCAATTACTTATTGTTTTTTCATTAAATTACCCCTGGATGGTTTACTGCCAGTGTGGATAATCTAATTTGTAACACTCTTATACCCACTTTCATAGTGGAGAATCCCCACAACTCTGTGGATGCCCGCCGCAGCGGATGAATTGTTTTTTAATTGTAATCTTTTCCCCCCACTGTTTGGTGGTAGTGAGGAAATGCTTTTCATGGCTGGTTATCCGCCTATCAGTTTTTAGTTTTCAAATTCAACACTCCGTCATATGTTAGCACCTCGCCCTGAGTGGGATCTTGAGTGCACATTCTTGACGTTGAGTAGTTTTCATTTCAAGTTCAATTTTCTATTTGGAGCTAACGCTAACCGAGTTGATTAAGTGCTGGTTATGTGTGTTAATTCATCGAAAAAATTGGTTAGCATATTTCAGTTGTCTGAAGGAAATGTTAAGAAATTGACAACTTTGGCCAGAGAAAAATGCACAAGGCAAGGAAGAAGGAAGGATCGCCCTCGGCCAGAAGGAAGAAGAATTTGTCAAGCGTCAAAGAAATTCGCCCGATGAAGACATCCATACAAGGATTTTGCCTAGAAAAATTTGACTAAGCAAGAGAAAATTTGACTTTGGCAGAAGAAAATAGGCTTAGTGCAAGAGAAAAGTTCGCCATGGCAAAGAAAAATAGGGATGTCGACGGAATGGCTTAAGTTTTGACTTGGCTAGACGAAATTGAGAATAAAATTGGAAAATACACTTTTAGCCGAGAAAAATGAAAGGAAAATCGAAATAGCCCTGGGTCCAAAATGAATGGGTTGGAATAAATTAAAATATTTTAATATTTTAATAATTTATTTTCAACTACTCGGAAATTTAAAATGCCTTCGAAAAAATCGAATTTGCCAGACAAGAGTTGGAAGGAAATAAATTACGCCGGCCAGAGATAAAATCCAACAGGCAAAATTAAATTCGCCATGAATTTAATTAAATATTTAATGTTCTCTTTCAAAATTCGAAAAATCAAAGATAAACATTAAGCCAAAATCGAATTTTGAAGATCAGTGAGATTTGCTTGGATAAGCTCGAGACAGATTCTATTCGGGAAACCTGCCTGTTTAAACAAAATAAAACAAATCGAGATCGAGAGAGAAAATGGAAGTTGCTAAAACAAATCAAGCTCTTCAGCATTATAATGAGTTTCAGCAACTCATTTTTTCACACACAGCTGAAGAGAAATTTAATATCTCTCGGAATTCTCAGGCAGTTGATTGTTTAGTAGGCAAGATCCAAGTTTCCAGAGGATGAAGTAATGTTATGCTGAGGAAGAATTTTCGCGGGAAAGGAAAAGATTTATTTTTGAATTCTTCTGTGCAAGAGGGGCGCACTTCATTAATTGATTTTTGGAATAAAAATCAGAATTTAAATCTGATTTGCAGCCAGCAGTTCTTCATTGAGGTTTGATGTTCAATCAAATAAATTCGCCATTCTTCTTCTGTCGTTTCATCTTGGCGAAAGTTCTGGCCAAAATCTTAACTTCGTCCATTTACTTTCAGCTTGCTTTTTCGCAACAATTTAATTATTTAACTGGCTGAAAGTAAATTTTCGAATCCAAGGCATGAGATTTAATTATTTGAAAAAGTCTTTGTATTAATGTTAATCTTTTGGATTGCAGGTTGACGACCACAGCAGGCGAAATCAAAGAAGCTAAAAATGAAGTTTGCCAGCAAAGGTGCTCAGCAGGAGACCAAAGTCATTTCAAAATGGAAGAATGTCGTGGACACCAATCTCGAACATGTCGACTTTGATGAGTTTAAGAAAAGAATGTATGGGCAGAATGGACTTCCCACACCGATAGCCAGACGGATAGTTAGAAACGGGATATTTCAGGCAGCTGGATTCCCACCGGCAATGGATTGTACAGAATTGGAGTGTGCTATCCACTATGATGCTCAGAAGAGGCAAATCATCGCACCAGATGGAAGAATCTTGGCACACTTGGGCGAAGTGGCAATCCAGGAAACCTTCGGCATCCCGGAACATTCACGGACGGTCTATAAGACCAAGGAAGAAGCCAAGAGGTTATATGATAGCAAACCCGATTTGTGCGCCACAACAGTTAACAAAGTATGGATGGACAAGCCTAAGCCATCAATCAAGAAGATACCCAAGAGACCCCGCCGGACAGATTTCAAAGAAGACTTTGGAGACATCATCCTGATGCTAAACAGAATAGCCGGCAACCCGCAAGGCGCCTTTTTCGAGAGCTGGATGTACTATTTCATAGACGAGATCACTTTTGGTGTCAAAATGTTCAACTGGTCACGGATGATAAGTGACAAGCTCCACGAGCAATTGATCAACCTCGAAGAGACTAAGTCTTTTCATATGAGTTCGTATATTGTCTACTTGTTGGCCAGATCATACAAGTATCCAGGGCTAATTTGCAAGGGCAAAGTTGGCAACGGGGAGAACAAACTCAGGCCTTACGACTGCTACCCACAACTCCAGTTGAAGGAGAAGACTCACTTCAGGAGGGTGCATGATGCCTTCCTAATGCATATTACCAGAAAGCTTCAAGGAGGAGTGCATTAGAGGCTGAGCCATGAGGCAAAAAGTCTTATCAGTAAATACGGATCTTGGTTCATCCAGTTCCCAAAATTCACATATGTCAGGATCCAGGGATTTACTGGAAACCCCTATAAATTGCCCATCTATCCGACAAATCGGATGATTTTGCTCGAGGTCCTGAGACAGTTAGAGGAATATCAAAACATCCAGAGGCCAACCAAGAAGGCATCTGTCACATTCCCATTTTTCATTGGGAACATGTTGGAGTATTGTCCATCAGCACAGGCAGCTGAGAGTGCAAGGTTGGAGATCCAGTGGTATCCATTTACAGCCTACAAGTCCAGGGTCAACTTTGACCCACATCATAATATTCAGACAGTAGAGGGGAGAAAGTACAAGCACAAAATGGAACTGGAAGACTTCTAGGCTGATGCCGCTGATGAATATGAAGTCAGACGAAGAATGTGGTCCAGAATGTCACTAGACTTCATGAGGGCAATTGAGTTCTGCCGGGTGCCTGATCAGTTACAAGCTGATGGGAACTATATCCAGCCACGTTTCGAGGAGAGTCGACCTCTTCCTCCTGTGAAATGGTCAGAACCTGAGCACGCAGACTTGGCAACCTTAATGAGACCAGTGACTAAATACTCTCAGTGGTGGGTTGACTATCATGCCCAAGAATTGAGACAGAGAGGAATCACGCTCACATATGATCTACTGAGCGAGTCAGAATCATATTCTTCTAATGCCGGTGCATCCCATCAGGATTTGGTTGGGATCGGAGAGAAAAGGAAGGAAATAGTCCCAAGTACAGAGCCTGCTTCCAAGAGGCATAAGGGAGAACCTTCTCGTTCAGCGGCATCTCGAAACATTGACGAGCTGGTGGCTACTATAGACGAGTCCTTGGTAGAGATACTTGAACCTCCCGCAGTTCAGGAAGAGAACGATGAACCTATTCAGCTGGATGAAGAAGAGCCTCCGTCACCTACGGGCACGGAAATCTTAGGTTCAGACAATGAGATAGAAGTCCAGAATAATGACTTCGAGGAGGGGATGATTTCTGTTCTCAGAGGGGTTGTGGATGTTCCGAATGAGGAAGAGGTTCAGGTAGAGGATGGAATTGAGCAGCCGACCATTCCAGAGTGGTTGATAGAAAGGATGAAAATTCAGGTACCTGCAGAAGCTCAAGAAGAGGAGGATGATACTGCCGATTTCTTGGCAAGGTTGGAGCAAGTTGCAATCAAGAAGCCTGCCAAGAAATTCTCCACCATTCAGAGGAATGAGACAGGCAACCGTTCCGTACACATTGCAGTACCCAAGGTGGACAAGCCATGAGACGAGATCACTCCTCAGGAATATGCCATAACCACTGTTGACCTTGGCCCAACCTCGAAAGGTCAAGAGGTGGAGGAATTAGATAATTCCGTCTTGACCATCAAAGCGAGACTGGAAAAGGAAGTGGCTAAGAAGAAAGAGTATAAGGAGGTTGAACGTCTTAAGGAATATATACAGCATTTGACCCAGCCACTTGATCAGGGTAATGCGACTGTTCCTCCTCTCCTCAATTCATCACAGGAGGTGACCAAGGATGTCGAGTACGGAATGGTGACGGCCAAGGAAGCTCAGGACTGGATGGCGAGCAAAGGCACATAAGCGGCATTGTTCATGGAGAAACTGGCACTTGCTTATGGGAAAACCTCATATTTTCTTTCTAGACTTATTGATATGGCGGAAACATGGGAATGTATTCCGGATATGCAGGAGAGGCTTATTCCATGCCTCAGGCTATTGAAGAGCACTCCGAGAGAGGAGTTGGTCGACAGAAAGGTGATTGCTGCAGGAGCAGCATATGATTTCAATCACTGGTTTTGGGCAGTAACTATACGTAGGGAAGTTTTGGAGAAGGCAAAAGTGGATGGACTTAGAATTGAGGAGCAGGTAAAAGAAATTCGAGAGAAGATTCATGTGACAGCTGCAAAAGTGTTTGATCAAGAGATTGTCCAAGAAAAGGATATGCAGCTGGAGGAGCTGAAAAGAAAGGTTCATGAAGATTTCTTCTCAACTACTGGACCAATTTTAAGAAAGGATTTTGTGAGAGTGGCAAGTCTTTCGGCCATCCGGAATGACTTTAGGAAGCAGGAAGCAGAATGGGCAAATACCTTTACCAAATGTGCAGAGAACTTGGATGAGCTTGAATTCCGGATCAGCATGCTGCCACCTGTCACGATGGAGGAAGTCGTTGCAGTAGTGTCCAGATTCGTTGAACGCAATGCTGCTCAGAAGGATAAGGACGCCTCTCCTAGAATGTAGCTTTAACTGCCTCTCTACTGATAGTTTACTGATAGATGACTCTTGTTATTTTGGGAAACCCTAATTAGGGTTTGGTTGTAATAATCTTGGCCGTTGATCTTGTTTTAATCTCGGCCCTTCATTTCATTTTTGAAACTCTATATAAACTGATGCTCTCTCACTTTCATTTGTGTGGAGACAGAATATGAGATTGTTGCATTGAGACTATTTCGAATAATAAAAGCTCTTATGCATGATTTGCTTTGAACAACTTTTATTGTCAAATAGTAAGCGAGGTTGCATATCTTCTTCCGCCATAAATTAAAGTTAGAATTAGATTAAGTAGAATTTGCTTTGAGAGTTGGTTAATTGAATGAGAGATTGATCGTATTGATTCAATGGTGAAGTGTAGCTCATACTTTCTTCGAATGGATGATTTGCATTCGATGCGTAAAGTTAGCCTGAGCTCTTAATTGTGGAAGCTTAACTTCAGCCTCATTCGAGGTTTGAAAATTATTATCACAACCCTTGAAGATTGCACCCATTTTGCGTATGTTGTCCAGCAGGAGGCGAAACAAAGTGTGGTTTATTCCCTTCACCGAGTCTTTACTGTCTCTTGAGTTCTTAGGCATAGACTAGATTCTCCTGAACCCTTATCCTTTTGCCATTTTTTTGAGATCCATATCGAAAGTCCTAAAGTGAAGAAAGCCTTAAATGATAAATTCCCTAAGTCCTAAACTTGTGAAGATTTCCTTAACGTAAGTCCCCTTGTTTATTACTAGCATATCACAACGGCCATTGAGCTTATCCACACGTTGAGACCCGACAAAAGAAACCTTGGAATCGCCATATGATCTTCTCGCAATCTTAGCATACGCGGTGGTTTTTCAAGAGAGGATAGAGTGTCTTTGGACATTTTATTCTGTGTGTTCGGTGGATGATAAAACATACACCAACAGGACCCAATAGTAGTTCTATGTGACCATATCATCATAAACCCATCTTCCACCAACAGCTTACGAAAAATAAAATCAACAATGAGCAAAATATATTTTCTGGATTTGCACTCCTATTATTCCATTTTAAAGAAGGCAAATTTCTTACCTTTCATTTCTGCATCTTGACCTACTGCATTTGGCATCGGAGACCTACTGTATTCGGCATCGGAGACATCAGTCCAGCTTGGTTATGCAACGTTATATCCTCTGGAAAATGAGGCAGAGAACACATCACTACTACTTGGAAATTGATATGCTTTGTTGGGGCAAACATTGTTTTGAGTTTCTTGAGGACTATGGAAGACAATGTTCTTTTGACATAGAGTAGTTGCACCCCTACACGACCTGCAGATCCTGGACATGCTGAATCTAGTCCACTCAATTGCATTTCAATGCCTCAAAGCTCTCATGGACTGTCTGAATCTCCTTTAGCAGGGCAAGGATTTGCTTTACCACTCCTGATTCCACTGCCATCTCCTTTTATTTCTCCTGTGGAATGGAATTCTTCACATGCAATACTCTCGTCTATAATTCATTTCTTCACTTTTCACAATGTCCGCCAGCTACCATGTAAATTCTGCCTTGATTGAGGCCATATTGTACTTGGCTCCTGTATTTTCAGTGCCTTAACTTATTCTTATGTGTACAGGAAAATTTATGTTTGCTTGTTAAAAACTCTAGGTACTGACATATGTCATTGTCAGTTGCTCTGTATGATGGTATTTCTATGCAGGGATGCTGCATTTGGATACAGATAGTGAGTGAAGTTTGCGTTAGGGAATTTTTAAAGCTCAGTTTGCCTTGCCAATTGACGGGGTTAGACATTTGGCTGATTTCCTTGCTAACTTCTTGTCTCTCAACCCATTAAGAAGAATGTGCTTGATAATATTATCATTAATGGAGTTTCTTTTTAGAGCTGTTTTGCTTTGCATCTTTCTCTTAACTTATTCTTACACGTACAAGAAAATTAGTGTTTGCTTGTTAAAAACTCTAGGTACTGACATGTGTCATTGTCAATTACTCTATATGATGGTACTTCTATGCAGACGTGCTGCGATTGAGTACAGTTAGTGACTGGAATTTGCTTTAGGGAATATTATGCACTTTGTGATGTTGTAGATTGATACACATCACATTGAGCGATTTTGGGAAAAAACTAAATTAGGCAGATGCTCTTTTTATTTCTTGTCTGCGCTTGTATGAATTTTTTGGTAATCTTCTGTGAATTGAACTTTGGTTTTTCTACTTGCAACATTTACCTATTTGTTTTATAAATTGAGATTCCTATAATTGCAGGTCATCTTTTCTTATCTTGTTATTTTACTAATTTTCATGCACTTTTATTTATGAGCTAGGGAACTAGAATAGATCTCTATGTTTTGTAATGTTATTGGCCACTTTATACAAATTGAAAGATGGTTCAGTTTATTTTTGAAATCTTGGTGTTGCAGTTGACACGGTTACCAATAAATGCTAAACTGAGGTATAGTGAAGATCAGGCATCAAAAGCACTTACTTCATCCTTGCATGATATTAGTGATGTTGAGTTTCAGGATAATTTGGCTCGATTTTGGTAAGAAAATCCTGCTTCGAGAAAGAAATAGATTTTGCCAATATATAAACCGTCAACTTATTAGGATGCTTATCTGTGTTTTTTGTTCAGGATGTCAATATCAAATGAAAATGGCAAATTTTCTATGATCCTTGCATCTCCAAAAGATTATGTTAAATGCTTTTAAAACTTATTTTGACAGGATTGATATGGGAACTTCTGATGTGCTAGCATTGGATATATTGATCAATTCTCTTATAGGCTTGAGCGGAGAGTAATCTCTTGTACCTCCATAAATATTTCAGTTCCTAGCATTTTTCATTTTTATAGTAAGTAGATCATAGATTTTGTACTGACATCCACATTGTAAGATTTGTGTGCTAGTTGTATCATCTAGAAACTAGAATTTCAGGCCTTAGAATCTTTATTTCTGTTTAGTTGGAATAGCTGTACTTGGCTTTCTCTAAGCCAGTCTTCAGATTATTTTATTTTATTTTTCACTGGTAATATTAATCTCATTTTGCTTGCTTTCTTCCAAAAAAGTCTGATGACTTTGAGTATGGGGAATGCTTGGTGTACAAAATAAATTATCTACATAAATTGGGTATGTTAGTTTTTATGATCAGATTTAATGCACAGAAGTTTAATTAAAAATCAGACACAAGACACAGCATATACCCTGGGAAGACCCTCCTCTTGAGGGAGAAAAACCCAGCAAAAATATATCTCTTATATATTGAATGTTAACAATAATCGTCTCCTTTACAATAGGCCAATAGGAAGGCCGATTATATGCACCACAATCTGATGCAACACAGATATAGGATGAAGCAGTTTGCTGATAAAGATCTCAGCCTTCTACAAAGACAACGATCTGCTCTTGAGACAAAATTCGCACTTAGAGAAACTTTGACTTGATGAACTACGAACTGAATGGATGATAGAACAATGAAAATACATTGAATATAAATACAAGTGGAAGGGAAAGAATGCATCCCTTGATCCTTCATGTCGGCCTCCAACAAAGAGATGTAACTTAAAGTAATTGCGTCTTTTCATGAGGTCGGCCATGCATCATAACAATTATTATTTTTCTCTAAATGAAATTGCGTTCATTAAAGTATATGAAGTCGGCCAAGGAGAGGTTGCACCACTTCATTAAATCATGCCTTCAAAAGTCGTGCCATTTCAAGAAATATAATCTCGCAATTCAAATAGTTGTTAAGGCTATCATTTGAATTGCCTTAAGGAGACAAAGAGCGTTGGAAGTAGCAGCCCGACGCTGCACTATAACATCAACACTCCCTCTCAGCTAGGGAAGATACTTCCAGCTGCATAAGACATATCACCTCATGGTGATGTCTACCACAATGGCTACACCCATATGTGGAAAGGAAAGATATCACCTCATTGTGATATCAGATATCACCTCATCCTGATATCAACCATCATGGCTACACCCATGTATGGTATGTACAAGTGTTCATCACTTAACGTGATGTCACCTCATCGTGACGTTCACCATGGCTCTCCCAGAGGGTGAAACACAAGTACAAAAAATCATTACGGACTCTCTCACGTGATGCTGTCATGGAGTTACACACATGACATCCACCATGGCTCTCCCAGAGGGTGGAAACAAGGGCTTTCACCTCAAATCTCAAAGAGAAATGTATTAACAAGGGCTTGCACCTCAAATCTCTCTCAAAGAGAAATGCATTAACAAGGGCTTGCACCTCAAATCTCTCTCAAAGAGAAATGCATTAAAGAGGATCATTGATACTGAGACTCCTTCTCAGCTAGGGCTTGATTTTCCATCATACCAAGCTTGTCTCGAAAGTACACAAACTTTATCTTGGAGAGAGGCTTGGTGAGAATGTCTGCCGTCTGCTCATCAGTGCTGATATACCTCAACTATATAGCTTTCCTCAATACCATATCTCTCATATAATGGTATTTGATCTCCACATGCTTAGTTTTGTCATGAAACACAGGATTGACAGAAAGCTTCACACAACTTTGGTTATCACAATGAATGATAGTAGGCTCCATTGATTGTCCAAACAATCCTACAAGGAGCTTATGAAGCCACATTGCTTCTCGAGCTGCCACACAGGCTGCAATATACTCGGCCTTTGTTGTACTCAATGCTACAAATGATTGCTTTCTGCTGCACTAGGATATCAATGCAGACCCCAAATTGAAGCAACATCCAGAGGTGCTCTTCCGATCAATGACACACCTTGCCCAATTAGAATTAGTATAACCATGCAACTTCAAATCCACACCTGAAGAATATCTCAACCCATATCCAATTGTGTCACACAAGTATCTCAAGATATGCTTCGTTGCAACTAGATATATTTGCCTTGGTTCACACATGAACTAAGTGCACTCACCGCATAGCAAATATTAGGTCTAGTATTGACTAGATACATCAACGATCCAATCAACTGCCTTCTTCTTTACATTCAGTAGGCTCCCTCTGAATCTTTAAGTACATGCATCAACCTTTTGACCTCATCGACCAATGATTGCCTGCAACGCTCCCTTAGATAAATGTTTTCCAGTGCACAACTCTGGTACTGAAGATAGTTCAGGGTTGACCTCCTCGACCTCATTGCAGATCACTCTATTCTGAATAGGTTTGCGGAGCTACCAATATCAAATCTAGATGACTGTCTTGTGCAATTATGATCTCAGCAGCTGGAGAGGTCTTTCAAGGATTTAACACTTGGCCTTGCAACATTGCAACCTTCACTTCTTCTTAGTGAGTCACAAAACTCCCCTTGATCCCTGCTTCAGAGATTGCAAAGAAGACTTCTGGAAATGAACTCCCTCTAGCCACCAACTCAGTCGCATGGCTGCAAGTTGTGACTTCACGCTTGATCATTTCTTTGGTCGGCATGTCTTCCTCACAAGATGCCTCAAGCTTTTCATCACTAAGCAATCTCTCAGCACCTTCTTGCCCCTAGGTTTGTCGTGGAAGCATTTTAGAGAGAGATTACTGACTGTTTATAACTATCCAAAGAAATATCAAGGCTAGAATCATACAAGGTTTACTATCTTAGGTTATAGCATGAATACATAAGATTTTATGCACAATGTTAAAACATGAATAAATAAATTAACCTAAAGACACAACATATACCCTGGGAAAACGCTCCTCTTGAGGGAGAAAAAGCCAGCAACAATATATCTCTTATATATTGAATGTTAACAATAATCGTCTCCTTTACAATAGGCCAATAGGAAGGCTGAATATATGCACCACAATCTGATGCAACACAGATATAGAATGAAGCAGTTTGCTGATAAAGATCTCAGCCTTCTACAAAGACAGTGATCTGCTCTTGAGACAAAATTCGCACTTGAGAAACTTCGACTTGATGAACTAGGAATTGAATGGATGATAGAACAATGAAAATACATCGAATATAAATACAAGTGGAAGGGAAAGGATGCATCCCTTGATCCTTCATGTTGGCCTCCAACAAAGAGATGTAACTTCAAGTAATCGCGTCTTTTCATGAGGTTGGCCATGCATCATAACAATTATTATTTTTCTCTAAATGAAATCGCATTCCTTAAAGTATATGAAGTCGGCCAAGGAGAGATCGCACCACTTCATTAAATCATGCCTTCAAAAGTCGTGCCATTTCAAGAAATATAATCTCGCAATTCAAATAGCCGTTAAGGCTATCATTTGAATTGCCTTAAGGAGACGAAGAGCGCTGGAAGTAGCAGCCCAACGCTGCACTATAACATCAACAGGGTAATCATCATCAATGTTTTTGGGGCAGCCTTGTTTGATATCTTGTACAGTAGTTAACCAAGATTTCATTTTCAATCAAAAATTAAAACCTTTGTAACCATACTACAACAGAGATGGTTATCCTCATTAAACCCTGAAAAAGTATGAGTTGAATGATTATACTTAAAGGTATCCTACAAATCACAGGGGATAGAGTTTTTATCTAAAGAGATTTCAGTCTCTAGAACCTTTAATTCCTCGAGGAAGCAAGCCATATATTTGTAACCCAGGTACTTGAATAAGTTTTGAAACTATTTTTAGACATAATAATCCATGCTGTAGCTCATGTGGCACGGAGGATAATTTATAGAGCGATCTATCTAACTAGCCAGCAAGTTTCAAGTGAAGATGCACTGGAAATGTAAATAAAAATGAAAGAAACATAACACATTCAATGCATACAACCAACAAGTTTCAATTGCAGATGCACTGGAAATGTAAGCGGAAATGAAAGCAACATAAAACATTCAATGTAACAAAGAGATCGTACCAGTAGTTTTTATATCATTATTAGAGAATCTTCTGCCAGGTTTTGGAGTGAAGAACTACTTCAAAATCAGTGACTGTTCATGGGCCAAAGTTCTATTTTTGGCCATGATTATTTATAGGAGTTGCTGTTTTCCAAGGTCTTATTTTTGGATGGAGAGTTAGGGTCTATTTTTAACTTGCTTTTAGTTAGTTTTTTTGGTTCTTTTCTTTAGACTAATTTCTGAAAGTCTGTTTTTCCTGCTTTTTGGAAGCTTTAAGCATTTGTGCTTTAAAACATTGATTTTTGGAATACATTAATTATTATAAAATTTGGGCATCCTGTAACCTGTAGATAAGTGCTTTGAGCACAAGATATTTTGAATGATAGTTGATGGTACACTTATGCTGTTGAAATAGCTGCCCATCTTTTATTGTGTCTGCATTGTGGTGTTTGTGATTTCAGTGATTAAATTGAGGTTGAATGACAGCATCAAGCTTTGTTTTAATGTCATTCGTTCATTTAAGTGGTAGCTTTGCATGCAATTTAGTTATTCACTTCTAGAAATCATTTATTATTCGTGTTAAAGTTGTTATTCCTTTTAAGATCTTGTTTGCATCAGATTACTGGTCTCTATTTTAGCAAGTGGGAAGGTGTTATTCATATTTAGAGTTAGTTGCTTTCATTCATAAATCTATAAAATCTCACTTGTGAGACAAGAGCTGTTTCTAGTCTTGTGCTTTTACTTGAGACAGACAAACAAACAAATAGTTAGTTATTTTATGCAAAACCCTTGGAAGAAATATTGTATAGTGTGAATAGTTGTATATTTTGTCTATGACTTAGTGTTTAGGGTGACTTAAGTGTCGGGGAGTTTCCCCTTATAATTTTAAGAGGGGTTTTACCTCACATTCTATTTCGGTCC
The DNA here is from genome assembly GCA_007258455.2 of Sequoia sempervirens. NCBI lineage: Eukaryota > Viridiplantae > Streptophyta > Pinopsida > Cupressales > Cupressaceae > Sequoia > Sequoia sempervirens. The sequence continues at coordinate 190,313,911 of VDFB02252616.1, read as the reverse complement.
GAGTTGTCTCAAAAGAAGAATAAAAATGCTAACAAGGTGTGGTGAGGTTGCCACACAAGACTTGCTTAGTACAGCTAGTGGAGTGGTTCTAGGATTGCTTGTGATTCTAACAAACCAATTGATGACATTGATGCTCTTGATTGTAGTCAATGTACAATTTCCATTATTGTGTTTCGATAATATTGGTTATCCGAATATGTATTAATTGCCAACTTCAGGTAGTTATAATTGTTAGTTGGTTGACGGTTGTGTTCTTCTTGGCAACCGTTGGGTCCTTTAAATAGATTATGTATCATCAGGGAAAGGAGTATGATCCAATCAGATTGACTTTGATCCTTGGCTGACCATCTTTGGTCTTCTTTTGTAATAATTTCATGTGCGAATAAAGAAATATTTTGCTCATGTATCTGGTATGTGTTGTCATCTCTATTTTTAATTCATGTATTCAATTAATCAGATAGAGCAGTAAACATTGATGAAGAACAATATGAAAATTATTGATTTGAAATTGGACATTGAATAATCAATTATCTTTATCAACTATCAATTGTGTTTTCAATTCTATCTATCTATCTATCTATATGGTACAGCTGAATCCAGCTGTACCAAACTTTAGGATAGAAATTCAGCATACTGTTGAACCTGAACCTGAACCAACAACATGGGAGGAAGCCTTAGGAATGGTATGTTGATTCAAAGCAAGGAAGACGTTGGTGAGGGGATGCTAAATCAAAACGATGAAGGCTTAGTAAAGGGTATGCTGCTATTGTCCATTTGGAAGGAAAATAATTCATAAGGAGTTATTGTGAGAGGGGCTGTAAATCACTGTCCAAAGAAAAAGGAGAAATTACTGTTCAAGGCATTCGCTGTCAATCCTGCTGTACAGGGACAAAATTGCTGTTCAAAACTGTAATTTAAAAAAAGCAGCAGAAATAAGAAATCTATATGGATGAACAGTAAAAGGCAAATGAACAATTACCATATGGATTTGTGCAGATGAACAATGATTGGGTACTTGTTTTATTTAAAATTTTCTGATTATTAAATCTGTAAAATAAGCCCAATGTTTTGCAGAGCACATTGTGAAAACTTGCATCGTATCAGTTTGTAATTGCTTATTTCTCTGTCTAATTCTGGAATTATTTTCTTGTAAGTTGAACTCCCAGCCCATGAGAGTTAGTGGCCATTCAAATCAAAGGAGACCACATTTCACATTGCTTTGGCCAATATAAATGACACTCTCGATAGACTTTTACAAGAAATCGAACTCCCAATGTTTCAACAACGATACACTTGTCACCTCTTCAATCTATTGCTTGGGGACTTACAAGCCATAAAAGACAATCAATGGTTGTGTTAATAAGCAGGAAGGAGGGTTAGCAATTCTCAGGCATTGTCGTCAGTATTTTGAATTGAACGAAGCCCATTGACAGAATTTATAGTGTTGAACGAATGAGAGGGGAGGGTACTGCTCTAGCACAAACATTTCAGCATTGCAAAATGCAAACAGTTCCCATCTCATTAATAACTTTAATGTTAGTAAAGGCATGTAATGGATCAAGAAAGAAGAAAATAGAATGAGAGAAGAATGAGGCACAATATTTATTTATTTACCATGTCATGGAGGTTACAAATCAGTTATAATAGGATGTTTATATAAACAATATTTTGTTTATGTAAACATACACATTTATTTAATATATTTAATACCCCCTATAATGACTAAATCAGAAACAACTCCATGTTTGTTCTGAAATTTGACAAAGAGAATAGGACCAAAAGGTTTTTCCATTAGATCAATAGACCGTCCTAAGATGTGTAATAATAGAAGTGAATGACTCCAAGATCAACTTGTTTCCCAATGTAGTGATGATGAATCTTAATGTGTTTGGTGTGAGAATGATAAATTGAAATTTTCACCAACTTAAATACACCTTGATTGTTATAGAAAAGTGGAGGTGTATGCTGAGAAAGCTAGAAATCAGTCAAAATTTGGTATCTATATGGCACGCTTTTGTTGTGCATCATGCATTGTTTCATCTCTATGATAGTTTTATTTCACCTTTCTATCACCCCATTTTGCTATGGAGTGTATGGTGTAGTTAGTTGGTGCTGAATACCTTTTTTGTCTTGGGAATCCCTAGACTTTGTGGAAGTAAATTCACCTCCATTGTTAGATCTTAGAGTCTTGAACCAATACCATGCGTGGTTCTCTACTAGTGTCGTGAAATTGACAAATGCTCCAAAACGGTTACTCATTTTTTAAGTAGATCCACATTTTCTTGGAGAAGTCATCCACCAACAATAGAAACTAGCTCTCACCAAAGATGATGGGAGATTTTCAGGATGGTTTGGGTGGATTTGCATGGACAAGATGTAAAAGCCTCTTTACATGCCATGCTCCTTCAGTAGGGAAAGACTTCCAGGTTTTCTTACCAACCAGACAACTTGCACAAATCCTATTTTTCTTAGGCGGTAGGCAAATCTTGAACTGTATTGGCTCTATTGGGTTTGGCTATATATTGAAGGTTGGATGTCCATACTTTTCATGCCATAGAATATTGTTGTTCTTTTCTATAGCTAACACGTGCAACTTAGTTGTGGTAGGGTCAATGAGATTATATAGCTTGCTTTTCCCAATACCTAGGGTAACCACTCTTGATTGTTTTTCAAATATGAAACAATGCATTTCTTCTCATTGAAATTCATTTGTATGTTAGGATTGTTGATAAATTGATTGATGGACAATATATCTTTGTACATTTTAGAAACATACCTACATTACGAACCATGAATTTGACATCACTTAGTACAATCCAAACATCACCCATTCCCTTGACTGCATCTGATCTTCCATCACATAGCAAGATAGAATTTGTCTAATTAGAATCAACAATAAATTTGGCATAATAGTCCTTTCAACACATGAAGTGTCTAGATATGCCAAAATCAAAGAACCAACGGTCCGACAATTAATATCAAAACTTAGGAGGATTCCATGAATGCATATTCTTCCTTTGAAACATGCTTTGTCTCTAACAATTGCCACATTAACCTACCACATGACTTCTTATTGCAAGATGTCATACTGCCTTTTCCAAAATTCCTTCTCATGCCCAAATTTATGACAATAATATCACTTCACTCTTCTTTGTGGTTTGAATTAGGTGTAAAAGAGAAATTCCTTCTTTGTGGTTTGGTTTGGAATGGAAGAACGTGGTTTGGTTTGAAGTGGAAGAAGTAAAAGAGAAAAATATTCTGGTTTTGTCTTAATATTATGCAACAAATGTAAAAAAAAATGGTTAGATTTAAGATTCATGTTTGTATGCATTTCAATTTCATGAGTTAAACTACAAGTTTAACAATGATACTAAAACTTCAGGGATGTTCAGATTACTTGACTCTATTTGTGAACACCTTTTCATGAATGTATGATTTTATTATCATCATTAAACATTTATCACATTATCTATTTTTTTTATATATTCTTGGAAATAAAAAAGATCCTAACTAGTCTAGGCAAAAAGGTTGTTGTACTGCACAAATTTTCTATCTTGAATTCTATTGTTGAGTTCTTTACAAAACACTTTGTAAATATTTGACCCATAATTACATAGACACTACTTTTCAAGACCTTTAATATTAGTACAACTAGTATAGATATCTTAAATACATCAATCTGAAAAATGCTTAGAGATATAATTTGGAGCTATTTTATTTACTTCAAAGTTATGTTATTTTACTTTATTTACTAGACACATGGATACATAAAGTTTATTCTATTTGCATTGTTTTAAATGATAAATAGTATTTAAACATCCATTAAAAAATGTTGTTTATTTTCAAAATTTTATTTATTTTTGTTCTATATTTTTAGTTTTGTTTGAAGCAGCATTAAATTCAGCCTAAACTTGATTATAATAGTTCTTCTTTTCCTTTTCAAAGTGTAGCAAGAAAGCCTGAAAAGAAAACTGTAGAGAAGTGTAATTATTTTTATGTATTGTTTATTATTAAATATCAATACTTTGACATGTAAATGACTGTCAAATTTAAGACAATTAGTTGATAGGCTTTTTCTGTGGACTTGCAAGTCCAAAATTGATCCGTAAACCTGTCTCACTTGAAAACAAGATTTACTCACCGTTAAACCACTGTTTAATTGCCGGAAAACAAGTTTCAGCTGCTGGTAAATACCCTGCCATTTAATAGTAAAATCCTCCAAAATATCATGTGAAATCCTCAAAAAACCAATATTAAATAATACCCAATTTTTGTAAAGAAAATTTTTATCTGAGTGGAAAAAATCTGTGTGTAATCCTTGAACCTCTTTGCGCAAGTGCTAGTAGATAAGTATTTTTGCTAACTCATGCCATTGCACTCCACCACTTATTATCATTATAGAATATCTGTCCGTATTAATTATGTAATAATAATATAATAATGATAATAATAGTAATAAAACTAATAGTAAATTTAATATTAATTACTATAATAATATATACTGTCAAACTTCATGATCTATCGAAATGAAATAGCCAGAAAAATTAAAGTAAATAAAAAGTATTAAACAATAAAATTTTAATAAATTAAACTAAAATTAGAAGTTAAATTGTATTAAAGTAATACGGAAAAAAAAATTGATCAGAAATTAATAAAATCGTCACTTGAGATGAGATTCTAGAGACTTTCAGAGCTCGAGATAAGACTGCAGCGGCATTGTTCAAAATCTGGACTTTCTTCTGGAGCTGAGCGCTTCTGCACATAGGGCAGTCAATCGATCGATGCTCTTCTTCTCGTCCTCTCAGCTGCCCTAGCCAGCCGAATTGATGCGTTCCACCATGATGAATATACCTCTTCTCTCTAATCTAACCATCGAAGCGGACTGGAAACCAGTGAATCTCTCTCTCGAAACCTGTAGTTTGTCGCCACTATCTGACACGATCTGATACTTCGCTGCGTCATGAAAGTGCGTGCTAGGTCATGCAGCAGTTGTCTGCGCCGGTTTTTGTCATTATAGGATTAGGGTTAATATTTTTGGGATGCGGCACAGATATTATGGGATTGCCGTATCTGCGCGTATCCGGCACGGTTTAAAGAAAAAGTTTTCTTTGGTACGACCGGGCACCGTATCTAAGTCGAATCGTATCAGTATCTGTACCCGGCATGCGCACCAGGGGGGAGGGAGTGGCGTATGCTGGAAATTTGCCTCGACCACAAGAAGATTAAGATGAAATATATAAATACACATTATATTTGCTCCATGCCATCCACTATCAATACATACTGACTCAAAATAAATCAATTTAATTCCCCATCCTTAATTTTTTTAGGATATATTGTTATAGATTTTCCTTATTTATTGCCCTCCTAGTAAATCTCTGTTGTTAATGTGTTGGACATGATTTCATTCAACTTATGAGTTGTTAGTGATGCAACATGCAATTCCAATCTTGGGGTTATGTCAACTTCCTATGAGGACTCGGCCTTGCTTTTGTTTTGCTGTTACTCAAATTTTATGTGTTCAGTTCTACTGTTGAGTTAAGAGGGATTTCAGCAAGTTTTGTTTTTCCGTTCCTTTTTTTCGTTGTTCATGTAAAGTTTATAGTATAACTGTCATAAACTCTTAGAAATGGCAATCTCAATTGAGAACATTATTTTGGTGAGTTCTATTAACATTTTATTCTCTGTGCTGCTGCAGTTTTATTGGCATCAAGCGTCTAGTCTTTGGTGGAAAGCGGTTTGGTGATTGGGAGGAAGGCATGACTTCAATTGAATTTGGATACAAAAAATACATGATTTGAACTTGGAAGTGTCAATTACATCAACAAGAAGTGACTGCCTTGATCACAAGATGGTTCATAGGCCACTGTGAAGAAGCATGAAGCATTTTCAGAAGCTTCCTACTTTAAGGATGTAGAATGATGGTTTTTCAAATAGACAGCCACATATATTAATAACTTACTGCTCCTATCTAAATAACATTACCATATTCAACTTTTCTCACCAAATCTGATAGAATAATATTCAAACTTAATGTACTGTATAAAATAATTAAGCTGCAGTGAGCCAATCTATATAACATAGATATAGAAGTTGTAGTGATTGTACCGATTTCAAAGCCTCATCTTGTAGATAAAGAGATACAAAGTGAATTAGAGACACTTGGATATGCCAAGAAAATGTTGTGAAGAAGAATTTTTTCCTCAACTAACAGTCAATTCATTAAACTACTGGCAAAAATATACAAAGTAAATAATTGCCAATTTGTTCTTTTTGTTAAAGATTATTCAATTGAATACATTATTGAAATCTACAAAGATAGAAACTTAATAATGCATAAAAGCAAAATGCATACAACCAGCATAAATGATGTAAATGGTATTATGGAGCAGCTGTCTAGGACATGCCATAATATTGAACGTTTAGATATACAACACATATGAAGAAAGTAACAACAGAACAATAGAGCATTGCCATTGAAATTTGTTAGTAGGTAAAGATTCAAATGATAATTAGGTTCAAAGAAGTCTAAATTGAAAAATGCAACTTTGGAACATGAAATATTTTCAAACTTATGATTTGGAAGTACAATTAAACCTTGAAAATAAACAATTATAAAGCACAACAAATATCTTAGTTTATAATTACTTTTAAGTTTGCACTTCACTTTTATCTTTTCCTTTTGGTGTATTTTCTACTGTTATTGAGAGTAATTTATTCATATATAATGTGCACAATAAGTACTTACAATTCACATGGAATACATTTTAATTTGTAAGCATTTCTAAGTTTGTACTTCTTTTTCTCTTTTTATTTTGATGTATTCACTATTGTAATTGAGAGTATTTATTTGAATGCAATTTGCACAAAAACAAAATTAAAAGAAAAACTATTTATTAAGATTAAATGATGTGTGAGCTTAATTTTAATTTTTAATTTTAGATATTCTCAAAATAAGAAAGATCTCAATTATTGTGTGGTGTTTAATAATCATTATATTCTGGTTGATATGAGATTTTTTTTAATTCATTATTTGTAGAATTAAAGATTAGTAGTTATATTTTTACCTAATAAATGGATAAAAAAAAGCTAGTTTATGTGTCACATCAAATAAACAATCAATCAAGTAACATGTAACGTGCATGGTAATACATGACTTGATGTGCTTATTTTAGGGTTAACCTATATTTGAGATGTTTTTGGCCTAATTGACAAATTTTTAGTTGAGGTGGCTACATTGTTGATGGCTTGCCAATAGATGTGTTGTGAAATTTTTGAAGAAACTGAGCTTACTATTTAGGATCTTGAGAGTTGTAAAGTTAGCTCACACAACAATTGGGTCCTTTCCCTTAGTTCTTCCTAAAGGTTGTCATGAATCATTCTATTTATGTCCTTTATGAGCTTAGCTTTTGTCAATTTGATGTGTCAATAGGTGATTGATTTGTTGCTTTGTTGTAATTAAAATTTAAAATTGAAATTTGTGAAAATTTTTAATTGATATTGAAATGCCATAGGACTTGGCCGTGCCTTGTAGCCTAGTTTGGGAGAAGATCCCTACTACATGATCTATTCCTATTGTAGATCTATCTGTTGTTGATGTGACCTTTTATGCTACACATTTTCCTTCTATATGTGTTGCCAAACAAAGGGTTGTGATAGAAAATCATAGTGAGGTTTGCTATTTGGCTAGGGGGAAGACCACATGCTTCCTTCTAATAGTCAAGCCTCTTAGGAGTCTTGAGAAAGATCTACATACACTCCAAACAATTAATGCAAAGTTTAAGGATGTAGTGGTCTTTGTTTCAATGCCCTATGATTGTTTGATATGGCTTCTAATTGCTATTTGATATATTTTGATGAGAACTAATAAAATAGGCTTGTATATAAATAAATGATCTTAGTTGCTCAATTTGAGTTAATTGGCACATAGGTTGACAATGCAACCATTAGATTCTAGTAAAGTCCTCTTCAAGATGGGAGGGATTTCAATTTTGAATTAGGTTGACTAGGATACAATCATACTATGCAACCTAGTTAAAATTGACAAGGTAATTGTGGGATCATATTGATCATAACTAAGGTAATGGACAAGGATATTTTGGGTGATGGTTTAGGAGTGGGTTTAGTTTGTGCACTAAAAAAGTAAAGTTTAACACTACAATAATGTACTTACAATAGTGCCAAATGAGTTATAAAATGAAGTTATAAAGTGTACGATATGCACTTTTATCACCTATACTTTGCCCGTACTTGCATGTACATGTGAATTTACATGAATGATGCATGCCTGAGTAAGATATAAAATAAATGAAGTAGCCAAAAAATCTAAGATACTGGATAAAGCCTCACAATTATTTGTGTTCTTACAAAAGTAACATCATCCATATCTACACACAAAACTCATTAGTTATACCTAAACATATTGTTAATGCACAAAAAATGTAATCATTAAATATTGCATTGGGTTTGAATGCACAATTAGACAATGTGTAAATTCATATGTAGTTTTTTGGTTTTCCATCTAGTGTACAAGGCATTGTGGAGTTGTGACCAAGTAGCTATTATATGTTAACATTTTGACTTGTACCATTTAGTGAGTCACAAAATAGAATGTGTGGTACAACTACTCTTTAAATTCATCCCAAGGTAAGGATAATCTTTTAGTACCTTGAGAAGATGAGTCTAGGTTCTCTCCTAGCTGCCTAAATTCATCCTTAACAACAATAACATTTGCCCTAGTTGCAGAATCTTCTCCTTCCCGTGGCAAATTAGATACTTCAGCAATGTCGGCTTCTAAGGCATCTATCCTTAAGCCTCTCACTTTTGCTTCATTGTTTTATAATGTGGAAACAAACTATTGTGTCATGAACTCGTTATACTCTGTAAGCTTCAAGAAATATTCCAACTAGCCAGATTGTCAGGAAATAGGCAATACCAACCTATCTTCCAACAACTAAGTATGTGTTGTTGGTTCTCTACAAATAATGTCACCACCCATGATAACACTTTGCTATGTTCTTGTTCCTTAAGTCTCTGTCTGTCACTCCAACCACACCACTTTCACAATATCTATATGCTTGAAACCTCTCAATTCAATTGCCTTTAAGCCTATTTCTCTCCTCTAAGCTTGCGTTGTTTGAAAATGGAAAATAAAATAAAATGGCAAAAAGCTTGTAGAGAGTTTTTAAAGATCAAGAAAATAAGGAAACCTCACCCCAAATAAAGATACTAAGTTTCCTCACTTAGTAGTATGGTTTTGGCGGAGAGTTAAATGAAATGTAGTGGAAAATAAATTTAGATATGAAGCATGCATGAAGTAATGTATAAAGATGATAAAAATCAATAATCACTATGTTAATTATGATAAGTTAATGCGTGTACCTATAGAAATGTGTTGGAACTGAACTCATGTGAAGTGTTTTTTGATTGCTTACGATAGAATGTGAAATGACTTAACGTAGTCGCAATGAAAATCATGAAGAGGTAATTTGAAATGAATGACAGTATATGCATGGTGCATGGTGAATGATGGAATGAAAAGGCCGTGGAGTATACGAAATAGGTGAGGTGAAATGAATGCATGGTATGTGGTAATCGAGAAATCTGGTGGGAATGATACATGTGAATGGATATAATGAAATATATGTGGCTGCATGTATAAAGAAATAAGATATGAAATGATAGATATATAGTGAATGTGGATGGTAATGTGAACTGACTGTCAGACAAGTCCTATGGGTGCTTGCAGTAACAAGTCCCTTTTGAAAGTTTGTCACTTTCAAGTGTTATGCTACAGGTCCTTGTTGCTTCTTTGACCATTCCAAAAAATAAATGTTTTTCACATGTGCAGTGTGTGCATTTGGAAGAGGAGGTGGCATTATACTTGTGAAACATTAGTTGGTGAGCTATGTAGCTCATCCACTGATTTGTTTGTAGAACTTGTAGTCTCTGTTGCTGAATTGTCCATTGTAGGTTCAAACTGTTGAATTAATGAAAGAAGGAAGTCATCCTTCTACAATGGATTTTGGTAAAGTTTCAATCTGTCTCCATTAACCAGTAATGAGAACCTGATGTCATCAATTGCATGTAGTTGTACTGCTCCATTTGGAAACACTTGTTTTATCTCATATGGACCAAGCCATCTAGTTTGTAATTTCCCTTTGTAGTCTTTGTATCTAGAGTCATAAAGGAGAGCCCAATCACCTACACTGAATTCCTTTTTCTTTATGAATTGATCATGCCATCCGATTCTTTGATTCTAAACAACTTCAGTGTGGTGTATGACTTCCATTCTGATTTCATCAAGTGCATTTAGGTTGTGTAGTCTTTGCTGTTGAGTTGTGGACAACTCCATGCCCAATGTAATTGTTGTCCTCAATGTTTTGTATTCAAATTCAATAGGAAGTACTGCTTTCTTCCCATACACCAACTCATATTGTGTAAATCTAGTTGTGGTCTTCTAAGTTGTCCTATAAGCCCAAACTGCCTCAAGCAACTTGGCTACCCAATCCTTCCTATGAATTTGCATTGTCTCTCTAAGAATTTTTTCAATTTCCTTGTTTGTGACTTCAACCTACCCATTAGCTTGAGCGTGGTAAGGTGTTGAATTCCTATGTTTGACCTCATACTCCTAAACCAATTTTGTGATCAAATTTGATGTAAACTAGTGTCCTTAGTCTATGACAATCTCTCTTAGAACTCCGTATCTTGTGAATATGTCCTCATAGAGAAGTTTTTCCACATTACCATCTCTTGCAAATTATAGAGCCTTAACCTCCAACCACTTTGTAAGGTAATCTAATCCCCATTTATCGAATGGTGGTAGAGCTAACTGTGGTTGCAATGGAATTTCATTTGTTTTTGTTGGCCTTCCCATTCTTTGACACCTATCACAAACCTTAGTGTACTTCACTACATCTTTATAAAGAGTTGGCCAATAGTAGTCAGTGTTGAGAATCTTAAGAGTTGTCCTCTTTGTTGTAAAGTGTCTCCCATAGGGTTCATCATGGCATGCTTTGAGGATATCGTATACTTTATATTCTTTGATACATCTCATTATGTTGTCCGATCTTGTGTAGAATAAGTATCCAACTATCTAAGAGTAGGGAAAACTCTTATGAATCAACTGCCTCTTTTCTCTTGGTGAGAAATGGGGTGGTGTATGTCCCACTACAGGATAGTTGACAATATCTGCATACCAAGGTGTATGCAAAGAAAGAGAAAATAAATGCTCATTTGGGAAAGAATCATCATCTTCTAATTTGGTTGGTAGTCTAGATAGAAAATCTTCCACTACATTTTCTTTACATTGTTTATCCACAATGATAATGTCAAATTCATGAAGTAATAGTAACCACCTAACAAGCTTGCCACCAATCACTGGTTTGTTCATTAGATACCTTATTACTGTTTGGTCAGTATGTATAAACATTGGATATTCTTTAATATAATGCCTAAATTTTTTTATAGCATATATTACTACCAACATATCCTTCTCTGCCATTGTATAATTAAGTTCTGCCCCTTGTAGATTTTTGTTAATGCAATAGATGGCATACTCTTTGTTTCCTTCCTTTTGCTCAAGTACAACTCCTATAGCACAATTAGAAGCATCTATATGGATATGAAAAGGTAAGGTCCAATTCGGTGCTCTCAAGACAAGGGTTTTGGTTAATGCTGCCTTGAGTGATTCAAAAGAGTGTTGACAAGCAAACATCCACTCAAATTCTATATCTTTGAACAATAAAACAAATAGTAGAGCTGTAAGTTTTCTAAAGTCCTAGGAAAATTATAACATCCTTTTGTCTTTGAGGCACATGGAGTGTTGAGATCACTTCAATTTTGTTGGGGTGGACACTCAAATTCCTTCATTTGACACAAAATGTCCTAATACAATCCCTTTAGTCATCATCATGAAACATTTTTCATGACTTAGGGATAACTTATGTTCTTGACACCTTTTTAGCACCTTCTCTAGATTACCAAGTTCTTCATCATATGTATTCCTATAAGTTGTGAAATAATCCATGTAAACCTCCATGGGATCATGTACTAAGTCTAAGAATATACTCAATACTACCTTTTGGAAGGTGGCAGGTGCATTACACAACCCAAATGGAAGGATAAAATAAGCATATGTGCCTCAAGGGCATGCGAAAGTTATCTTGTCCTGATCTTTTAGGGCAATCTTTATTTGGTTGTAGCCACTAAATCCATCCAAAAAGGAAAAGTACTTCTTGCCTACTAATGAATCAAGTACTTGGTCAATGAAGGGGAGTGGAAAGTGGTCCTTCCTAGTTGCAATATTTAGTTTTTGGTAGTCTACACACACTTTCCATTTTCCTCCTTTCTTTGGAATAATTACTAAAGGTGACACCCATTGACTATTAGAGATAGGATAGATAAAGACTACATCAAGCAATTTTTGCAATTCTAATTTAATTGTCTTTGAATACATGGTTCATTCTCCTTTTAGGTTGCCTTATAGGTTTAAAACCATCATTGATATAAATCCTAGGCATGTACAAGTCAAGTTCTATCCCCTTCATGTCATGATAATCCCATACAAGGGCTACTTTAGGTGCTTGCAACACATTCATCAATAAGGTTTGCTACATATATCAGTCAATTGACTATTAACATTCAATGATTTACTTGATATTATCTCTAAAGTCTTGGATGTTGTTTTAATTGATAAGATGCCAAGTGTTGCTATGTTTGGGACACATTGGTGTGGTAACAAGCTGTGGAATATTTAGGAAATTGACTTAGATGTGCTGGCATGAATCACATTTTGGAGAGGATCTTGTAGACATGTTAGAAAATCCTAATGTTGTGGACCCCTGCCATAGTTATTTTGTATGATGTTTACTATCAAGTCACCTTCATCTTGGTTTTCTAACAAAGGATGAATTCAATAGTCATCAGGGTTTGCAAGGAATATTGATCCTCATCATCTAGGGTAGGCCAAATGGTTTGTTCTAGGTCTGCATGTGGTTGGGATGGTGGATAAAAGACCAATTTCTTAGTCACATTTACATTAGAGATAATCATATTCCTAGACCTGCAACCTATAAAGGCATTTGTTATTGCCAACCAAGGTCTTCCTAAAATGAGGGGGTAGCCTGCAAGATTAGATTTAGGCTAAAATACCATAACAACATCAAGGTACTCCCATGAATCTAGTGTTATTACCCAGTCTTGAATGATACGCTCAGGTTTAACTGTGGACCTATTTTCCAGCTGTAGAACAATAGGTCTAGGTCTCAGTTCCATTAGCTGTAACAACTTCATGTTCTCTTTGGTCATTACATTAATAGTTACTCCCAAGTCAATTAAGGTGTTCTTAATGAGAGTGCCATTTATCTTTACATCCACTACAGGACTCCCAAGGTCTACATACTTGGGGACATTTATGTTTCCCATCATAATGTTTGCAAGTTGTCCTAGGACATGTATAGTGTAAGGGTCTTTTCGCTTCTTTCTTGGCTTTTTAAGGTATAGGTATCTCACTGTTTTAGTATAAATAGGAACCTCCTTAATGTCTTAGATAAGAGGTATTTTGATGCAATCATCCTTAAGTTATCCCAACGAGCTAGTTTTAGCTTGTGTTTGATGCCTTTGAACTACCAACCTTTCAGGGAAAGGAGGCTCTAGACTTTGATTGATTTGGTTAACCTAATTTGACTCAATCTCCTTAGGTTGGTTGTCCAAAGTCTCTGCTAGGGGTCCCTCATCAACCAATTCAGTGATTTGAGGGGATGAAGGCCCAACCAACATTTTCCCTAATCTGACATGGAAATCACTCACCTCTACCCTATAAGTAGGGTATTGAACATCTTCATCAGCATAAGCCTATTGAATAGGCTTGTTATTGGGCTAGGTGTAGGTTGGGTTGACAACTGAGGTGCTCTAGGTGGCTATGGTGCTGGATTTGTTGGGTTTGGCATAATGGTTTGCTATTGTGGTTGTTGATAATTCATGTTTTGGTTTTTCCATTGCTAACCTCTTTTCCACCGAGATTGCTATTGGTTTTTTTGGGGTGGCCATTGAGAATTATGGTTAGATCATTGAAAATTTTATGGTGTCCACATGTTTTGTTGTTGTTGATTCCAATTGGTTTGAGGCATTGAACATTGTTGGTTTTACATATTGGCCCAAGACTGAGGGTTCCAACTAGGAAGATTTGTATTGTTACTAGGAAATGACATGTTGTAATTCAAAGGATCTTGAGGCATACCTTGTCTTGGTTGCCATGGTTTCCTTTGAGCTATGTAAAATACTTTTTCATCTTCACCTTCCAATACATGAAAGTTTGATGTCCCTTGCTTATGTTTAGGGATACTTTCCACCTTACATTTGTAGTTAGTCCTCCTCTATCTACAATGTGGGAAGTATTATGTAAGAGATGCTTCTACCTCTTCTTGCTTATTTTTGATATGGAGGGTGTCTAACCATGTAGCAAGATGGCCAGTAATATCCTCTTTCATATTTGACAGAAGATTACTCATTTCAATTCTAGGGACTCTATTGGATGGTTTACTAATGGAAGATGTCTAGTCTCCTCTAAAATTCTTAGTGAAATAACTTGAGTAGTTCCTACATGCTTTGTATATTTCCTCAAATGGTGCTTGATAAATATCTCCTACCCCAGTGAGGTTAAGTGCATCAATGCAATCCTCATTAACCCCTCAAGAATATCAATTTTAAGTACTCATAAGAGAGTCTATTATGGTGAGATTTCTCAAGGAAAAACCAAAACCTTTCCATATAGTCTTCCAAAGATTCATCTTCCTTATATGACATCCTAAAGATTTCATCCCTCTTTATTTCTATGCCTCTACAATAATCTTGGTACTTTTCTAGGAACTTTGTCTTCATGGAATTCCAATTTGAAACATCTCTTCCTAAACCCATAAACCATCTTAGAGCAACATCCATCAGTTGCTAGGAATAGTTTGAACCTATGTGCATTTGTAGTATAATCATAGCTTCTACAAACACATCAAACTCAAAAAAGAAGGTATTTGAATCCTCAATGACCAACACATAGAAGACATGTAATGTTGAAGGCGGTATGTTCTTCAGGGTAGTTGCTCTCTCCTAGTTGGCAATGGGGAAATCAAAAGTCACATGCTCTGGTGGATCTTCCACAACATCAACCATGGTGATAATTTGTGTATGGGGAGTCTCCTCTATATTTGATGTGGATGTTGGTGTTAGGGACAATTATTCTTTAGGAATACCCTCACTTTGTTCACTTTGACCACCAATATATTCTAAAGATTCATATGTTGAGGGGAGAAATCTTCCTAGAGCTTCTCGCCACTTTCGCATACAATAGTTGTAACTCTTTGGATCATATTCTCTTGCACATTGTTAGTAATTTTTTTATGTGTTGATGCATTAAAACCTAATTATCCTAATGCTAAAATTAAGATATTTAAACTTGTATACACTTAAAATCGGTCTAGACATTTAGTTAATTAAATACTATTTATTTAATTAATATTTCATCTACATATGAATAAATTCTCAATTTATTTATATAGTTCATATCCTCTAATTCTCTAAATCTAAAAAATCATATTCTTCTAATTTAATTAAATAAACAAATTTTCATAACCTTGTGTTATTTAATTAAGTTTCATTAATCCTAGATTAGAAATTCAAGCACATGTCTACAAATTTTTATGCCACCTCACCAAGGTCACATGAAATTAAATAATTCTAATTTTTAATTAGAATTATCTTCAAACAAACTTTCAAACGCATGGCTTATTCCTCACACACTTCTTCAACCAATTTTCAAACACATGGTCTTTTTCTCACACACTTGATTCCCCATCCATTTGGGATGTTGTCTTTGGTCAAGTTAACACCTTGATTCTCTTTATCTCCACCGTTCATCCCTCTTGTTTAAATATGGACCGCCGATCATTGCCACCTCACAAGATGCTTGGAAAAGCTTATAAATCCACCCCTTTGCTATAGTATTTGGCATCCACATTTGAGTAGAGTTATCATGCAAGAATATCGTTTGAGCATTGGAGCATTTTGGAGTCTTATAGTTACATTTCATATCATGTTTTGTTTCATATTTACATCTTAGAATCATATTTTGCTTCATAGTTCCATTTTATATCATGCATTGCATCATAGTTGCATTTTAGATTAGTATAGCCATAGTTAGCATTTGAGAATAGGTAGAATCATCCTAGCTTCATATCATATCATTTACATTGTATAATCTAACACCATTATCCATTCATCATGGTATCCATTATCATTTTCATCGTATTGTTTCATGTAGGAACTTAATTGGCTTGCATGTTGAATATAATCTCATTTCTTAAGTGGTCATTTTAATATCCATAGTGCACTTAGAAATTTGAGGGCCAAAATGGTTTAATAAATCCTTAAGAATAGAGGACAATGAAATGTTCTTAAGGGATTTGTTTGATTGCAAAATAGAGTAGTTTATTTGATTCAAATCTTTGATATAATTCATTTCATTAAGGTTTGTGTTGATTTACTAACAATTCCCACATTTCACACACACAAAATGGTGCCCACCATGGAGCCAAACCCCATTTCTAACAATTTTTTGGAAAATTTCATTTAAACAGGTTGGACGTGATGTTTTAGCGCAATTGTGAATTCTTTCAGTGCATTTGACAAATATTTTGGCACATACGACTTCTGTTTCGGTGCATCCAACCAATCTTTCAGCGCATACGAGGTTTGTTTCGGTGCATACGATCAATATTACAGCACATACATCAACTATTTTAACACATACAGGGAGCCTTTCAATGCATACATCACTTCTTTTAGTGCATACATTACTTATTTTAGCGCAATCATAAGTTATTTCAGTGCATACATGAGTTCTTTTAGTGCATAGGATATCTGTTTTAGCACATTGGATTGATGTTTTAGTGCATTGAATCACTGTTTTAGCACATCTGCGTAAATTTGAAAATTTTCAAAAATATGAGAACTAATTTGTGTTTTTTGCTTGCAAGTACTTTTCTACGCTGGTCAAAGACAAATTTATCAAACTACTGATGATTTATGTAGGGGTTGGAGTCATTTAAATGCTTTATTTTGGTTAAGATAGGCATCTAGCTTAATTAGAAGGGATAAAGAACACCATGTCTTTTGTGTGTGATGAATGATAGGCATATGCTCTCCCATTAATTGGGTGACCAAAAAGCCAAACCCATTCGTGTTTATTTGTGAGTGTGAGTTGAATATATTGCGTGTGTTCTTTCTTTGTTCACACAAACAAAGATTGATCGAACTACAAATATGCTTGCTCACTTTTTTTAATCCATAGAGGGCATGCCTTGTGGGAAAAATTAATCACCCAAGGGAACGACCCAACCGGTAACACGCTAAAGCCAAACGACTTCCAACCGGAATATAAATGTGGGTACTTGGGGAAAGTTCAAGTATCATGAGGATTGTTCTAACAAGAAGGGAAACAATGGTCTCTTGCAGCATGGATGATCCCCCACAAACAAAATTCCTATATTAAAACCCTTTGTTGTAGCAAGGCCAAAATCCTTAATCTATTCGCTGGTACAGGATCGGTCATTTTGAAGCTGTCCCACATTTCTACATTTTTTAGTAGAGATGAAAATTATGCCATGGGAGTTTCATGGGAATTGATGCTTGGCTGCCCCGAGAAGTGAGTGCCGTGGAGGGGAGCCAGTGGTGTCAAGCATCTAATCATCCGCTAAAGTAGGCACAGCTAGAGTAAAATCCAAGTGGGATCCAATGAATATTGTCCTACACAGCCTTAAGATTGTACATGCTTGATGTGTTTTTACCAATGTGTTTTTAAACAACTTTCAAACAAAACATCACACTAGGACTGAAAACCTTGGTTCAAAAATCATCCATTGAGTACTCAATTTCCATCATTCACAAATTGGAACCCAACAAAATTCACTTGTCAAAAGATTTTATCCTTGGAAACACTTAGATTCAAAAATTCAAAGCCAAACAACTAGATAGAGTTGCCAAAAACACTAGATCTTTCTGAGATTAGCACATTCACGTTCTATTATAGCGCATTGCTACCATATTTTAGCGCATTTGACATCTGTTCCAACACATCCATACACTATTCTGGCGCATCCACTACTTTTTCGAGTGCAACTGAGTCATATTTTAGTGCATAAACCCTATGTTATAACACATTTCTGCCATAATTTTAGCTCATAAAACCTCTATTATAGCACATACACTGCATATTTTAGCATATTGACCCTCTGTTATAACACATCTAGGCAATCTTATAGCGCATTTGTGCAATATTTTAGCACATCAACCCTCTATTCTAGCACATCCAGGCAATCCTATAATGCATTTTTCAAATATTTTAGCGCATCTGGGGTCTGTTTTAGCGCATCCATTAAGTGCAAAACTCGAGAGTTGAATTTATCCCTTGATTCACATTTTGAGCTAGAAGTCAAAACCCCTTTCAATCTAGAATCATTCTTTAGGTACAACAAAGTCTAAACTTGTTAAAACTGACCTCTACAAGTGGAATTCTTCAATCTAAACCTAGATCTAAACATCTCAAAGTGCCTAAATAATCAAACTTATCACACCTTTGATTGTTAAGCGTAGTTCCATCATTAGGATTTATCATCTTCTCATCACGAAACAAAGCTATATAATCATATCAAACTTAGTCTCATACATAGAATTTGTCATTCTATTTGACTTAGTTGTAATCCTTGGCACTATTCCAAAAAAAGATCAAAGTTTAGTTGAAGTATAACACTTGTATGCCCGTTCAAACAAGATTACAAAAGCGGAAACTCAAGGAAAAAGAACTTGAAACCCAAAACATCGAAACTCAAAATAGTGAAACCTAGAACATTAAAACTCAAAACACCATATGGTTGAACCTGAAGAAAATCCTTTCCATGGAATGAACACTGAAAGTGAAGAAATAATCGAGGAAGACATCCAAAATGCTAAACAAGATCCCAATTTCCACAAATGCTTAGAAAATATTTTCAAAAGAAATGAGGAAAAATAGCTCCTAATGTTGGCTAAACAAGGT
The DNA here is from genome assembly GCA_007258455.2 of Sequoia sempervirens. Lineage (NCBI taxonomy): Eukaryota > Viridiplantae > Streptophyta > Pinopsida > Cupressales > Cupressaceae > Sequoia > Sequoia sempervirens. Next base: position 190,294,827 of record VDFB02252616.1, on the reverse strand, counting down.
GTCGAATTGCTTGATGACTTTGATGTTAACCAATTAAAAGCACCTCCCAAAAATCCTGAAAAAGAAACATAACAAGTAGTTGCCTTGACTCACCAAATGAAGAACCTTCAACAAAAATTCTTGACATGCAAAGGGGAACATCAAAATGATACTTGATCCAAGACATTTGTCCATATCCTTTTGATCAAGACATCCACATAATTCTTTTTCCCAAACATTGCAAATTCCCAAAGTATGACAAATACAATGGGAAATATATCCAATTGATCATGTGAGGGAATTTAGAACCATGAGTCTTAAGTTTCCACATGAGGAAACTTATTTGATGAAATTGTTTCCATGAAGCCTAGATGGACAATGCCTTGAATGGTTCTCTAAACTTACACCACCAATCAAAACCTTTGAAGAATTAGTCAACAAATTCATCACCCAATATTCTTATAACATCCAACATGACATCACCATGAAAGATATTTGTAACTTGAAACAAAAGAAGGGTGAATTGTTCCTTGTATTCTTGCAAAAATGGAGAAGGTTATTTGCACAATATTCTTGTATGGTACTTAAAAAAGTAAAGATGAAAATATTCATTAATAACCTAAATGAGGAAATGAGTTATAGATTGGAATTGCAATGCCCACCTACATTCGAAAAACTGATTGAAAATGGAATAAAAATCAAAGAAGTTTTGGTCAAAAGAGGAGTCATAAAACTCGAAAATGAAAACAACTCATCAAACTCCTCCAACAATTACAACAACAATGATAAACCAAAGTTTTGGCAACGAAACAAGAATGTGGGTAACAATGATGGCATAGTTGAAAACCAAAATGCAAAATCTGTATTCAACTTAATAACAACTGTCACCAAGACAAATCAAAACAACAATCAGAACAACCAAAATTTCCATTAAAAAAACAATCAAGGCCATGTTGAATCTAGGACACCATCATATCAAACATCATCCAATCGAAGAAGGTTCACACCTTTGGGACAATCATTAGAATCAACATTGAAAGAGATTCTTTAAGCTAAAGCCATAACGTTACCGAAGGCACAAGATTATAACCCACAAGTTAAACCATCCTAGTGGAATGATGCACATTACTGTGATTTTCATTGAAACAAAGGACACAAGACAAATGACTGTATACAGTTGAAACATTTGATACAAGACTTGATTGATAACAAGATCATATTTGTAGAAGGAACCCAAACAAACAATGATCATGGAGCATTCAAGAACCCTCTACCAAACTATGAAAAGGGGGAGTCCTCATCATCAAACACCAAAGGAAAAAATGTAAACTATGTCTATGACACTACCATTCTTAACATTTCTGTAGTTCACAATCAAATTCATGATAAACAAGACATTGCACTAGCTGATTGGAAAGTTTGTCAATCCCAAGCTATGGTGGGACACATGACTGCACCTCATTGCCTATCATTTACTGAAAATGATGATTCATCACTCACCCATCCGCATAATGCTCTACTTCATATTAAGGTTTTGATCCATAAATGTCTGGTCAAACATGTTCTAATAGAAGGAGGAGCTGGTTTAAATATATTCTCTTTAAAGTTTATACATGCATTGGGATATTTAGAAAGTGTAATAGACTCTAGTAAAAAGATTACCATGAAGGGATATGATGCAAAGGAGCGTTTATATAAAGGATTAGTTACTCTACCAATTAGAGTTGGCCCTGTGGTGAAAGATGTGGTTTGCCAAGTCCTTGATCTCCCCTTGACCTATAATATCCTCCTTGGAAGACCATGGATGCATGAAATGCAAGCAGTATCCTCTACATACCATCAATGTTTGAAGTTTTCTCATGAGGGAGTTGAAATCACAATACAAGGAGATCCCAATTCTTTCATGTATGGCCATAATCTAAGTCCTAAAGTCGAAACCCCTAGCAATTGTGAAGTATATTCTTCCCAAACACATGTTGATCCTGAATCCTTAAAAGCTTCTACCACAGTTACTACACTATCAAACCCCAAGGTCTAAATCCATGGTCTAGGATGTGGAGAATACCATTTGGATAATTTGTTAGCAAAAGATGTTGCTATTTCCATCAAGAAGGATCCGAATTCCAACAATGATGCTAAGAAAAATACAAAAGGCATGCAAAAATATGACCATGCTTGGACTAAAACCTTTTGGGATCCTAATGATACACCTACCCTTTCCATATCTGGCTACACACAAGCTTTTGATACCTATGATAACCCCTTATTTGGCTAGGATACCTATGATAACCCACTTTTTGACCATGATCCTACTGAGGATATCCACTCATCATCCTTCCATCACACTTGTCTTGGGATAGGGTATGAATCTCCTAATGTTCCCTCTATCAAGCCATCTTGCTAAGTCACTAAGGATGTACAAGCCTCCATTGGTTTTAGCAGTACCAAAAGTGATAGTATCAAAGACTCTATTGATGACATCACCACTCCCACTCCATCCATACCATCCACATCCATCCACATTGTAGACATGGATCAACAAGTATCATCTAAAGAAAATATAAACGAGGAAAATCAGAAATCAAAGGTAAAAATGCCTTTTTCTCAAAATCAAAAGAAATATTGCCACAAAATAAAAATCAAAAGAAGTCCTTTAGCCAAAATAAAAAGTTATTGGAAAAATCAAAAGCAAAAAAGGATCAAGAAAAGTCCCTTACCCACAATAAAAAGCTATTGGACAAATTAAAAAGAAAGAAAGATCTAGACAAGTACCCTAGCCAAAATAAAAAGCTATCAGACAAATCAAAAATCAAAGTAAAAAATAAAAGCAAGCAAAAATTGATCTCCAAACATGCCTCTCCCTCAAAACTCACTGGGGGAATTTATCAAATAATAAAATCAAAGAAATAACTTGTTGATTCACAGTCTACATCCATGTCACTCATACCACATATTCCCTTCCACCCATCCATGTTCACATACTCGTCATATCATTACACTTCCATTGGTGATGTCTTTCAATGTGTCTTTAATGGGGACCCCTTCACGTACTATAACTCATCGGTTGCCCAAGCTCCTTTTTGTCTGAAGCTTGATGGCCCATATAGTGTGCACATTAGGGATCCTATCATAGCCTCTTTCATCTGTCACCTCTATCATCCACAATACTTGCCACTCATACTCATTCTAATTGGGTCCTTTCATCTAGTACAATCATTCACATAGGATTAGTGCATTATATCAGTCTTCAGATCAGGAGCATATCAATTGTCCACACCTAAAGGGGATTTTTTTGATGAACCCCTCAACAACCTGCATCTCTAGAAATTCTACACCTGAATCATCCAGTGCATCAAAAAAAGTCTTGAAAAAATACAAAAATGTCAGAAAATGTCTTGAAAAAATGGTTGCCTTGATGAAAACCTAGAAAATAGGCATCTTGGTAACAACAAAAAAATCAAAAAGAGAAAAATACAAAAAAAAGTAAAAAGATAAAAAATACAAAAAAATCAGAAAAAAAGAAAAATACAAAAAAGATAAAAAATACAAAAAAAATCAGAAAAAAATCAAAAAGTCAATTTTTTTTGAAAAAGTGCAATAAAACAAGTAGTGAAAACCTAGAAATAGGCGCTATTTGTGATAGGTTAGCTTTTCCATCTATTTGAGCATGTCAACCATTCACTTTCGCCATCATTCTGCCTATCATTGGAAAGCACCATGAACATATCTTGGCATCGCGCTCATGTCTCACCCTAGACTGGGGGTGAAATCCTGAACTCATCATGGGCAATAAACTTTGAGCTTGAACCAATAGAAAAACAACAATAGGACAAATGAAACAAACACAAAGATCATAGTCCAACACAACATTGAAAATCAACAACCATGAACACATCAACCATCCATATCAAACATCAAACAACTAAATCAATCAAATCAAGACAAACCTCAAATGGATGATGTTCCTTCTGAATCATGGCTCTATCACTGTGGCATGACTGTTCAAACTGTTGAACTTTGATTTTTGTCATCATATCTTTGGAGCACCTTGATGATGTATTGAACTAAAGGAGCCAAGAAGGAGTATGATTTTTCTTTGTATGTTGTCTATGAGTTGATCATTATTACTATGCAAATTGTCGAGGGACGTGCTCTACAAAGTATCACTAATGACATTCCAAATTTTCATAGGAAAATCGTTAACTTTTTTTTTTACGCAAATAGTACTTAGGTCATCTTGGTTTAATTATACGTAGATGCTTGTGTTAAATTGCACTATCAAACATCATGGAAGTAGTACTTAGGTCATCATGGTCTAAATATACCATCAATGCTTGTACTCACTTTCAACATTTTAAAAGCTCAATGATGATAAAAAGCACAACAAATTGGCTGTTACAAATGACAACTTTTGAATATGAGATTTGCATGGTTAGAGTAGATTGCATCCATGTTAGTTTGCATTTGTATCTATGGAATTTCCAAAGCTATAACAAGTTCATAAAGATGTTATCTCTCTTATCAATGAATTGAGTACTCTTGACATTAAACAAAAACACATCATTTTCATATAGTTGCACATTAGTTGCACCATTGTTTGCATACATTAGAAAGAATTCTCACAACATATAGGAATTATCACATCATTCATCCATCCATGCATCACATCATAATATTTGAATCAGAAAACATAAAAAGAAGTGCATTGCATCTCACTTGCATAATCACAATCATCTCATTCATTATTAATGGATTAAGAAATTGGTCCATTAAGAAGATTGAAAGACATATCCAACAGAGTAAGATTTCCAAGAAGAAAAAGTTATTTAAGAACATGATTGGTAAAGAAATAATGCCATTATTATGAACATCTAAAACTCGTAGTGAAGGTGAATTTTTTATTACTCAAATCCAAGACTTACAAAGAATTAGTTGGATCATCATAATCATCACATAAAACATCACGTCATTTACAAAATCATATCCATCTCACATAGCATAAAACATAATAGATTCATAACACATGTTGCATCATCATTTGCATCCATAGCATATCATATCACATCAAGCATCAAAGAAAAAATAAAATGCATCCATCATAATCATCATGATCATCATCACATATAAACATCATATAGGCACATAGATCAATCATCATCATCCTTTGCATATCATATAAACCTCAAAATAATAATGTCAAGTGTACAATGATATCCAAACATGGAGAGATACATCAACAAAGTGACAAAAATCACAAAATCTTTGACTGAATAAGTGTATACATCAAGTATTAGTACATCATCAAGTATCAGTACATCATCAAGTCTCAATACATTAATCAATCCTATACTGGGGCATATCAATCAATTAGAGAAGTCAAACCACATCACCCAATCAAATCCAAATCCACCTGCACTAGATGCAAAAATCCTCCTATGATCATAACATATCGCAAATCAACAATCTTATCAATCAATTCAACCTCGCCTATCATGAGGTTCATCAATCAATGCACCTTGCCTATCCTAAGGTTCATCAATCAATTCAACCTCACCTATCATGAGGTTCATCAATTAATCCAACCTTGCCTATCGTGAGGTTCATCAATCGATCCAACCTTGCCTATGATGAGGTTTATCAATCAATGCACCTCGCTTATCATGAGGTCTATCAATCAATCAAACTATCATTGATCCTCACCTATCATGAGGTCAATCATCAATCTATTATTGATCCTCACCTATCATGAGGTCAATCATCAATCTATCAGTGATCCTTGCCTATCATGAGGTCAATTATCAATCTATCATTGATCCTCACCTATCATGAGGAAAATCATCAGTATCCTATCATTTCCCATCACCTATCATTGATCCTAACCTATCATGAGGTCAATCATCAACTATCACATCAACATCATCAAATCAATCAGCTGAACACAATCATCAAACATCAAACACAAGGAGGCAACATAAGGCATCAATTAATCAATTAATCAATCTAGTAGGCTCAATCTTCTTTTTCGGGAGATAAATCGTTTCTAGATCATAAAATTTTGAAATCATCACCAAATCATTAGAAAATCATCAAAATTTCAAAAATTCAAAAAAATCCAAAAAATTCAAAAATTTACCGATTTATCTCTCGAGGGGGCATATATCCGTCATCACCTGAAAATTAGCATCTGGGGCATCGATTTTCTTTTTGTTTGACATCAACATCAAATTTTTCTTTGAAGCAATGTGTAAACACATTACTTCAAAGAGGGGAAAAATGTATACACCTAAAATCGATCGAGACATTTAGTTAATGAAATACTAGTTATTTAATTAATATTTCATCTACGTATGAATAAATTCTCAATTTATTTATATAGTTCATATCATCTAATTCTCCAAATCTAAAAAATCATATTCTTCTAATTTAATTAAATAAACAAATTTCCATAAGCTTGTGTTATTTAAGTTTCATTAATCCCAAATTAGGAATTCAAGCATATGTCTACAAATTTTTATGCCACCTCACCAAGGTCACATGAAATTAAATAATTCTAATTTTTAATTAGAATTATCTTCAAACAAACTTTCAAACACATGGCTTATTCCTCAAACACTTCTTCAACCAATTTTCAAGCACATGGTCTTTTTCTCACACACTTGATTCCCCATCCATTTGGCATGTTGTCTTTGGTCAAGATAACACCTTCTTGATTCTCTTCATCTCCATGGTTCATCCCTCATTTAAATCTGGACTGTTTATCATTGCCACCTCACAAGATGCTTGGAAAAGCTTATAAATACACCCCTTTGCTATAGTATTTGGCATCCACATTTGAGTAGAGTTATCATGTAGGAATATTGTTTGAGCATTGGAGCATTTTGGAGTCTTATAGTTACATTTCATATTTACATCTTAGAATCACATTTTGCTTCATAGTTGCATTTTATATCACACATTGCATCATAGTTGCATTTTAGATTAGTATAGCCATAGTTAGCATTTGAGCACATGTAGAATCATCCTAGCTTCATATCATATCATTTACATTGTATAATCTAACACCATTATCCATTCATCATGGTATCCATTATCATTTTCATCATATTGTTTCATGTAGGAACTTAATTGGCTTGCAAGTTGAATATTATCTCATTTCTTAAGTACTCATTTTAATATCCATAGTGCACTTAGAAATATGAGGGCCAAAATGGTTTAATAAATCCTTAAGACTAGAGGACAATGAGACGTTCTTAAAAGATTTGTTTGACTACAAAATAGAGTAGTTTAGTTGATTAAAATCTCTGATATAATTCGTTTCATTAAGGTTTGTGTTGATTTACTAAAAATTCCCACATTTCACACACACAAAATTATGAAAGCTTGAAATTACATGAGAGAACCCTAAATGTAGCACCATCCTTTACAATGACGCTAAAAATGTAAGACATTTATAATACTTAGTCAACTTGGTGGTAGACACATAATTTAGAGGAGTTCCTCGTTGAACAGTTCACTAAACCCTCACAAAGACTTCATTAATTATCAATCAGGGCTTCATAAGATTTTGATGATGCTGACACTGTATGTGCATTCATGGAATCTATATGACCTATATCAGTGAGTATAGATGGTTTACACATGTACATGAAAACAATAAAGGTTGGAAAAGTAAATAAAACATTAACATGCAAAATAGGGGAAATAACTTAATCTGCTATTGATGCTACAGGTACCTGATAGAGACAGGGTTGGATTGAGACAATCACAATCTCAATGCTCTGAGTCCTTGCCTTGAGAACTCCTAAGGTGTCACTTCATCCACCATTCAACTTGTAGGTCCTCTGCTAGTTTAGGTACCCCTGGTTCATTGCCAACCCTGCTATCAACTCTAATTTGCTGCTACCAAGCAATTCTTGGTGCTTTTCCTCACATTCACCATCTATCCCTTAATAAGATTAAAGACCAGTTGACCTCCAAATTCTTCCTAACCTCATTTCAGGGGTGTGCATAGGTTTTCAGAACTTCAAAATAGTCTAGGGAAGGTTCCTGTCCAAGCACAGACCTTCCTTCTTCTATCACTTTCATTAAACCCTAGTTTAGGGTTTGGGAAGGGCTACTAGGTTGAGCCCCTTTTAGGTCTCCTCACAACAAGGAAATTGCTTGTCACTCCTCTCCTTCACCTAACTAGGAAAAACTTGCTACTATCACCCTGGCTCAAATTTGGGGCCCTTCAAGATTTTTTTGGTTTTGGACCATTCCTCTGTCCATACACTAGTGTACCCTGTTCATGCAAGAACTAGGGTTTTCTTTGCTTCTTTTCTTGGAATGTTTAGCTTGTTCCAACCTCCAAAAGACCAAACAAAGGCTCTAACTTCTTGACCACCATTGTGAAGGTCCCTGCAACCACTGTACACATTTGTTTCATGAAGATACAACACCCCTGCAATGTAGATACTAATTTGTCACTGTCTTTCCCTAACCGGGTGTTAGCCAACTTGCCTAGGGAAAGCTTTTTAGCATGCTACCAACACTCTTAAAGACTTCTTTATTTACATAATGTACAAGGAGGGAGTCTAGCCTTGTTTCCACTATTCCCATACTACTTGGTATGGTCAGAAAACAAGCTAGAACTCCATTTTTCTAGATTTTACCAGAAAAATAGTAAAACATAAAAACACAGTATTTACAAAATAACAGAAAGTGATGGAATTTATAACTACAAAACAAAATAAAATGCTTAAAAAGGCTTCAATGCATGCTATTCCATTCAACAAAATTTTTCCTCAATCCATTTCTTGTAACAGTCACACACAAGAATAGAAAAAACATATCTTTCCACCACAAAAGTCACTGTCTTTTTATTGTTCTCTGAAAACTGCTAACATTCAAAACTTCTAACCCCTTCAAAAGGTTGAGAGATCCCTTTTACAATGCCAAGAAATAGTTAGGTATTCTCCCTCGAGCTCAAAGTGACCAAAACATTTGGTGTTAGAAAACACAATGTGTTTTACAATCTTAGACTCAAGCTTAGGAAAAAACCCCTCAAAGAATTGTAAAAACTTATTCAACTTCTTACTAAGAAACAAAAGGTCCTCAAACAAAATCTAGATGGTGTTAAAGACCTTTCCCAACAAAATAAAAAATATTTTAAAACAAAACTTCAAAATCTACTTGCACTTTGGCAGGTGCTCCTGCACCATTCTCCCCTTCTCAACACAAACACTAAGAACTGGAAGGAGGGATCATTTCCAGGTCAATGCCAAGTTTCTTGAGCTGATCTTCTTGTACCCATGTAGCTTCTAATTCAGGTTTATTCTTCCACTTGATAAGGTGCTCCATGTAGACCTTATTCCTTGTAGACTTTTGCACTCTGGACTGTAAGACCTTCTCTGCCTAAAGCTTGTGTTGTTGAGGAAAGTTCTCATTGCTGATGTCTTTGAGAACGTCTTGACTATTCTGAGCTTCATCACTGACTATCCCCTTGTACCTGATCAAATCAGCAACGTTAAATACTAGAGATATACCCAAATCTAGTGGTAGTTCTACCTTGTATGCATTCTTCCCATACTTAGCTAACACCTTGCATGGCCCTACTCTTTTCATCTGCATTTTGGTTGACATTCCCTTCTTCAACCTTGATTTGTTAAGATGAACCATAACATAATTTCCTATTGCAAACTGCACATCTCTCCTTGACACATCAACTTTATCTTTCAATTTTTGTGTTGCTACTGTGATTGTCTTCTTAACCTGCTCATGAATCTCCTTCATGGTCTGAGTGAAGTCTTCTGCATGTCCACTCCTATTCTCCTGAGATCTAAGGTCTCTAAGTTCACAAACTCCTCTTGGGTGCATCCCATACACCACTTCAAATGGACTTTTCCTTGTAGTTCTGTTTACACTATCATTATAAGCATACTCAACTCGAGAAATCACCATATCCCAGGTCTGTCCATATTCCTTAGTCAAGCACCTCAATAGGTTACCTAACACTCTGTTAACCACCTCTATTTGACCATTGGTCTAAGGATGGTAAGCTGATCCAAATGACAGATTTGTTCCCAATCCGCTCCATAATGTTTTCCAAAAATGGCTCATGAATTTCACATCCCTGTCTGATACAATGCTCAATGGCAATCCATGGATTCTTACAACTTCCCTGAAAAAAATATGGGCTATGTAACTTGCATCATGTGTGGTTTTGCAAGGAATGAAGTGACTCATCTTGCTAAATCTGTCCACAACTACATAAATACTGTCAAAACTAGTTTTAGTCTTGGGGAGTCCTACCACAAAATCCATGCTCACACACTCCCATGGTCTATTTGGAATAGGCAGGGGCTGATACAAACTAGCATTGCTAGCTCCCCCTTTGGCTTTCATGCAAACAACACACTGTTCTACATATTTTCTGACATCTCTTGCTAACTTAGGCCAGTAATAGAACCTTTGAACTAGCTCTAAAGTTTTGTTAATACCAAAATGCCCACTAAGACTGCCATTGTGTTTCTCTTGGATCAGATTTTCCCTCATTGATCCTCTTGGGACACATAACAGATTACCCTTAAATAATAATCCATTTTGTAATGTATACTCAGCATACTAACTATGAAAATGATTCTCAAAATCTGAACATACCTTGTAGGCTTCTGAGAAATCTTCATCCTCACCATAGAGGTCTTTGAAACTCTCCAATCCAATGCTTTTCAGCTGTATCTCTTGGACTATCAACATTATCCTGCTTAATGCATCTGCTACTTTGTTTTGCTATCCCTTCTTGTGCTTAATGGTAAATGTAAAGGCTTGGATGTACTCCATCCATTTCAAATGTCTATTGCTTAACTTCTCTTGGGTGTTGATATAACTGAGTGCCTGGTTATCTGTGAAGACCACAAACTCTTTGGGCAAAAAATAATGCCTCCACTTCCTAAGGGACTACACTAAAGCATAAAGTTGCAGATCATAGGTGGAGTATTTTTGCTTGGCTTCATTGAATTTTTCACTAAAGAAGGCTACAGGCCTACCTTCTTGACTAAGTACTCCTCCTACTACTACTCCACTTGCATTACACTCAATTGTGAATAACTTATCAAAACTAGGTAACAAAAGTATAGGTTGGGTTGCTACCTCTTGTTTCAGTTTCTCAAACCCTTTATTAGCTTCTTGAGTCCACCTAAACTTTGTTTTTAGACCTCCATTAATAGTATCTAGGACTGGTGCACATATACCACTAAAATTCCTAATGATTTTTCTATAAAATTGAGCTAAACCATGAAAAATTCTTACCTCTGTTGCTGTGGTTGGTGTAGGCCAGTTGAGGATGGCTTCCACCTTACTTGGATCCATCTTCAGGGTTCCTTGGGACACTACAAAGCCTAGATACACAAGTTCCTATTTGAAGAACTCACAATTCTCAAGATTGATTGCTAACTATTCTTCTTGCAGCTTTTTAAGAACCATCTCCACATGCTTCAAATGTTCTTCTGCTGTCTTACTAAAAATTAGTATATCATCAAGGTAGAATACTACAAAAATCCCTGTGAAATCCTTAAGCACCTCATTCATTAGTCTCATGAACGTGCTAGGGGCACTTGAGAGGCCAAATGGCATCACTTTCCACTCATACAAACCATCATTTGTTTTAAAAGCTGTCTTCCATTCATCACCCTCCTTGATTATGATTTGATGATACCCGCTCTTAAGATCCAGCTTGGTGAAGTATTGAGCACCTCCAAGATAATCCATTAAGTCTTCAATTCTAGGAATAGGGAACCTATACCTAATCGTGATTCTATTAATTGCTCTAGAATCAGTGCATAATCTCCACTTACCTCCTTTCTTTGTTGCTAAAACAACTGGGACTGCACAAGGACTAATACTCTTTTGAATCAGACCTTGACCTAACAATTCTTCCACTTGCCTAGCCACCTCTTGGTTCTGCTCAGGAGTGAGCTTGTATGCTGCTTTGTTAGGCAAAGAGGCTCCAGGTATGAAGTCAATTTGATGACTTATTGCTCTCTTTGGTGGTAGAGTTGCTGGTGTTCCATCACTCACTATGCTCTTGTACTTTTCTAGCAGCCTTTGAACTGTTTCAGGTATGACTGTCTTCTCAGCCTTTTCTTCCTCTTTGGACTGCATTAGGACCACATAACCTTCATTCCCTTGGTGTAGATCCTCGATGAACTCTTTGCCACTGCTCAACATAATGTTAGGAACCTTAGACTGCCCCTCATCATCCTCAGTCACTGACTGCAGCTTGAAGGTTCTTCCATCCTTCTTGAATTCAATGGTGTTCTCCTTCCCATGATATATAGCACCTCTGTCATATTTCCATGGCCTTCCAAGTAGAAGATGGCATGCATCCATGGGTAGTACATCACAAATCAGCTTGTCTTTGTAGCCTCCAATTGAGAATTCCACTGTAACTTGATCATTCACTAGAACACTCTGCCCTTTGTTCAACCATGTGACTTTGTAGGGACTGGTATGGGGTACCTTCTACAATTTTAACTTAGTTACTACCTCCTCAAAGATGATATTATCTGTAGAACTAGAATCTACAATGACCTTGCATACCTTTCCCAATATATTGCACCTTGTTCTAAACAAAGCTCTCCTTTGCTTGGGTTCTTCCTTGACTGGTTGTCTGATCAAAACCCTGTTAAACATCAGATTTTCACCTACTTCTGATTCTATATGACTGATCTCAGGTGATTTGACACTCATGGTGTCCTCTTGTGCATAAGATACTCTTTTGTCATTGCTTGAAGAAGAATCTTTCTCTGGGCATCTATAAGTTGGATGACCTAGCTGATTGCAGTGATAACATTTCATGGTGGCAAAGTAATAGTTACTTCTGCCTACTCCTCTTCCTCTGTTTGAACCTCCTTGAGTTCCTCTTCCTCTATTAAATCCTCCTCTTGAAGATGTTTCACCTCCATGCTCAGTAAGCTTAGATTCTCCTTGGGTTCTTTGATCATTACCTCTTCCTTGGTAACCTCCATGCTATCCTCTTTGATCTCTACCTTTGCCTTTTCCCTTAGAGGACTGATCATGCTTTCTTTTATTCCTCTCTTCAATCTTTATAGCTAGCTGATAACATTGGTGGACTATCTTGGGGCTGAGTAAAGCCATCTCTTCCTGTATGTTCCACTTCAAACCATTAAGGTATCTAGCCACTTTTAGGCTCTCATCTTCTACCACATTTGATCTCAAGCAAAGCTTCTAAAACTCTTCTGTATAGGTGTTGACATATAGGTCTTTCTGCCTTAGACTCTATCTCTTCTTGTGAAGTTGGATCTCATAATCATTTGGCATATATGCTTCCTTTACCTTAGCAACCATTCCTTTCCAGGTTGATATGGGCTGCTTGCCTTCTTTCTCCCTCTCAGTCTGAATAAACTCGCACCATGTCAAAGCTGATCCTCTCAACCTTGATTTTGCAACCTTCACTTTCTGTGCTTCAGTGACTCCATCACATTCAAAGTGGTTCTCCATGCCATCTATCCAGTCCATGACCAAATCAGGATCCATCTTTCCATGGAATAGTGGTATGCCCTCAAGTCCTTTTCCACTCAGGGATTTTGATGCCTTCAAGAAAGGTTCCTCCTCCAAAACAGGGTCAGGTTCAGGAACTTTTTCCTCCTCTGCAACCTCTTCTTCCTTTGGCACTGTTCCTTCCAACCTTGCATCGTTCAATGCCTTCTCCAATTGCTCTATTCTTTCTTTCAGGGACTTGTTGTCCTCTTCTTGTTCTTCAACCCTCTTGGCTAATTGTGCATTTGTCACCATCTTGGGTGTTTCACTTGACTCAACTTCTGACATATAAGCTGCTTTCCCAAATCTTTTACTCAGCTCTGATACCAATATGATAGAGACAGGGTTGGATTAAGATAATCACAATCTCAATGCTCTGAGTCCTTGCCTTGAGAACTCCTAAGGTCACTTCATCCACCATTCAACCTATAGGTCCTCTACTAGTTTAGGTACCCTTGGTTCATTTCCAACCCTGCTATCAACTCTAATTTGCTGCTACCAAGCAATTCTTGGTACTTTTCCTCACATTCACCATCTAGCCCTTAATAAGCTTAAAGAACAGTTAACCTCCAAATTATTCCTAACCTCATTTCAGGGGTGTGCATAGGTTTTCAGAACTTCAAAATAGTCTAGGGAAGGTTCCTTTCCAAGCACAGACCTTCCTTCTTCTATCACTTTCATTAAACCCTAGTTTAGGGTTTAGGAAGGGCTACTAGGTTGAGCCCCTTTTAGGTCTCCTCACAACAAGGAAATTGCTTGTCACTCCTCTCCTTCACCTAACTAGGCCAAACTTTCTACTGTCACCCTGGCTCAGATTTGGGGCCCTTCAAGATTTTTTTGGTTTTGGACCATTCCTCTGTCCATACACTGGTGTACCCTGTTCATGCAAGAACTAGGGTTTTCTTTGCTTCTTTTCTTGGACTGTTCATCTTGTTCCAACCTCCAAAAGACAAAACAAAGGCTCTTCCTTCTTGACCACCATTGTGAAGGTCCCTGCTACCACTGTACACATTTGTTTCATGAAGATACATCACCCCTGCAACGTAGATACTAATTTGTCACTGTCTTTCCCTAACTGGGTGTTAGCCAACTCGCCTAGGGAAAGCTTTTTAGCATGCTACCAACACTCTTAAAGACTTCTTTATTTACATAATGTACAAGGAGGGAGTCTATCCTTGTTTCCACTATTCCCATACTACTTGGTACGGTCAGAAAATAAGCTAGAACTCCATTTTTCTGGATTTTACCAGTCAAATAGCAAAACAAAAAAACACAATATTTACAAAATAACAGAAAGTGATGGAATTTATAACTATAGAACCAGATAAAATGCTTAAAAAGGCTTCACTACATGCTATTCCATTCAACAAAAGTTTTCCTCAATCCATTTCTTGTAACAGTCACATGCAAGAACAAAAAAAATAGAGCTTTCCACCACAAAAAATCACTGTCTTTTTATTGTTCTCTGAAAACTGCTAACATTCAAAACTTCTAACCCCTTCAAAAGGTTGAGAGATCCCTTTTACAATGCCAATAAACAATTAGGTTTCCTCCCTTGAGCTCAAAGCAACCAAAACATTTGGTGTTAGAAAACATAATGTGTTTTACAATCTTAGACTCAAGCTTCGGAAAAAACCCCTCAAAGGATTGTAAAAATTTATTCAACTTCTTACTAAGAAACAAAAGGTCCTCAAACACAATCTAGATGGTGTTAAAGACCTTTCCCAACAAAATAAAATTGATTTTAAAAAAAAACTTCAAAATCTACTTGCACTTTGGCAGGTGCTCCTGCACCAGTACCTTTACCTTAATACCGTAACAAATAATTTCTAAACCTGGAATCTACAATTCACTAACACTATTGAATCTTACTTATAACTTCTTGACCTCTTTGAAGAATAACTCAACGAAAGATCACAAAGCATAATTCATAACACAAGATATGATTCATGTACATGTAATTAAAAATCTATTTGAAATGAATGCAACAATGCAATATTCTAATCTAATTATAATAGAAATTAAGGTGGGTGAATAGTACCTCAAGTGTCCCTTGCTCAAGTTGCTATACCCATAGGGGAAATGAAATATGGGCTACTTGAATCAACTAATTTTAGTGACCAAAAATGTATCCCTCTACATTTTCACACTTGTTTGGGCCCTCCCGATAAATTGAGCTTAATGTTGCCTTGATTTAGTGTTGTAATGTGTTTACACATTCACATTAGGTCTTGGGCCCTTGTAAACTAAATGGACCTAGTTTAGGGTATTTTTGTTGACTAATTTGGATTTTTCTAACCCAAATCAATCCTAGAGGGTCTTTGAGTAAATAAGAAAGATGATTTTATTAATTCTCTTGATCATTAATCACATGGTAAAAATCTTAGGGGTCATTATTTGTTTGAATAAGTTTTGAGTTTGTGAGGTTGTTATTTATGATCTTTTAAAAATGATTTATCATTTAATAAGTTTTTAAGTCATTTTAGTTGTGCCAAAACGCCCCGATTCAGTCAAAATCCATGCACATGTTTTGGAGGGAAGTTTTTTTGATAAGTATTTGAGTTTAAACAAGACTAGGCCAGGCTTTTCTAGAGTTTGGTTACTTCTTGTCTTGAATGACCTTGATGAAGAAGAATAGAGATTGCAGGGCACATAGAATGAAAGAGGAGATATTTTAGTATATTGTAACAAGTCATCCCAAGAAGGATAAAATATACTTTGTTGTTATTCCCAGATCCATGCATGTAGGCATGAATATTAAGGAAAGTGAGATAACAAGTGAAGCGAAGGATTTGTTGAATGAGTATGCAAAGATTGTTTTCAATGAATTACTTGAGACAAATATTTTAAGAGAATCAAGCATCATATAGATTTAATCCATGGATCTAGTTTGATAAAAAAGGTAGTGTATATATTGAAACCCAAAAATGATCTTAAGATGTGAAGAATTGAAATTAAGGAGATACTAGAGGATTTATGAATGCCATATCAGATGAGAGGGAAAAGGTTATTGAATGGATCATTTGTCTCTTATGTATTTCCAACATTGGCTAGGCAATAGGGGATGAAAATGAAGAAATTTTTAGAAAGTTTGAGTATGGTGGTGATGATTTTTTGTGTCAGGTAGATTCACAAGTATTCAAGTGATTTTAGAATTTAACATTCTTAGTGTTTGGTACAATGGGAATATGTTGTTGCTCTAACAATTCTACACACAACTTTAAGGGATATGTATGGATTTGTCACTCAATAGGTGATTTGCAAAGAGGAAAAGTAGTTGGAAGAGATTCCATTTCATATTAGAATTCATTTTATGTCTACACATTCATGGGTAGCGTATACAACATATCAAGGATTTGATGTTTAACAACTTGTTGGATATATCAAAATATTTTTTTTCATAGTCCTAGTTTTTTTTGGTGGTTTTCATTTGTTAACATTTGCAAATACTCTTTGTTACATTGATTCACAGTGATGATAAAATAAAATTATATTTTATGCAAGTAGATAGCTTTGAAGGGTCTATTCTTGGTATTCATTTAGACACAGATTTCCGTGGGAGTTCATTTGGCTATTTCTTCAATGTTACCCATGGATCTCCTATGCAATGTTGGAATTTTTTCTTGGAGCATTCTCTTGGCAAGTATGAAGATGAGGGCATTGAATCTCCTATGGGCAAGCACATTATTCTCATCGTGTTGAACAAAGCCATTCTCTTATTCGAGGGTCATTTTATTCACATTGTTCTCAAGGCTAAAAGAGGAGGGTCCATGGGCAATAGGCTTCGTGATCTTGTGATAGAGGAGACATTCAAGTTGATTTCATGCATAAAGATAAAGGTTGCAATATAGATGATGATAAGTCAATAATGGCAGGTAGTCAATAGTTTGTGGAAGGAAGGCTATGTGGTGCATTCTTTGGTACTAATCTTTTTATCTATGATGAGAGCCAATATTGGTAGTTCTCATTGTACATATAAATCTCAAATGTGTTGAGCAGTTAGAAGAGTAATTCCTTATAGAGCAGGAGAGTTTTCCAATCAAGTTGTTGCCATTGCCAGTTTTAATATTTCTAATGATAAGTATTATTCAATTCGAAAAACCTCTTAGCAACAACAAAAGTCTCATACAAAGAACCAGACATTTAATGGAAACCAAAATAGTAAATTTTCTGCTAGCAATGACATTGTAGACAATGAAGCCAAAACTAAGCAATAAGGACTTGACTAATTTCCAAAGGCAATATGACAACAATTTTTGTATCAAGAATTTGAAGGAGACAAAAGACAGTCAACAATTAAATGACAGTCAAAGTTGATAGTGGACAATGGTTGCAAAACAATCCATGATAAAGTACAATAAGAGGGTAATTGAGGAATCCTTATGCCATTTTTGACATGTGCAAGGTATCCCAATGGATAAGTATGCATCTAAGAGGCAGTTTGAGACTGTTGGAGGACTTTTTCAAGCATTTATGAAGGTTTTAAGTGCCCAAAACCCATTTTATCCGACCCAAGGTAATTTGGAAGACATTTGTAAATTTTATGGAGGTTGTTTGGGAACATCATCAAGCTGGAGCTGGAAATAGGGGTGGTTGAAGACCTTTTCCAACAATTACCAAGCATTTAGGAGCCAGATGAGGAACCTTATCCATAGATGAGTCAAAGAGGATGAATTTTCTTTGTAAAGACACCTTTTTGGAGCACTTTTGGAGGCTCAAAAAGAGCACCAACTTAGCTAGATGTCCAAGAAGATTTGACCAAGAAAACTCATGTAACACTGGTTCTTTTTTTTCTCAAGCACATGTCCTTTATTGTAGCAAGTTGTTGCATAGTTATAAGGCTCATCTTTCAGGCATTTTTTCAGTTATTTCTTGCTATTTACGAGTTGCATATTGTAACTTTTATGAGTTCTTTCAAGCATGAAGAGTATTGTAACTCATTTTTAGACTTCTACAAGTTGTAAAAAACACCTTTTATCAATAAATTTTAGTTGATTTTACCTTCTCAAAGCTTGTTTCATTGTGTACAAAGTGAAGATTGATGAATGTACTTGTGAAATATTATGTGCTTCCTTATGTATTTCTCTTTCAACACCTTTAGGCAAGATAGATCATATCTTCTACATGGGTCATATGAATGTGTCAAGGATAGAAGCGGAAACAAGTTGTGAAATCTTCTTCCCTTCTTGAGTTGTGAGTGTCCCACCTTTCTATGAAACACTTATGCATATGTATGATGAAATTTTGAGTTTTTTTATCCTACAGCTAAATCATTGAGCAATTGTGTGTGTCAAACAACAAGTTATAGGTTTAAGAAAACAATTTGGTGCATCACCTAGTTAGCTATAGTTAATCATTTTTAGGAATTTAAAAGTTATTTCTAGTATTCTTCTTACCATTTTCCTTCAAAATAAGTAGGATTGATCAAGTTCTAGGTGATCAAGCAAGAGGAACCAACCTTCTCTGGAGGTTCATTCCAAACTTTAGGCAACCCATAGGCCTAGGAATACTCCCATGTATCAATAGGTAGTTGAGTTGATAGCTTAGTTTTAGGTGCATACTTTGTTGACAATAGTTGTAAAGTGTACCTTTATGCTTTCACACTAATCTAGGGTTTTATTAATTAATTGGGCATCTTTATGCTTTAATTGGCCTCATTTTGTATCCACAAGCCTTATTTAATGCATCTTTTCGAGATTAATCCCAAAATTTACCAACATCCAGCCATAATTCATGTGTTTTTGGATTGTATGGCCCAAATTTAGTGATCTGGGACTCATACACCACCTTAGGCATATGAGTACCACCTAAGGTTGGGGGCCCCGATCCTGATTTCACATCAATCTAAGCATTTCTTACAAAATGTATCCCAATGACTAGCCTATTGGCACTCATATGCCACAACTAGCATATGAGTCCCATGTGGCTTAGACCTAAATTAAATTCAAATTATTGGTGGGATTTTATTCTCCTAGATATGATGTCGGCTTGTAGTGTTGTAATTTTGACAAATTTGGCATAAATAAATATAAAAATAAGGTTATTTCACTCATTTTTCACCTAGCAAGCAATCAAGTAACCTAAGACTTTCATGAGAACATTCAAGAGTTTACAAGAGTATTCAAGGACATTCAAGAGCATTTCTAAAGCATTCAAGGGAATATTTCTTCATTTCTTGCAGCAATTCAAGATCCATCATCATGTCCAAGTCATTAGGCATCAAACATGTTTCTGAGCCAGTGTTGTGATGTAGCATTCAAGATCCAAGATTAAACATTCTTCTACCTCCAATTCAAGATCAAGATTTACACTCTACATGGCCACTTCATGTTAGATTGTTGATTTACACTTCAAGACATCATTCAAGGTATCACTGTTCATGTTTCATTGTTTCATCATAAGGTTTAATTACCTAAACAAGGTTTGACCAAGGAAAACCCCTATTCCCTAACAATCAACAAGTTTTTTTTCTCTCTGTCTCTCTCTACATGTGTCATTGCAGATCATCTAAGTGTCTTGGAGCTTGAAGATTCTTTGAAGATTGAGGAAAGTTTTCAAGTTGTCACCTTGTTTACAAGATCATGGAGAGTCGCCTACAAGTCACAATTCAGAGTTTCAGACTTGGAAACAAAGTGTGGAAGGAATACTAGAGATTGGAGAATAGATTTAGGTCTTGAACCTCCAAAAAAGTAGAGTGGGACTGATACACTATGGCATATGAGTCATACTACAACACATTTTTTAGATTTCAGTGAATTCAAATCAACCACTATGAGATTCCAATTTCGGCACAGAAACCCTAGTCTGGGAATAAATTGCCCAGACTGGTGTATGAGTCCTAGTGGGTACCAAATAGTAGGTTTTCAAGGTTTTGGAGCTTGTTTTGACCTCATCATTCTTCTAGGTGCACCTCTATGTATTCTTAGTTTGTTATCTTGATTTCCAGTTTCATTTCCTAGGTCATTTTGTTAGGTTTTGCATAATACTTTGCATGTCATTTACACCTCTTGTCTTTCCAAACCCTTGCTTGGTGGTGAACCCCTCTTTATTCTTTAAAAATACCCTAGGAAACCTTATTACATATCACTTTCCCTCATTCTATCCTTGGATTGAGATCTTTAGGGTTTCCTCGAATGATATTTGGAAAAAAAGTGTTGTTCTATCTCCCAAACATAGAGCAAAATTTTTTGACCAATCATTTTGGTGAAAATGTATTTAGAGCATGATATTTCTGATTTGGAGTGCATCATAGTCCTAGATATAGCTTACATTAACTTTGCGTTATGATTTTTTATTAGTTAATTGGCATCCAGGGTTTCTAAATCTTGCATTAGTGAAAGTGCATATAGGTTGCATTTTTGCATCTTAGATCATTAAATTTCACTGAAATTGTACAAGTGCAAATAGTCCAGACATCATAGAAGCTAGCAACCTTAGAAACAACTCAAAATTTGTTGAAATTGGTATAAAAACCCTAATCTGGGACTCACATGCCCCTCTAGGTGATTTAGTCCTAGTACAGGTTGTTTTGCATACTTTTTGGGATTTATGTGTTGTGCATTTTCTAGTATTTGACCCCTCTAAAAACCTTCACTAGGACTCATACACCCCTCTGGGCGAATTAGTCCTAGATTAGATCTAAAACTTCCTTTTACAACATTGAAAACCTTATTTTTGCACTTTTGTTTGTTGTCATTAGTTATCTATTCTAGTTGGCTAAGTTTCTATTATTCATTAGATCTAGCTTAATTCAGTTCATTTCATGCATTGCTTAATTTTAAATTGGCATTTACAACATTTCATTTTTAGATTGTTGCATAACATAATCAATCAATTATCATGTTCAAAATCTGAAAACTGCATTATCCTTTTGCATGTTTGCTCTATCATTGTTGCATTTCAAATTTGTAGGAAAATCATTACATCATGTTTCCATTGCAAAAATCTATAGTTATTTTACTTCATGTTCTATTTTCAGATCTTGTTGAGTGTTTTAAATTTTTTTCATTAAGTGCATATGAATATGAAGTCCTCTCCCCTCTCATTTTGTTCGTTATTGATCCCTCTCCTAGTATCCCTTCTATGAGTGAGGTTAGTCTAGTGAAAGAGAATACAACCCTTGGTAATCATAACAATCATATTTATTCTTCTCCTAATATCTCTCTTATTTGTGAAGAAGATATTTTGGTGTTAGAACCAATATATGAAAGTTTTGATAACCCTAGTTGTTTCTCTCCACTTACCTCTTATTGGGAAAGACATTACTGAACAAGAGGACATAACAATAGGTAATCATGATGATCACATAACACAATAATAAACCATTGAAACCTACCTACATAACACTTCAACTGGTCTACATTCATCTCCCAACATCTTCCCCTCTTGTGATAATGTCTTAAATGATTAGGATATGTTGGTGTTAGATAATCAAACCTTTAAGATCTATGACAACCCTCTTTATGTTTCTTCCCCTACCTATCCTATTTTTGAAGACATTATGGGACAAATGAATGAAATTATGGATAATCTTGACAATCACATTTGTTCTTTTCCTAGTATCTCTCCTAGTTGTGAAGAAGATACTTTGATGTTAGAAAATAAAATTGATGAAAGTCATAAAAATCTTAGTTTCCTTTCTTCTCCTAGAGAAAACATTATTTAACAAGACAATGACATCATCAATAAACAAGAAAATTCAACCAATGATCATTCCCCTACTTGTGATGAATTCATTTTAGAAGAACCAACCTTTGAATGTCATGAACATCTAGTTTGTAGTTCTCCTAAAAACTCTCCTCCTAGGAAGGATATCATGGTGCTAGAAAATGACATCAACAATAGTAATTTGGCTTCCTTAGGTGATGGTGAAAAGATGACACTAGACTCCCCTTCATTAGAAAGACATCAAACCAAAATCATCGAGATTATGAATGCACAAGTTTCCATTAGACCCCCCTTGATTAATGGAACTCCTACATACCCCATAGGACATCCTAAGAATCCACTAATTCTTTACCCACCCTCACAAAGACCGTAAACTAAAAAAAACTGAACTTATCCTTTACCCACCTATGAATAATGTTTTACAACAATCAAATTATAATACCATTACTCATACATATAACCCTAGAAACAATTTGCAACCAAGACAAACACCTTCAACATCCCTCCCATTGCCTATCTCTATCTTGCCTGTCCCTCCTTGTTTTCCTCCACAAAGTGGAAAGGAGTATGATCTTGTTGAAAAAATTAAGAACACTAAGATAACATTATGGGACCTTATTCAAGCCTCCCTTCATTATCATAACAGTGATTCAAAGTACCTTGCAACAATTTTTGTCCCCTCTAGTGCAAACCAACAAATGACATAGCAGCTATGATTCAAAGAATAAATGTTGACATTGTTTTCCACTCGAAAGAAACTGATGAAAACTCCCAATGCAATTAAACTCTAATGTAATCTAAAGCTAAACAACATAAAACAAAGGAAACCTAAAACATAAATAAAGCACCCAAATCTACAAAATGAAGTCCTCCATTTCGTTGTAGTATAATTTCCCTTAGATTTCTCTATGCAAGTATAGCCTATGATAGCGATTTAGAAAAATATCGAAATTAAACTGTTGATTGCTTCCAAAAGTCATAAGATGGAGTAAC
This sequence comes from Sequoia sempervirens, assembly GCA_007258455.2. Classification (NCBI taxonomy): domain Eukaryota; kingdom Viridiplantae; phylum Streptophyta; class Pinopsida; order Cupressales; family Cupressaceae; genus Sequoia; species Sequoia sempervirens. The sequence goes on along the minus strand of VDFB02252616.1, from coordinate 190,271,652 downwards.
AATGATGAAGGTTAGGTCAATTTATAGAAAATTGATTGTTCGAATGACATGAGATTGAAAGATAGACGAACAATTCAGATTAAAAGATTCGACATGCATTGAGATAAGTGTTAGTAGTGACGTGAGTGATAAAACCTAAAAGGTAGAGATAAATATTAAATAATGATTTAATCTCTAGTTGAAAGTACTCAAAAATTAGAAGAATAAAGATTGCATGAAAATGATAAAGATAGAATAAAGGAAACGATCTGTCCAAATGCACACATGAATTAATTAATTAAATAAAGTTATTTAATTAATAAATGTCTACATGCATAAGAATTAAAACTAGATAACTGACTGGTTAAGACAAAGAGTTTATTTGTGAGAGACAATCAGACATTAAATCAAGAGATGATTGACTGATTTAAATAGATCTTGAGTCAAGTGGAAATGAATAATTAGATAACTTAAACAATTATCCAAACATAGAAGAATATGTTCAAAATAAACTTTTTGTGAATTAAATGATTATTTAATTCAACATTTGACACATAAGGATTAAATTAAATAAATTAAGATTTATTTAATTGATTGAAGAATTAATGAATAATTAAATATAATTAAAGTATTTATTTCATTATAGTTGAAGGTATGATAAGAATAAATTAAATAAGAATTTATTTAATTTCAGAAAGAGGATAAAGTTTATTAGTGACATAGTTAAATAAAGAGCATTTATTTAATTAATTAGAATTTGAATAAAGATAATATGAATTAATTAAATAATTAAGTTTATTTAATTAATAGAGGAATAAATGTTAAAATGACTTAATTAAATAATTTACGTTATTTAATTAATAGATAAGAAATGACCTTAGAGAATAATTAAATAATTAACATTATTTAATCATGACCATGAAGATACAAATTATGAAGTAATTGAAGTCGCAGGCCTAGACCAAATTTTAGTGTCTACATTTTGCCCCTCTTTGATACAATGTCATTTTGGCATTGTGTCAAAGAAAATCAATCAGAAAGATGCCCTAGTTGTGCCCCAGTGTGGAATAGGTGAAGGTATGCCCTCTTGGGAAAATTGATTTTTTTTTGAAAAATTCCAAAAAAATTGGAAATAGTCCTAATTAATTAATTGGATGGCCATAAGTTCGATGGTGTTGACAAAAATTAGTTTGGAGGAAGTTGATAGGTCAAGTGGTCATCAAAATGTGGAAAATAGTGCATCCAATATAAAAGGTTTTGAAAAATGCCACCAAAAACCCTAGGTATAAGTACAAATTGGGTGAAAATCCAATTCATTTTCACCTCTCAAGTTTAGAATTTTTGATTTTTGTGCTCTGGAGCTCTAGCAAAAAATGTCACTCGTTCCTCACTCACAACATCGCGGTTATCAAATTTGGATGTTCAGAAGCTCTGTAGACGCATGACCCCTAGTAAGTACTTAGACATTGTCTTTTGAAATTTTTCATTTCATGCATTTTTAGGCATTTAATTCAATTTTTTTCATGCATCACTTTATCTTGCAACACATATGAATACGTAATGCACACATTTTCCTTCAAAATGCTACATCTGTAACTTTACGTCGTAGGCTAGCGTAGGAATTTTGATAATTGATTGCATTTGTTTTCTATTGCACCACATATGTAAAACTACAATGCATGTGTCATAAACAGTAGCACATACAGGTTTTTGCAACACATTTGTAATTTTTAGTAAGCATTTGCATGTTTAAATGGTCATTTGACTAGGTGTAGTTTTCAATTGTGTGCATTTGCATTTCTAAAATGCATTTGAATAGTATAATGGCACATTTGATATTTGCTACGAATTTACAAATTAAAATTATGCATTTGAGTTTTTGCAACGCATTTGCAAATAAAATGACGCATTTGAGTGGAATTTTTTTTTGAAATTTTGGACTATAATAGGTTGTTTATATTCTGACATGAGGCATGCATTATGCCATTGCAGGCTTTATTAGATCCAATCTATACAAGGGAGTCAAGACCATTGAATTTTGACTTCTGAGACTAGCTGCAAAGTAGGGAGAGATGGTTCCTTTGGCACTTGGGTCTACATCATGTCACCTTCATGCCCACTATTAGGGAAAATTGAGATCTGCTGATTGCTCTCTGCGAGCGGTGACACTCTGAGACATCTTCGTTTCATCCTCCTACAGGTGAGGTCACTGTGACTTTAGAGGATGTATGTAGGAAATTGAGATTGCCGATTAGGGGTGCGAGGGCTATGTATGACACACAGAGGGGTTTTGCTGAAATGTGTAGATATTATCCCCATGATGACATTAGATAGTTGGGGATTGACCATTATGAGGTTAGATGGCATGTTATAGCGGAGAGATATGATAGGAAAGATTGTTTATTATGTACATTGATTGGGGGGTAGTTCTTCCCAACCATTGAGGTCATGGATTTCCAGTAGGATGGGGGAGATGCTAGTAGGCATGTTAGAGAGATGGTAGTATATTCCTGGGGCCCTTGTTTGTTGGCCATGTTATATTTCCATTTGCACAATATTTCCTATAGAGAGGCATAATCTATGAGTTGTGGTACCACACTACTGATGGTATCGGCATGGGAACACATTGCGATTTTACGTCCTCCTGTTATAGCCAAGCTATAGCAGGGATCTCCTTATGCCTTCTGTTATGCGGGGGAAAATACCTAGACTCATGTTGGAGACACCAGTTACTACTGACATGCTATTGACACGATGGTTTAGTTCATTTGGAAACCCTACATGGATTGCACACAATGGATCGATGAGGATGGACACTTGACCTTTTGTAGATAGACACAATATTTGATTGGAAGGATAGTGTCCCATGTGCATATTATTGAGAGACATTTTCCATATCGGGTCTTGAGATAGTTTGGAGAGGTTCAAGATGAGCCTTGAGGAAGAGTGGAGTATGCTCAATCTTCTAGGGAGGTGACCTTGTGGGGACTCAGGATTCCTGTTGCCATAGCGGAGGTGGATATTGATACTTTAAAACTGATACAGTGGGGGTGGAGAGGTGGAGTAGTTGATTTAGGTGTGATAATTTCATATGATACCTGGTGGGCTAGTCATAGGTCAGTTCCTTTCACTAATCCAGATCAGGATGCACCTGTAGAGAGGTGTGAGACAAGACCATGGGGTAGACATGGCTGAGGCAGAGGTCATGGTGGTAGAGGTGGCAGAGGTGATGGTGGAGATGGAGGAGGAGGTTAGAGAGGTGGTGGTAGGGGTTGACATGGTCACTGAGGCAGAGGTCCACATTTGTCACCTATCCATGAGGAGAGGGAGGGGGCAATACCCATGCTTGAGGTTGGTGGCAAGGATCATGCAAAGGAGGAGGTAGTTAGGGAGGAGGCAAAGATAGATGCTCTTGGTATGCTCATAGGATACCAGGATGATGATGAGGAGGAGTAGGAGATGGATGATCAGGAGTAGGAGGTTTGAGACAAGATTCATGGAGGATTGGGAGGATGATGGGAGAGAGTGGCCACGATAGGGTGATACATGTTCTATTGATCAGGAGGTAGCAGATTTATAGGCCTAGGTAGCTTCTCTAGAGGAGAGGATGAGGGCTTTGATGGAAGAGAGAGACTCACTACGGATGGAGAGGGACATGGCATACATGGATATAGATCAGGCCATAGCTCAAAGAAAGGAGATTGAGTAGAGATTCATAAAGATTAGAGCTCTTTGTAGTGGGTCAGCTACAACTTTCACATGGGAGTTAGTCAAAGCTGGTGAGAGGGCCACTTATTATAGGGATCTATATGAGGGAGAGGGTCCTCTTGAGAGACTGGCTCCCAGTTACTCTCAAGAACATAGCAATAGGTCCTGGAGTAGGACTCAGAGTAGGACATAGAGTACAAAGGGGGTCGTGGGACCTCATAGGATTGGGCCATATGACAAGCCTCCTTCTACACACCATTCATTAGGATCTCGTCATGAGTCACCTTCACATTCTCCACATGGGAGTAGTGGGAGTTCCATATAGGGACATGTTATGATATTTATTCACAAGACATTGTATTTTGATCATAGAGCCTACAGGCTTCATTTTGACAGATACATTATGACATTGTGATGTGACACTTTTTGAGTGATATATATACATATATATATTATTTTGGCGATGATCTATATGATATGCAGTCTTTATTTATGCATGTGTTCTATTTGATGTGTTATTGTCTATCTGATATGCATATGTTATGGATGATCATATCTACATTATGATGGTTTTATGTAGTTTATGACATGATGTTGATTCTATGTGATGATGTATGCATTTACTTTCTATGATATCGATGGATGTTATGCATGTATTCAATGTTCATGATTATGAGATGCAACATGATATATTTATTTACAATGCTATCTATATGTGATGCTATATGTTTGATGATGGTGGATGTAACGTGATTCCTATATTCACAACTGTTATGTACATGCAATGCTTTTGTTATGTAATCTATGATGATGAATGCCTATTATGCCATGATTTCCTAGATATGATAGATGCTTATATTTTTGGGTTTTTTTGAAATGCAAGATATATGTATGATTTACAGTGTATGATATTTACTTAATGTTTCTAACATGAATGCATATATAGGGTGCTTTATATTTTTGTGTCACATGACTTTGTCATAATGCAAGAAAGAAGAAATGTTAGTGTCGAAAGAAAGTTGAATAATAAAAGACATGGATGTTAGTATTAGAAATCGTCGATGTTTCGCCAAACCACAAAAGGATTTGCACTTAATCATCATTGGGAGGTAACTAATAAAAATGGAGACAAACACCATGATATGACATAGATCAAGGTGTGCAAGTTCATCCAACTACTAAAAATAGACAATCATAGAAAAGGAATGTCCTAACTCATACTAAGGGCACAATTGTCCCAGTTTTTTTGTCAAGAAAAACCACAGACAACAAACAAAATAAAAACTGGGTCATGAGATGCCATCACTCCTCTAAATCCTTCATAGGACATCCTTGAGGAAGCTAGTAACATGACTCAAAAATCAAAGCCAAAAGACAGTTGACAAACAACAATCAAAGAAAATAGAATTCTGATACATCATTTCTTCTTTAAATCCTTCATGGGATATCCTTGAGAGAGCTAGTAACAGGATTCCAATCATAAAGTCAAATGAAATGATAAGATAAATAAGCCACAAAGTCAAAGCCAATAAAATATTTTCCAAAACTTGATTTGTTTGTTTGATTGTTTTGATTAATAAGAGGATTGGTTAATAGAGCTTGATTTTAGGAGAAACACATACCAGATAAGACGTTGAGTCTGGTTTCGATGTTATGACTATCTGTATAAGGCATGACAAAATCCTAGTTTTAGAAAGACACGTATCATATAAGACGTCGAGTCTGATGCCGTTGATGTGATAGCCTATGTAAGGCCATGTTGATTGTTTGACAGTGTCATATTCAAGAAGGACTCATCCTGTATAAGACATAGGTTGATTGTTTTGATGATGTCTGTTTTCAAGGACACATCCTATAACAGACATAAGTTGATTTGTTTTGGTTGTTGCTTTGGATTTTTTTTTTATTTGACTTGATGACATTTTTGACTTGTTCATCTTGTTGATGTGTGACTTGATATGATGTGTTGACAATTGATTTTGTGCGACGATGAATCCTAAAGGACTGACCTAGTGTGGCCTCAGGGGCTCATCAATTGATGGCCTTGCCTATGTTATACACACAAATACCTCATAGTTCAACTAGACATTGACTGACTGAAAAAGATTTGAATTAATTACAAATATAAGATGTGTGTGGTAGTGAATGTGACGAACCCTAATGGACTGAACTAGTGGGGCCTTAAGGGCTCATCGATAGATGGCCTTGCCTATGTTATACACATAGAGACCTCGTAGTTTGACACAACCAATGACCTTGTCATATAGACAAATGGATTGAGTCATGATTTTATACAAACAAACCTAAAAGGAATGACCTAATGCCTCGAGGGCACATCGGTAGATGGCCTTGCCTATGTCCAATCACAGAGGCAATGCAGTTCAATAATGACAAAGACTGACAAGTGCGATTGACTCTGACTGTGTTTTTAGATATTTGACATGTTTTTATTTTTTGTCTTTTTGAAGTTTTTGATGTTTTGGATTTTCTCAAGACATTTTGTAATGTTTTTTGTATTTTTGATGGTTTATGTCTTCAGAACAGCCAATGTGAGAACCAATATGATGTAAGTCAAGTGCTTGCCCCTAGTTGGGTATAAGACCAATTTATTATGAATGGGATGGAAGGGGGACATGAGGTGTGCTCGATGTCAATCATTCCAAGTTATGGAAAGGAAAACCATTTATTATAAATGGTATGCATAGGGGATGTATAGAAAAAGTGATATGTGATATGTACAAGGAAGTTAGATTGGAATGATAGTAGACAAAGGATCAGAGTTGACTACACATGACACCTATTTTCTAGGTTTTCACCATGGTGCTTATACAAAGCACCATTGAAGTGGTTTTCACCATTGGACGACTTATTTCTCTTTACTATTTTCTAGATTTTTCAATTTTTTTGATGTTACCAAGACACTTGATTGTTAGGTTTTCACCTAGGTAACAATTTTTTTTGATTTTTTGATTTTGAATTTTATTTTTGATGATTAAGGAAAGGCTCTCAGAAGCTATGTGTAGAAACTCTTTAGATGAAGACTGTTGATTGGTGATGACAATGGTTCCCCTTCAGGAGTAGAGATTTGATATGGTCCTGATCCAAAGGCTTCTGTGACAATGTAGGGTCCTAACCAGTTTGGTTCAAACTTTCCTAGTTTCTCTCTTTCTACTTAATTCTTTGGATTTTCCATTAAAACCAGGTCACCAATGTAAAAATTTCTATTCAAGATTTCCTATTGTGGCTATGACAAGGAGAATTTTGATATTATTGGAGATGATCTAATGCCTTTTGTCTTCATTCATCTAGGAATTCTAGCTCATGTAGTCTTGAAACATGGTACTCTTCATTGTCAATATTCCCTTTCAAAGATACCCTTAGGGAAGGAATCTTGACCTCAATAGGAAAGATGGCCTCAGAATTGAATACCAAGGAATATGGAGTGGCACCGATGGGAGTATAGATGCTTGTGCGGTAAGCCCATAAGGCTAGATTAAGTTGTAAATGCCAATCACGACTAGCATCATTGATAATATTTTGAGTATTTTGATGATTGTTTTATTAGACACCTTTTCTTGGTCATTACCTTATGGGTAATATGGGGTGGAAAAGTGTTGTATATGGAATTCTTCATAGAGATGAAAAATTCTTGGTTCTTGAATGTAAAACCATTATCTATGATTATGGATTGAGGGACACCATACCAAAAAATGATATAGTTCAGGATGAACTTAGAGATTTGTGTATCGGTGATGTAGGTCATGGGAATAGCTTCAATCCACTTAGTAAAGTATTCAGTTGTAGTGATACTGAACTTATGGCTGTTGGAGGATGTAGGGTGTATCTTACCTATGAGATTGAGTCTCCATTGGGAAAAGGGCCATGGTGATGTTATGGGATGGAGCTCCTGTGCTGGTGCATGTATCAAGTCTCCATGTACCTAAAATTGATGACATTTCTTGACAAAGATATATGATTCCTTTTCCATTGTAAGCCAATAGTAACCCAGTCTCATAATCCTCTTAGCTAAGGTAGGACCACTAGAATGGGATCCACATATAACCTCATGTACCCCATGCAAGGTTTCTTGTGCATATTCAGTATTGAGACATCTCAATAGGGTATTATCTAGGGCGCGTCTATATAGGGTGTCTCTGATGATGGAATATTTGGCTACCTTATAGATAAATGTCCTACATTTGTTGTTGGAAAGGTCAAGGGGTATAATCTCTGCATGGAGGTAGTCATATATGTCCTTATACCATGGGGAATTGGGACCAACAATCTCACACACCATCTCTGAATCTGGAATGCCATAGGTAGGGACCAAGAGTTGTTCTACCAAAAACTCAAATTTAGGCACATTGCTAGGTATGTCCAAGAGTGAAGCAATAGTTTCCATGGCATCTATTGCCCTATTTAGAAAATGAGGTATTTGACGAAAATCTACCTTGTCAAAGTACTCTTTGAAACTATTTGCCATGCGTTTGTATGGAGCCAATTTTTTTTATCTTTAGTCTCATAGCCATCATTTACTTGTTGGATTACTAGTTGAGAATCACCATAAACCTGTAGGTTCTTGATCTTCCATTTTATTGCCATGCATAACCATGTCAGAAGAGCCTCGTATTTTTCTATGTTGTTGGCACATGGAAAAGAAATCCTGAATGACTTAGGAATAGAGTCACCCTATGGTGTGATAAACAATAAACCAACCTCTAAGCCATGTTTTGTGTTGGACCCATCAATTATAATTTCCATGTCATGCTCATGTCAATGGTGAATATAAACTCATCAAGAAAATTTGCAACTAAGGGTTGATCTGCTTGTATTGGTGCATCAGCCAACTGATTAGCAATGAGTTTTCCTTTGATAGCTTTTCTTTCTATGTACTGGATATCATATTTTCTGAGTATCATAACCCATTTGGCCAGTCATCTTGTCAATGCTGCTTTGCTAAGAAGATATTTTAGTGGATCTATCTTTGCAACCAATATGGTTTGGTGGTTTAGCATATAGTGCCTAATTTTTTGAGTAGAAAAAACTACTACAAGATAGGCATGTTAAATGGTACTGTAGTTGAGCTCATAACCTACCAAAGTGTGGATGATATAGTAAACTACCCTTTCATGACCCTCATTATCATTCTGTGCAAGCAATACTCCTAGTGCTGAGGTGGTGGTTGATATGTAGAGAATCAATGGTCATCCCTCAACAAGTGGAATTAAGACTAGTGGGGTAAGTAGCCAATATTTGATTAGTTGAAAATATTCTTGACACTTACCTATCCATATAAAGGGTATTCCTTTTCTAAGTAGATGTTGAAAGGGATGTGTCTTATCTGCTAACTGCACTATGAATCTTTTGATGGATTGTAGTCTCCCTTGTAGTGTCCTTAGTTGAATGAGATTAGATGGTGGGGACATGTCTATTATTGCTTTCACTTTGGTTGGATCCACTTCAATGCCTCACCTAGAAATGATATATCCTAGAATTTTTCCTGATTTGATGTAGAATACACATTTCTTTGGATTTAACATGATGTTGCATTCTTCTAGCCTTTGAAAAATCTAGTCTAGAACATGTAAATGATCAACCCTTGTCAGTTATTTGGCTATTAGGTCATCCACATAATCCTCCATGAGAGTGTGTATGAGGTCATGAAAAATAGTTGTCATGACTCGTTGATATGTTGCTCCAACATTTTTGAGTTCAAAGGGAATGGAATTCCAACAATAAGTTCCCCATGGACAAGTAAAGGTTGTCTTAGGTTGGTCTTCAGTTATAACTCTAATTTGTTTATACCTTGAAAATCCATCCACAAGGGATAACATCTCATATCCTGCTGTCATGTGTACAATCATGTCTATGTTTAGCAGGGGAAAGTCATCTTTGGGACACACCTTGTTAATATCTTTGAAATATGTACAAATGTGTATGCCCCCTATTTTTTTGTGACTGGTACAAGTTTGGAAATCCAATCTGCATAGTCAATTGATCTAATGAAGCCAACATCCAACAATTTCTTTAATTCAACCTTGACTAGTAGAGCAATCTGTGGGTGCATTTTCCTCAATTTCTATTTCATTGGTTTAACACCTGGTTGTAAGGGAAAATGATGTAATACCAATTCAAGATCTATCCCAGGCATGCCAGCATATTACCAGGAAAAATTGATCTATCTTTGTGTGAAGAAGTTACAAAATTCTGGCTGTTATGTTTTTATCAACGATGCTGCAAAATAGACTAGCCAGGATTCTCATCAGTACCTATGTTGACTTCCACAGATTCTTCAACTAACATGAGTGAATTTTCCTAAGCAACTAGGAGAGTGCTCAAAACTCCATCCTTAGGTTCCTCAAAGAGGTTTTCACCCTCGGATGCGTCCTTATTTTTGGCTTTTTTCACTATCCAAAAGTGCCTTTCGATTTTCATTGAGGGGCTTGTCATTTTTATCATTTTCATTCTTTTTCTTATTTTTGTGATTGGATGGTTGAAAATATTCCCAAAAATATTCCATGTTGTCCAAGTCTATGGTAAAGCCTTATGATCACCAATAGGTATGCCTTCTCGTAGTCCTAGGAACTCAACTATTGCTTCATTGTTCTTAAAGATATCTAAGACGGGTGTGTCTTGTTGGTCCCAATAGATGAGCTGGGGATATACTAAGGGAATGGAATCATTAGAGGTGTCAAATTTCACAAGAGTCAAGGTAAAGGTTGAGTTGTTCACATAGTCACAAAGGTTTCTTACCAAGTCCTCTTTTCTCTTTTGCTTGGATCTAGGTGGATTTTGAGGTGGGCCTAATTCCAAGGTGTGGTTATCTAAAGTGGATTTGTTAGGTCCCAAGAAGTAGGATCAAGAGATTCCCAATAGTAATGTTTAAACCATTCCTCTTTTGTCATATTCTTTGGTGGACAAGAATTCAAAGGATTTGATGAGGATTTAAGAATTAATTCAAGTTCTCCAAACAATTTATCAAGGTCCATGATAGAGGTGGAGGATAGGGAATCCCAATCATATTTGTTAGAGTCAAGGGAATCATAGTAGGGTTGGTCAGATGGTTGGTCAGATGTCTCAATATCCTTTGAAGCACTTACTTCCTCTAGTAAATGTGATGTGGTACTAGGAATGCCAATCTAGATAGGTTGAAACCCAAGCCCTAGGCCTTTCAGCCATTTAGAAACAATGATAGGTTCCATCCTCCCATTCTGATGTAATCCTAAGCCACTATGTCCATTGTATCATTTTCTCTACATTATGGTAAAACCCTTTCCGTATTGATCTGTAAGTATCTGAGCAAGTGGAGGTTCTTCATTGTCTTCCCTATATATCTAGGAGGTCACATCATCTTCATTGATGGCTTCTTTACTTAATTCTCCACATTTTGTGAATGTTGTTGTGGGAGGGATGTGTATGGTGACCACTAATTGTCTCCTATTTGTTGTAGGTAAATTGTATGATTTAGGAGGAACCAGATGGCTAACGCAATAAGATGCCTTCATGTGATATTCTCTAAAACCCTTATCTTGGATCTCGACCTTAGGAGTGGAAGGTAATGATTGCGAAGTGGATGTTTTGGTAAGAGTTGATGGATTGACATAGTGAGATGAATTGGATGATGAAGCTTCTTGGTTTACAAGAACCTAGCATTGGGGTATCTCTCATAGATTAGTACAATATTGGAAAGGATCTGGGTCACCATCTATTGTAATCTCATTGCCATTGTAGGGGAATTTTAGACATTGATGATATGTAGAAGGAACTACCTTCATAGCATGAATCCATGGTCTACCTAGCAAAAGGTTATAGGGGAGGACAAGATCCAAGACTTGGAAGTTTGTCTCCATAAATGTAGGACCAATTCTGATAGGGAGTGTTACAAATCCCTTTGATTTTCATTCTTCATCATCATAAGCCTTAATGACAATGCTTTTGGAGGTGTCCACACACACCTCTAAGAAACCTTAAAGTGCAAAGATTCAACCTTGCTCCTCTATCTACCAAGACTCCTCTAACTTTCATTTTATGAACAAGGAATTCTAGATGTAAAGGGTCATTATGGTTTATCTTCTCAGTTCCATAGTCTTGTTCAAAGAAAGAATCATGGTGATTGTTAGTCAGGTAGCCTACCATCTCTTGGAAACAATTGACATCAAGGTCATTAAGAACAGTCATGCTTTGTAAAGCTTTGTATAGGATAGCTTGGTAGTTAGGTGAGATACATAATAGTTCCAAGATGGAGATTTGAGCTGGGGTCTTCCCCAACTCATCAATTAAGTTATACTAATGCTTGGAAGTCTTTGTTGGTTGTTGTGATGGAGGTCCTTGGATGGAGATTTTGATTCGTCGAGTGTTGATAGCACATTCAATAGTTTTATTTATGGTAATCATGTTGAAATTCTCATAAGTGGCTCAAATGTGATTTATGATTGGGCCACTATAATCATGCTTGACACTAGCATAGTTGGCTACAATATTGGTCTTGTTACCTGAAATGGGGGCCTTTCCTTTCCCATGGTCATGTAGTGGATTAGAAAAGACCTTGTGATTAGTGTTTGAGGATGTTAGTTTTTTTCCACTAAATTCAATGGTTTTGTTCTCGACAAGATCTTGTATGATGTTCTTTAGTTGTCAGAAATTTTGTAGGGTATGTCCCTTAGTCCGATGGAAATTACAAAATGCATTGTCACCCCACCAAAAGGGTTTAAATTTTCCTAGATCATATTCTCTTGGCTTTGGTAGTTATATGAGGTTGTGTTGCAACAATTGTTTGAAGACCAATTCAATGGGTTCCCCTAGGGGGTGAACTCATGTTTTGGAAACCTCCTTTGCTGTTGTGGTTGTTGGGCGTTTTTGCCAGTGTTGGGAGTTTTATTGACAGTGTTAAGTGTGTTGGTAGAGGGGTGATTTCCTCTAAGTGTGATGATTGGTCCTAGTTGTAGGGCTTTAGCATCAACAACCCCATCATTTGTAACATTTTTGTTCTAAGACCAAAACTTGTTTCTTTCATAAGGGGTGTTTTACACATTTGGATTTCTGTTGGGTGTCTTGAGTTCCCCTTTGTCTATGAGACCTTTTTCTAGTATGAGGCCCTTTTCCATTAGGTCTGTGAATGTGGTACAATAGTGTACTCTCAAGTCACTTCTCAATTTTGAGTTGAGGTTTTCTTGGAATATAGTAACCTTCTGTTTCTTAGGTATTTCTACAGGACATTGACTTGCTATACTTCTCCATCTTTGGAAGAAGGTAATAAAGTTTTCTCCTTCATCTTGTGTAGTGTGACACAATGTGGCAATGTTAATCTCATCGTTGATGTTGAAGGAGAATTTTTCGATAAATTTTTTGGCCAGTTCACCCCATGATTTTATGCCATAAGGAAGTTTAGAAAACCATTCAAGTGCAATACCAATAAGGGTTTTCAGAAACAACCTCATGAGATAAGTGGGGTCATATGCGAAATCTATGCAAATCATGGAGAATTTCCTTACATGTTCGATTGGATTATGCTTTCTGTTGTACTTGGGAAAGTTAGGCATAACATACCCATGTGGGAAAGGTGTCATGTATAATGATTTTTCTAAGGGAAATGGGCATAAATCCTTTGTTGAAAAGGTTCTTTTGTTAGACACCGCCATGTTATCCATCTGTGTTTGAAGGGCTTGCATTTGTGTCTTTAGGACGTCAACTTGGGTTAATGATGTGTTAGTTGGATTATTTGGGTCTATGTATGTGTTTTGGAATCCAACGTTTTGTGATGGGTTTTGGTTAAGTGTTGGTATGTAAAGTGGATTTTGATTTGGAGTGTTAGTGAATGGGTTTTGATTTGGAATTTGTGTGAATGGATTGTGACTTAGAATCTGTGTGAATGGGTTGTGGCTTGATGTTGGTTGATTAGGAATGGGGATGTGTTGTGAAGGGATGGGTTGACTTCCATATTGAAAGGAGGGTATGTTTCCTATTTGTGAGACCCTAATCTATGGTATAGTACTAGTGACATTGACACTTGGTATAGTTGATGTCTATGGAATAGTACTAGTGACATTGACATTTGATGTAAGAGTTGACATTTTAGATCTTTTGTTCCCAACAAGAGGACCAAAGGGAATGTACAACGATGCCCCTATAGTGAAATTAAAACCCCGTGTCATGTTAGATTTACCAAATGGAGATGTATGGACCGTCATACTCTGTGTAGGTATGCCAGATGGTATGACTATAGTTACCTAAGGTATAGTGGTACTAGTAGTCATTGTGTTTGTCCCTTGTGTAGGTTGAGTTTGTAAGTTTCTGATATCAAATCCTCTAGGTAAGGTGACACCTTTAGCTAGGAATCTGGCTAAGTATTGTTGATGATTATTTTCTAGGTACTCATCTACAAAAGAGGCAAAATCAGGGTCTTGTGCAACAAACTCTATGTCTTCCACTAAAATATGTCCTTGTGAGACCCTAGTGGTGAATTTTTCTAACAAATTTTTGTGAGGTCTTGATGAGGATGTCCCTTGAAAGGGGTTTGAAAATGGATCGATGAAGTTGTTTGGGTTTGACATATTTTCTCTCTCTTTTCTATTGGACCTTGTTTCTACCATGTAAGATAAGCTTAATATGCAAGGAATGCAAAACTATGTCTATGGATGGTATGACTCTAGTCTATGTTTTTGGGATTTTCTGGATACAAATAAGGAATGTCTAAAATGATGCTATCTTAGGATGACTGTATCTATGTAGCACAAAAATCTAAGCAAGATTCTAAGGTAATCTATTTTGTGAACATGAGATGAGGTTACCAACAACCTAAAGTCTAACCAAGGTATCAATTTAATTATGCCAAAGGAACATGTGTAGGACTAGGAACAAAGATAAGGTAAGCTTCCAAACTAGATTGATGAGCTGGAAGGATTCATTGTAGGACAAAAGATATGATGACGTGAATAGGTTCAATGAAAAATTTCGTTGAAGCAATGGTTTTTCCAAAGTGTGGAAAGTGGAACTATTCTAAAGTTTGAAAAAGTGACTTTCCTAAGAGTTTGATCTAAAGGTAATATGTACTCCTAAGATGAAACTAAAAATTGGAACTAGGATGACTATAGCTATGAGTAAATGATACCTAAAGGATGCAAAATTGAGAAAATCATTCAGGTTTTTGTTCAAGGATCACTATGAAAAGATAGATCAGAGACTGGTATGACTGTGTGGACTAGACTGTGATAGTGAATTATGGTTTTCTGGTAATTAGACAATTGCAGTTTAGAAAGGCAGATGCGTCATAGAAATCAATAGATGTTTTCTAGATCATATGCAGCTTTCTAACAAACCATGTCTTAAGTTTGTATTAGGAAGAAATGACTCACTATCAGATGCGACTTGATATTTGGAAGATGTGATTGACTGGTAAACATATGTGATTTTCTGGTAACAAAGACTATTGACTAGTAAAATATAACTCAGGTTTGTATCAGATAGATGCGACTCACTATCAAATGTGACTTGGGAGTTTGTAGATGTGACTAATTGTATCAGATGTGACTCAAGATTTTGTAGATGTGACATCATGAAAACATGAAAGATTAAAGCACACAACAATGCAATTAAACTCTAATGTAATCTAAATCTAAACAACAGAGAACAAAGGAAAGCTAAAACATAAATAAAGAATATTATCACCCAATATCTACATAGTTCCATGTATTACCTTGATTGTCCTCCATTTTTCCATTGTAGTATAATTACCCTCAAATTTCTATGTGCAAGTATAGCCTATGATAGTGATTCAACAAAATATCGAAGATTAAACAGTTGATTGCTTCCAAAAGTCATAAGATTTTAGGAGTAACAATGATGAAGGTTAGGTCAATTTATACAAAATTGGTTGTTCAAATGACAGGCTGAGATTGAAAGAAGAACAAACAATTCAGATTAAAAAATTTGACATGCATTGAGATAAGTATTAGTAGTGACATGAGTGATAAAACCTAAAAGATAGAGATCAAGAGTAAATAATGATTTAATCTCTAGTTGAAAGTATTCAAAAATTAGAAGAATAAATATTGCATGAAAAGAATAAAGATATAATCAAGGAAACAATTTGTTCGAATGCACACATGAATTAATTAATTAAATAAAGTTATTTAATTAATAAATGTCTACATGCATAAGAATTAAAACTAGATAACTAACTGGTTAAGACAAAGAGCTTATTTGTGAGAGACAATTATACATTAAATCAATAGATGATTGACTGATTTAAATAGATCTCAAGTCAAGTGGAAATTAATAATTAGATAACTTAAACAATTATCCAAACATAGAAGAGTATGTTCAAAATAAACTTTTTGTAAATTAAATGATTATTTAATTCAACATTCAACACATAAGGATTAAATTAAATAAATTAAGATTTATTTAATTTACTAAAGAATTAATGAATAATTAAATAATTAAAGTATTTATTTAATTATAGTCGAATATATGATAAGAATAAATTAAATAAGAATTTATTTAATTTCAGAAAGAGGATAAAGTTTATTAGTGACGTAATTAAATAAAGAACATTTATTTAATTAATCAAAATTTGAATAAAGATAATATGAATTAATTAAATAATTAAGTTTATTTAATTAATAGAGGAATGAATGTTAAAATGACTTAATTAAATAATTTACGTTATTTAATTAATAGATGCGAAATGACCTTAGAGAATAATTAAATAATTAACATTATTTAATCATGACCATGAAGATATGAATTATGAAGTAATTGAAGTTGTAGGCCTAGACCAAATTTTAGTGTCTACAGAAACAAGCAAGCATTCACTTAATATCAACACTATTACAAAAGATTCCTCTAAGCCGACTTTAACATTAGTGCATCTTGAAGTGATAGACACTAGTGGTCTTGAGTATTTCCCTTTGGAAGAAAAGAATGAAACAACAAAATCTTCTCTTAACATTTATGTCATCACACAAAAAACTTATGATTTGAATTTGATATATTTTATACCCTCAAATAAAGGAGAGTACGAAATCTCACAATCTAAAGAGCCTTGTGTAAGTATGACATCTTATACTAAGCAAGAGATATCTTTGTCACAAAATAAAGGAACATCTTCTACTATTGATCAAGAGGGTATCTTGTTGATAATTCTCCAAGATTGTTTCATATCTCTCCCTCCAAGAACACAAAATAAATTTTATACAAGAATCCATTTTGTGCATATAATAGAGTTTGTGGTCATTCTACTAATGAATTTAAGGATTTAAGTGATAGAATTCAACATCTTAAGGAGTGTAATGCTCTTCCTTATGTTGGGGCACCTAAATGCTCTAATCGATATTGATCTTCACTCTAGCATGTTTCTCACCAATCATTTTGGCTCATCTTTTTCCTACACTAAGTGGGGGCAAGGGGTTAGGTTAGCCTTCTCATATGAAACTTGTCGTTGTGGCTAGTTCACCACCTTCCATGTATATATAAGAGAAAGCTTGGGATGTGTACAACATGCCTTAAGTTGGCTCGCATGTGACATACTTATTCATGATGTATTTTCATTTGTGAACATATGAATTGGCATAGGGATTTCCGAATAAGCTTTCATGTCTTCTTCTACTTTAAAGAAATTTCTCATAGAAATGGTGTTAGAAACCACTTTAAAGTGGGGGCATACATCAACACTCATGTTTCACTATGTGATTTTTCTTTCTTCTTGCGATGCATCCTTTTCTTGGTGGTGTCATTGAATTTGATTTCCTTTGAGAGTGTGATATTTATTTGACTACAAGTCATCTCTTGGAGACATTAAGCATGATGTTCCCTAAGAAGAGACCTTACATGAACTAAGAAAAATCCCTTTGCATGTTCCTTACACTATTTTTCATTTACAATATCTGTTATATGGCTAGCTTGCATAACACACTTTGCTTGCTTGCAGTGTCATCTTGTTTGTTCATGGGTTTCAAGCATACAAAGATTTTCTTGCCTCATGAAGCTCAATGTTCATTGTTGTGTGGTACCTTATCAAAGTTATTAAGAGGTATAAATTTGGTATGGTTAGCGTATTGGAGTTGAACTTAGGTGTGACTTTCCCATAGCCACTTGCTTGTGTGTGTGGGTGCATACCAACCATCTGCATATGTGTCTCACCTCTCTAGGGGCTCACCTAGTGGACGAATTGAGGTTCCACTAGCCCTTGTGAGCATACATTTGGACATTATGTTCTACCCTTTTTGGATACTCACCCAACGAACAACCTGAAGTTTCGTTGCCTTAGAGTGAGCATGCATTTTTGGAAAACAACTTAGACCTGATCCACAACATGTAGGAAAAACGACCGAAGCTTGATCCGCCCTTTTCTTTCTTTTTCTTTTGTCTTTATGTCTTTGGAATTGCATGTTTGTGTATCTTATTTTATTGCAGATCATACACCTTGTGTGTGTTCTTTTGTGCTTATGCTGCTTTGTCATAGGATCTTGATCTTAGGGGCTTGATCACCCCTCTTGGTCGCTACCATCCTCTCTTACTAGAATTGGTACATTTGAACCCCTCTTGATGCGAGTTTGTCTACTTTAGTGTGAGTTTTAAGCAAGTTCCTCTTCTCACTAAAGTGGGGGCTAAATGTAGTGACGAAAAATGTATCCCTCTACATTTTCACACTTGTTTGGGACCTCCCTATTAAATTGAGCTTAATGTTTCCTTGATTTAGTGTTTTAATGTGTTTATAACATTCACATTAGGTCTTGGGCCCTTGTAAAATAAATGGACCTAGTTTAGGGTGTTGTAAAGTGTACCTTTATGCTTTAACACTAATCTAGGGTTTTATTAATTAATTGGACTTCTTTATGCTTTAATTGGCCTCATTTTGCATCCACAAGCCTTATTTAATGTATCTTTCTAAGATTAATCATAACATTTACCAATATCCAACCATAATTCACTTGTTTTTGGATTGTATGGCCTAGATTTAGTGACCTGGGACTCATATGCCACATTGGGTGTATGAGTCCCACCTAAGTTTTGGGGCCCCAAACCTGATTTCACATCAATTTAAGCATTTCTTGAAAAATGTGTCCCAAAGCCTAGCATAATGGGACTCATAGGCCACAACTAGCATATGATTCTCACCTAGCTTAGACCTAAATTAAATTCAAATTCTTGGCAAGATTTTATTCTCGTAGATTTGATGTTGGCTTGTAGTATTGTAATTTTGAGAAATTTGAATAAACAAGTATAAATACAAGGTTATTTCACTCATTTTCACCTAGCAAGTAATAAAGTGACCTAATAATTTCATGAGAGCATTCCTTATAGAAAATTTGAGCTCACAAGAGCATTAAAGAGTTTACAAGATTATTCAAGGACATTCAAAATAATTTCTAAAGCATTCAAGGGAAGATTTCTTCATCATTTGTTGTAGCAATTCAAGATCCATCATCATGTCCAAGTCATTAGGCATCAAGCACGTTTTTGAGCTAGTGTTGTGATGTAGCATTCAAGATCCAAGATTAAATGTTGCTCTACCTATAATTCAATATCAAGATCTACACTCTACATTTCCACTTCATGTTAGATTTTTGATTTACACTCCAAGACATCATTCAAGGTATCATTGCTCAAATCTCATTGTTTCATCATAAGGTTTAATTAGCTAAATGGGGTTTGACCAAGGAAAACCCCTATTCCTTAACAATCAAGTTTATCTCTCTCTCTACATGTGTGATTACAGATCTAGGTGTCTTAGAGATTGAATATTCTTTGAATATTGAGTTGCAAGATTGAGGAAACTTGTCAAGTTGTCACCTTGTTTACAAGATCACAAAGAGTCCCTACAAGTCACAATTTAGAGTTTCAGACCTAGAAACAAAGTGTGGAAGGAAGATAAAATATTGGAGAAAATATTTGGGTCTCAATCCTCCAAAAAAGTAGAGTGGGACTGATATGCTACTTTTTGCATGAGTCCCAGTATAGTACATTTTCTAGGTTTCAATGAATTTAGATCAACCATCGTGAGATTCCAGTTTTGGCACATAAACCCTAGCCTAGGACTAAATTGCCCAGACTAGAATATGAGTCCTAGTGGGCATGAACCAACATGTTTTTAAGGGGTTTGGAGCTTTTTTTTACGTCATCATTCTTCTAGGTGCACCTCTGTTCATTCTTAGTTTGTTATCTTGATTTTCAGTTTCATTTCCTAGGTCATTTAGTTAGGTTTTGTAGCATACTTTGCATGCCATTTACATCTCTTTTCTTTCCAAGCCCTTGCTTGGTGGTGATAGTCTTTAAACATACCCTAGGACACCTTATTGTAGATCTATTTCCCTCATTCCATCCTTGGATTGAGATCTCTAGGGTTTCCTTAAATGATATTTGAAGAAAAAGTGTTGTTCTATCTCCCAAGCATAGAGTGACATTTTTTGACCAATCACTAATCATAATAGTAAATTGGAACATATTTATTGCATATAATTGACCTCTCAAAACATGAAAAGAATCCTCACAAATCTCTCATTCATTTGGACTTATGGACTTTTGACTTTGGATTTGATTTGGGTTGATTTAATTTTGGATTTGACTTTGATTTGGATTTTGGATAATGAAATTATAAACCCCAAGATGTTGGATGTTATCTTGGGATGAATTTTTTCACAAGGTGATAATTTAACTAAGTGTATGAAGAATGATGCATCCACACACACTTAGTCGAGCAAGATGATTTTGATTTTAAAGGATTTTCCAAAAGTCTAGCATGAAGGATTTTTCCAAGATTTCTAAGAGTTGTTTGTGAGATGGTTTTTATTGATGTTTGGATGAAAGTGTTGATTTTGATCCCAAGTGAACCTAGAGAGACTTTTCCTTACAAGACCTTAGTATTGAAGAACATTCTATACTTCCTATGTGAGGAACTCAAAATGTTGAAAAAGACTTGGATTTTGACAATAATAGAACAAATAGAAATTGGGATTATCTTTTGAAGCACGTTTGTAGAAATCATAGACCAATCTCTCTCTAACTTTGTAAAGTGTTGAAAGAAATTTCTTGAGAGCTCTTGGACTAAGGCACTTGGTAGACTTTGGTTTTCAGATTTTGATCTTTCAGGAAATCATTTGAAGAAACACATGTGTGGGGTTCAATTGTTTCTTATCTTGCTTAATGAGTTCTTTTTACCACAAACACTCTCTTGCTTAGCTTTTCAAACTAAATGTCTAATGTACCAACTTATTTTCATCCCACAAAGTCCATTATGTGGAAATCAAGAAAATCAAGGCAATAGTTTCCTGATGTTGACTTTAGAGAGAAAATTGAGATATAAATCCAAATACTTAGAAGCCTCTAAGGATAGAATCCCTAGGGAAAAGTAGTAGCACTTGTATTTTTCAAAGGTCTTTTCTCTTTCTAAAGGTTTGAAATTTGATGCCCTTGTTGAATGTTTGTTTTTGAGATTTTAGAACTAAGTAATGTGTTTAACTAACTCAAATATTGCACAACCCTAGGATGGAAGAGAAAATATTTGTTGAGTTCCCACTTGGATAAATCCAGCTACACTTATTCAGAGCGGATGACTGGAAGCTTGACCACACTGGCTCCCCTCCATGACACACACTTCTCGGGTCAGCCAAGCTTTAGTTCTCATGAATCTCCCATGATGAAATTTTCATCTCTACAAAGAAACAAAAGTATGTGGGATAGCTCCAAAGGTCCAACCTCTTGACGCCAACAAATATTGGGATTTTTGGCTACTACATAAGGGTTCATAATAAGTGCATCTATTTTAAAGGACATGATGATAAAACCCTCAAGAGGTCTCCCAACCCTTAGAACAAGGGATTTACACATCATAAAGATATCGAGGGAGATCTATCATGCATCACTAAGTTGATTGCAAAATTTCCTTGCAACCACAAATTTATATAGCGGTTCAGAAGAGTCTGGCTTATGCTCATTACCGCTTGGGTCGTTCCCTTGGGCTAAGTACTTTTTCCCACCAAGGAAGGACCTCTAAAGGTGAACAATAGTGAGTAAGTACATCTATAGTTCAATCAATCTTTTTTTACGTGAACAAAGAGAGAACACATGCAATGCCTTTTCTCACACTAGCAAGTTTTGTTCAATTTTAAAAGCCCAAATTTGAAATGTGGAGGAAATCTTTTAGACAACCTAATATCACTAAAAAGCTTTTGATTCTCAAGATCGCTGTGAATTGCGAGAGAAGTGCATACGCATTCCAATGGTATTATTTTGTAAAAGGGATTACAAAACAAGAGAAGCACATTATCATTTTAGTCCTCAAAAGTAGTAAATGGATTCTTTTATTAGCACCAAATTTGAGTGTTTGAAGTTGTTTGTTCAATTCTTAAGACCCAAAATCAAATCTAGCAAGTTTCTAATGTTGTTTTTAACCCTTTGTGAAAAAGAAATCTTTTGTATGTTCTTTTTAAAATGAAAACAAAATGTAGTTAAGTTCTAAAGATGAAGATAGAAAGATCCTACAGATTGGGTTATAAATGTCCCCAAAGTGTTTAAAAACACTTGTTACAGTCGTGAAATAGTGTCATAAGAGACCTCCTTGTTTCCTCCTTCCCTTCGCGTACTTTGCATGTCATTTACATCTCTTGTCTTTCCAAGCCATTGCTTGGTGGTGGAACCCTCTTTAGTCTTTAAACATACCCTAGGAAACCTTATTGTAGATCTATTTCCCTCATTCTATCTTTGGATTGTGATCTCTAGGGTTTACTTGAATTATATTTGGAGAAAAAGTGTTGTTCTGTCTCCACATCATAGAGCAACATTGTTTGACCAATCACTAATCATAATAGTAAATTGGAACATATTTATTGCATATAATTGAACTCTCAAACATGACAAGAATCTTCAAAAATCTCTTATTCATGAGTGCATATCCATTATAACTGAATAACAAAAACCTAAAAAATGAAATATTGTCTATGAAACAAAACTGAAACTATCAAAACATATATCTTCTAACTAGATCTAATATTCAACCATCAATCTAAATATATAGGCTTGGGATTATTTTTATTTGCATAAGGATTAAAAATAAAAAACTAAATGTAGATTTCCACTCTTCTCAAAATAGGGAGAGGACTTCGTCTTTCGTAACTAAAACCGTAATTGAAAAAGATAGAAGAAGACAAATAGAATTGAAATTATTGTTGGTAAGGGACACTGTAGATGTTATCTAGTGTTGTCATTGATGACAACTCTAGTCGGTGATTGGATCCACACATCATCAATTGCTCATACCGACAGACAGATTGAAGACAATCAAGGAAGAATAGAGCATCCAAAAGTTTTGTGTTCATCAATTCACATGCAGATTTTTTGTTGTTATTTTGAGTTGTGGATCTTGTGGGAGGTTGATCAATGTATGTCTTGTGTTATCCAAAAATATCAGTGCCTCGTATCAAGTTGTGTGCAAGTCTGGAGATCTGGTTGGATATCTTTTTTCTCATCTGTGTTTGGAGGTCAACCCAATTGACATAATGCGTCACAGATATTCGAGGAGTGTTTACTCAATTGTTTTTTGTGTTCGAGAATTTTGATTTTGGTTTGAGCTAAGTTGTTGACCGTTGTCGATGCACATTGAATATTATTCATGATTTGAGCTAATAGTTGCAAATGTTTTTCTATTTTGTTGGAGCTGACTTGTAGCGATTAAATCTTTAGTCACAGATATATATAAATGATCGATTATATCATTTTGATGTGTATATAAGGTTTGTCAATGTGTTGTGAATATCAGAAGGGTGATTGAGTGATTATGCATAGTTTCACTTGTGCATTAAATATTTTGTGATGCGAGTTAGAGTAGAGCAAACTAGAAGTGAAAAATTAGTTAGAAGGTCAAAAGATTGACTACTGAGCCTAACCGAAACTATAATCAAGAATTTGTAGATGCTACTCACTCAGTTCATTCTTTGGATTTAATAAAAATATTTGTAAGGCAGTATGCCTTTCTATTTTGAGCAGTGAGCTCTAGGAAATGCACCTGAATGCAAGTGCATTCCCACATTGTAATCTTTCTTTTGGGTATACTTAGAACATATTTTGGATTGTCCATCCACCGTGGTTTTTCCCCTAACAGGGTTTCCATGTAAAAATCTATGTGTTATGGTGTTGTGGTTGATTTCTTTCTGTTCTTGCATATTTCTTTTGGCTGAATTTTCTAAGTGGATTAAAGATCACAATAATAAAGTTAATTTTTGCAGAACACTGATTCACCCCCCTCTTAGTGTTGCTTGTTTCCAACAATTGGTATCAAAGCTAGTTCCTTGAAAGAAGTCTAACATCTTGGGGAGATCTTGGAAATTATTTTCAATGGATACAAGTAGCCTTCAACAACAAGTTTTCGTGGCCCTGGATGATCTTGACTAGTCAAAATGTGAGAACTGAGAACTACAGGAAAATATTGAGAATGTAGAGAAATTCATTCAGTCATTGAAAGACAAAATCAATGATTCAAGGGAGAAAGAAAGGAATTATGTGATAAGCTTAAAAAGAAGAATAGAAGCATGGAAGATGAACAACTAAGTCATGCCTTGAAAGAGAAAATAAAAGAATGTGAAAAGTTCTCCAAAGAAAATGCTACCCTAAAGTGTGAAATGGAATCTATCATGATAAGAATGACCAAGGAGATTGAAGATAGAAAGAAGAATGAAGAAAATCTTTCTCAATCCTTGAAAGACAAATCTGAAGTATGCAGCCAATTGGACAATGAATTGGAACAATCTAAAAACAATGAGGAAGTGCTTGAAAAACAACTTGGTGATCTCAGAAATGAGCTTACTGTTGCAAATGAGTAAAATGATAAATTCAAAGCTATCTCAACCAAGCTTGATGAACTGATTAAAGGTCAGAGGACTGATGGTGACAAGTGAGGTCTTGGATATGATGAAGGAGAAAGTTTTGGATCTGGACAAAGAAATTCTAGACAAAGGAATTCCAGACAAGGAAGATTTAGGCAAGGAAATTAGATGAATGCAACTAGAAGAAATCTGGTAAGATGACCAAATGCTCAAAGATTCAATGGTTACTATTTTACTTGCAATAAATTTGGCTATATGGCTTCTCAGTGTAGAAGCATGATGAATCCAAGTGGACCATCATTCTTAGGTTAGTGATTTAATTGTAATAAGTTTGGTCACAAGTCAAATGAATATAGAAATGTGATGAACAAATTCATAGAGATGTTAGATGCTATGCATGCAATAGGCTTGGGCATATTGCTAACTAATGTAGATCAAGGAAAAATTAGTGGAACAATAGGTTTGGATAGAGAAATGTTGTGTGTTACAACTACAACAAATTTGGCAACATTGCTAGATTCTATTAGAGCATAAGAGGTCCGACAAATCAAAACATACAGTAGGATGTTAAGGGAAAAGATAAAGTCACTACTAATGTAATTAGGAGGAAAATGCAGAAGAAATGGGTGAAAAAGAATCCCTCTGTTGAAGGAAATGTGCTAGCACCAGAATTTACTTCTAGTAATTCCTTCGGGAATTAGTTTTAGGCCTTTGGCCTAGGGGGAGCTATTAAGAAAACATCTTAACCCCCTACTAGTAACTAACATTGGAATGGAGATAAGTTTAGTAAGTGCATGAATGCCTTTTAGATTCTATTCAACCAATTGCATAAAGTATGGGAATATTTGCATAAGTAGTAAGAGAAGCCAAAAGGAAGAGAGATTAAGCAAATGTTGAAAGAGGGAAAGAACCTAAAACTGAATCTGCTAGTCTAGGAGCATCCTTTGCTCACACTAGATCAACAAGGAGTTCTTCATCCCCATCTGCTCTTGTAGTCAAGATAGTTCATGTGCAAATTGAAGATAATGCTTTTGGTAAGAGGAAGAAGAACAAGAGCACAAGAACCTATGAAGCCATCTCAGAAGATGAGGAGACAAACAATTGAGGGTGTGAAAGAAATAAAGGCTACTAGCACTCAAGCTACAAAGGTAACCAAGAGAAGATATTTTGGTGAAGAGGAAAAGGAAAAGAAGAAGGAAAAAACTAACAAACCAGGTATGTCAATTGAAGAAGTTGAGAATGCTGTTGTCAAGGATGGAAACCTCAAGCCCCTTTGCAAATGGTATGAAAATTTTGATGAATCGGGACAAAGAATTCTTGAGGAGGAAACAATAAAACAGCTAAATATTTTTAATAAAGTTCTTATTGAAATCGTGTTTGGTTTACCTAAGAGTTTGTATGAGGTTTTGAAGATGAGAAGAGTAGTTGTTAGGACAAAAGAAGAGCATATGAGAAAGAGAATTCTTGTAGACTTATGTCTAGAAATGTCTATTGAGGAGATGAAGTCACTCCTGAACAAAGCCAAGAAGGAATTCAAAAGAAAATCAAGGGTGAACAAACTTATGATCAGTGAAACTGGTGTTGTTGTTGATGAAACCAAGGAAATTTTGGAAGCATTTCTGTCAAAGAACAAGGTCATGTTGAAGATGTTGTATCTGATCTGGTAAATGAGAAGGTGAATGTAGATTATGAGGATATTTAGATTCCTCCTGATGTGCATAATGTAAAAGTACCTATGGAGACTGAATTTCCTAAGGTTGTATTAGCTAAAGGAAAGGAGATGCTAAATGAAGAAGTTGAAGCTCCTAAAGGCAATCAAGAAACAATTTTTAAAGGACCAGAAGTTGAAGAAGAAAAAGTTCAAGTTAGGGAAATTCCAGTTGAAGCAAGAGACACCACCAAGGCAATGAAGAAATCTCTAGTAGATCAACATTAATAACTTGATCCTAAATTGGTTGAAGGCCTGATCAATCTATCCACCTTGTCCCCGATTCAGAAAATGAAATTCACATCTTTTTCCTAGGAAAAATCCAAAGAAGAATTACTAAAGTCCCACATTGAGGATAATGAAATTTTGGGTTTTGCATCTAGAGTTCTAGAGAAAATTATGCCAACTCATGCCAAGTATCCATCCAGTTCCTCTTTTGATGAACTAAAGAAGCTCATAAATTTTGTAAGTACTCATTTTGAGTCTCTTGAAAAATCAACCATGGTTAAAGTGCATAAGGAGTTTGATGGAAAAAGACTTAGTAGCTTGAAATAAATTATTGCAACTGATAAAACTATGTTAGCCACCTATATGAAGAATATTCAAGGTTCACTAGCTGAAAGTGGAAAGGCCTATAAGTCTTGTTTGGTTTTGTCCAAATTTATTGAAGATAATGAGAAGAAGGTGAAGGATCTTGAAAAATAATTGGCTACCATTTCTAATGATTTTGATTCATTAGTTGGTGATATTGGTAAGCAAAAAGGTCAAGTGATATCTCTACTTGACAAAATAAGGAGCTTGAAGCATGAAAATGATAGGATTGTAGGAAGAGTAGGTGAGCTCAGAGGACTAATTGGTCCAAAGATTGAAATAATGGTGAGTGCATTAAAGGAAGCCAAAGATGTTATTGTAGTTGGTGACCCATTGAAACTTGAGTTTGTAGAAACACAATATTATTCAGTTTGTGGTCACATAACAATTCTAGAGAGTTTCAAAAGGGTTTGGGACACTAACTTAAGCATGTTGAAGAGAGATTTTGTAGATGTTTTCAAATTTGTGTAAGTTAAAAGATCATGCTTGTATAATTTGAAATTTTGAACTTTTTCCATTGATGTCAAAGGGGGAGAAGTTGTACAGTGAAAAATGCATATTAATCTTAGGGGGAGTTGCATTTTGGAGCTGAGATTGAAGGTTCTTTTTGAAGTTTTGAAGTGGCAATGTAATTCATGTTGGTACTGATCCAACACTTAGTCATTTTTCACTAAGTGTTTCCATCAATGCCAAAGGGGGAGATTGTTGGAAAAAGATACTGCAAATGTTATCTAGTGTTTTCATTGATGGAAACTCTAGTCGGTGATTGGATATGCATGTCATCCATTGCTCATACTGGTAGACAGATTGAAGATAGTCAAGGAAGAACAAAGCATCCAACATTTTTTTGTTCATCGATTCACATGCAAAATTTCTATTGTTATTTTGAGTTGTGGATCTCATGGGAGGTTGATCAATGTATATCTTGTGTTATCCAAAAATCTCAGTGCCTCGTATCAAGTTGTGTGCAAGTCTGGAGATCTGGTTGGATATCTTTTTGCTTATCTATGTTTGGAGGCTGAACCTGTTGACATAGTGTGTTGTGGATATTCAAGGAGTGTTTACTCAATTTTTTTTGCGTTTGAGCATTTTTATTTTGTTCTGAGCTAAGTTGTAGCTGAACTTTGTGGATGTGCATTGAATATTATTCATGATTTGAGCCGATAGTTGCAATTTTTTTTTCTATTTTGTTGGAGCCGACTTGTAGTGATTAAATCTTTAGTCACAAATATATATAAATGATTAATTATATCATTTTGATGTGTGTAGAAGGTGTTTCAATGTGTGTTATGAATATCAAAAGGGTGATTGAGTGATTATGCATAGTTTCACTTGTGCATTAAATATTTTGTGATACAAGTTAGAGCATAGCAGAGCAGAAGTGCAAAATTAGTTAGAATGTCAGAAGATCAACTACTAAGCCTAACTAGAAGTGTAATCAAGCATTTGTAGATGCTAATATCTCATTTTATTCTTTGGATTTAATCCGAATCTTTGTAAGGCAATGTGCCTTTCTATTTTGAGCAGTGAGCTCTAGGTAGTGCGCCTAAATGCAAGTGCATTCCCACATTGTAATCTTTCTTTTGGGTATACTCAAAACATATTGTGGATTAGCCATCCACCGTGGTTTTTCCCCTAATAGGGTTTCCACATAAAAATCTCTTAGAACTATCACACTCTTAGAGTTTTGGACTCTCCCTTGCAATCTGCTTGGAATCCTTTGGCTGTGGGATGGTCAATCCAGTTGCTACAAGCTACAGTTCTTCCGCCTACAAGAGATTACTTTTATCTGAAGTATACACACCATTAATCAATCATGCATTGACACAAAATCATATTGAATTTCATAAACATTCACATATTTATCCATGTAAACATCATCATATCATAATTATATTTCCACATGGTGAAGTTTGGTTTAGGATGCATAAAAGACATAAAATATATATAAGGTTCATGATTGTCTATGAGATAAGCAACTTGAAATGTTAAAAGAAAAACTAAAAGGAAGAAAACTAGCTATTTCCTAGGCCCATCAGTAGTGTGAATGTTTCACCTAGACTTGCTCAAACATTGAAAAACAATCGAATATTATCCCTCAAACAAATATAAACCAAACATTCCCTATGAAATTCATTCAAACACAAGAACAAGAAATAAAAGTAAAATATCAAATGAAAGCTAATGAAATCTCATTCAAATGCTCAAACCAACATCCCATAGGGGGATTGGTGCTTCTTTGATGTGGAAAGAAGACCTTTCCCAATCCCTTGATAAGCTTTGATGATGAACATGTGATTCTTGATGCAAAATGTTAATAGCCTAGCTATGGATGATGAATGCTATGATAAGTTAGATGAAATGTGGATGGACTTGCATAAACTTGTAGATAATAACCTTGCATTCAAATCTAGATCCCAAATCAATAGATAAGGCCTCTATTTATCATGAAGAAGAGTTGAAGATTGAAGAATGGGGAGAATGTGGATTAAAATCTGAACCAATGGCATTGTGCCACTTGTCAACATGCTAATGAAGGAGAGTGGAGCACATTTTGAACAATGTGCATGTTAAATGGATGTACGTGAAATTTGAATTTGAAGAGGTGGCTTGTGTAAGAAGAGTTGTAAGAGGAATTAATGCCAAGTTGGCTCAAGGAGAGGACATGTAAGAGCCTTCAATGCAAAGGTGGATGGCATAAGTCCTTTGAGAGGGAAAATTCAAGTGGGTGGAATATTCAAAACAATATGCCATATTTGAATGAAAATAGAGGGAATTAGTAAATCAAATAAATTGATTTCATGTGCAACTTGCAAAAGTTAGAGGAATGAAGGATTTAGGAGTTAATTAATTTGTGATTAATTAACTTAGATGAAATTAGTTGATGGTGACATTTAATTTAAATATTTTGAGTTTGTTTAAATCAAATGAGAAGATATTGTAACATTATTAATTTAATTAAATAAAATGATTTATTCAATCAAATGAAGAACATAAGGATTTAATTAAATAAATTTGTTTTATTTAATCAAAGAAAGAATATTATGATTTAATTAAATAAAGTTGATTTATTTAATTAATGGAGGAATATGATGAAATAATTTGATAAAGTGTATTATCTGATTTTAGGAGGAATTTTGATGAATTTAATTAAATAAAGATTATTCAATTAAATGGTTAGTGTAGACGTGATTAAGGAAGAATCAGTGTTAGTGAATCAAGATCAAGTGCATGATATCAATTAGGATATTTTGAGTGTCTACAAGTAGTGTTAGGATTAGAGTCACATTAATTAGATCAATCATTAATCCTTATTTTCATATAATGTGGCCTAACAATGTGCCAAAAGGTACCGTAAAGATTCATTTCTTAAGATTCAATGAAATTTTCATACTCCTGCATTTCTCCAACATAGTTCGAAGGGCCTAAATTTGATTTTTGACTAACACACATATGGTCCAATTGTCTAGGAATTTTTTTAGGAAATCATGTATGAATTATTTGAATGTATTTACCATGATCCTACTAAAGATAACTGGTGCATTTTTAGGCCAAAGGGCATGATGGTATACATAAATGATCCCAATTTCATGGAAATTTTTCTTTGGGTTGGTCCTCCTCTTGGATCCAGACTTGATGGCATCTAGAGAACCCATCAATGAATGCATATATTTCTTTGTTGACTACAAATTCTAATATTTCTTCAATAAATGGGGTAGGAAAGGGGTCATGAATGCATTCTTTATGGTGTTCTCATAAATCCATGCATATTAGAATTTCTTCGGTCTTCTTGTTTTTTGGGTTGATCCATTCAAAGTCTTCTACTGGTTTAATAATGCATGCAACTAGCATCTTATCTATTTATACCTTGACTTTTTTCTTCATGTCAGGGTTAAGTGACAAGGAAATTTTTCAGTGGGGTTTGGTACCTTCTTTTAACTAAATATTAATTACCCCTACTTCTATTTTTATGCCTTTCATTTTGATGAATGTATGTGGGAATATTTTTTGATACTCTATCAATACTTCAGTAATTGATGCTAGTAGCAAGTCATCCCAATAGTCTCCAAGTTTAGCTAATTTTGGGTTTCCTTCTTGATCTATGTTTTCTTCTCATAATTGGAGGGGTTTTTTATAGTATTGTGCTTTTTGTTGTTGGTTTAGTAATATTTTCCTCTCCCCTTCTACCTTGATTTCTAGATTTGGATCTAATTTGTTTTCCTATTTTTGTATAGTGTAACATTGATTGGATATTGGCTTTGTGCATTTTTCCATCCACTCAATTAGTTTCCATATTCCTTGGGTTTTATGAGGTGGACTTGTTGGTTGTTGAGGATAGGTGTATTCTAGAATTGGGGTGAAGATAATGTCCTTAATTTTTCGTAGTGGGGTACAAACACATTTGTTTTCATCCCATAAGGAAATTGTATGTATAAAGTCATGTTGAACTTCTTCTCAGTTTCTACTCTTTGCTCTCCTTTCCTAATTTATATACTAGGTTTTCACCACTGGAGTCAGTGTCCAATAAAATAATTTTATCTAGAGGGAATGGTTATATTCCTTTTCTTTCATCCATGTAGTTACACAAGTATAGAGATGGTCTTCTAGGGTTAGGGTTCCTTGATATTTTGGGATGGTAGGATATTCCCCTTCCTCTTGTAAATACCGTGCTTTGAACAAAATTTGAAAGGTAGGCCAATCCATAATAATGGTTTTATGTGTGTTCCACCAGCATGTAGTATTGAAAATTAATGTATCTTGTAATGTTTCCTTTCTTACTTTTTATTCTTTAAAAGTTCTCTTAACTTCCAAAATATATTCATCGATGTCTCCAACTCTAAAAAAATAGGGTAGTTTAATATGTAAAATATCTCGTTTAATGTTGATTATTTTCGATTCTATTTTTGTATCTTCTGATGATTTTATGGGATGACTCTAAACCATGAATAATCAATAGAATCCATAAAATCTTTGGGATGCTAACTCTAGTTCATTTTGCATCCAGTCCTCTACGACTTCATCACTATCTATCCTACACTCGTCACTATTTAATTTCAATTCTCCTCCATTATTTGGATTTTCTTCTTCTTCTTCTTCTTTCCATTCATAAGTTTAGAGATAGTGTAAAGGTTTTTGATATCTTCTCCTTCATTTTATTATGTTACCTCTTCTATATATGATTTGTCATTTGGTTCTCCTAATGGAATATGCAAAACTTTTGTAGTGTTTGCAAATGAAATCTCCTCTTTCTAGGAGTCTACCATGCCATTAGCATTGAAAAACCATCTTAATCCAAGTAAATCCTTGAAGGTATTAAATGTATCTTTCATTTCATCTAGTTCAAAATCAACCAATTATCTTATTCCTTTAATAATTACTTCAACATTCTTCCAAGTTCTTAAGGTTTGAATTCCATAACCATTAGTAAGACTTATGTTCATTGGTTTTTTCACTAGCTTAGGTCTTCCTAATTTATCCCGTGTGGTAGATGGAATGATATTTTGATCTACACCCAAATCTACCATAACCTTTGAGATCGTTTAACTATACATTTATTAATTGGACCATTCTTCTAGTTTTGGTCTTTTGATAATCGATTGACCTACTTTTGTTTGTTCTAGTATTTCTCTATTGATTTAATTTATCTACTAGATCCTTTTGTCTAGCTAGGGATGCAAGGTTTTTTAGCATTTTAACTTGTTTTGTAAATAATTCTACTTATTCATGGTTATGTTGCATTATATCCTGTTTGGCTTGCTTGACCATCTTGTCATGTTGTTTTCTATTAGGCTAGAAGTATTTCGGTTCCTCCTCCTCCTCCTCCTCCTCTTCTTCTTCTAGACTATAATATTATTCATATTTATTTTCTATTGTTGGCTTCTTCTTTTTTTACCGGTATTAGGACCTCTTTTGGTAACAACATTTTATGTCTTCTTTCCTGCAATTTTCTTTTTCTTTTTATTATCTATAACTAGCTCTTCTTCGAAGTGTTCTTTCATAGAAGTGTCTAGAGTCCATACACCCATTCAATTACAACCTCTAACCCTGTGTTGTGACACCTTCCGGATTACTCTTCCACCTATTTTTAACTCATCATTTTGGGAAGGTTAACTATCCTCTAGTTTTAATAGAATGTTTTGGCCACTTCATATTGAAACATTGTATGATCATCTTGCCCATAAAAAAGTGCATTTTGGTTTCCTCTTTTCCCAACATTCAGAGGCATAATGGCCCATTTTTCCATAGTTAAAATAATTTTCATAATTTCTTCTTCTGTTGGTCCAACCTCTTCCTCTTTCTCCTTTGTAGATAAATTGTCTATTTTCTTCCTGATAACTCATTGTAGGTTGTTCTGCATGGCACATGCATTTCAATTATCTTTCTAGGGAGGTATCCAATATCTAGTATCCCTCTTTTCATTAGTACTATAGTTGTGGTTGTGATATCATTGATTTATGTAATTCCCCTTTTTTCCTCCATTTCAAATTGGAGGTCTGTTCTTTGGACAATCCTATTAGATGTATATCCCATTCTTGAAAAATAACACAATAAGTAGAGTTAGGTTTTATCGTTTTCACCATAGATAATGTATTTTATTTTCTATCCTTGGGGAATTCATTTTGGATATGCCCTTCCCTATTGCAATACATGCACCAAACTATTTTAGGTTGACAAGGTTCACTAGCCTTGATATATTTCTTAATGACCAACTTTTGAACCTTCAATTGTAAATCTTCCAAGATTTCAACACTTTTATCTTTTTTTGATTTTTTCCATGGATGAGATTTAATCTAGTAGGCCATAATGATCAGGTCAGTATACTTTTCAAAATATCTTCCATCTAATATGAATTTGATGTGGGTGAAGCCACAATAGTGGTTTTCAATTCAAGTGAGGAAGGAAAACTCACAAAAAATGAATAGATGGAAAAAAACTTGATTTTAGGTGTTTGTACAAACCTACTGGTTCGAGCGAACCCTTTTAAGTCTTTCCTTCCCAAAACCCAAAAAAACCCATTATGGAAGAGGGGTTTACTCGAACCCACCTTATTCCTCATCACCCCCTTGAGACACAAAAAAAACCTAAATTTTGGCACTTCAAAGCTCGAGTTGAGGATGAAAATGGAGGAATCTTCACAAACCCAACTAGAATTAGGTAGTCCTCTGAATGAGCTATCCAATAAATATAATTTTAATATGTTTTGGTTTTATTATGTATTTGTTTTTTAGTTCTATTAAACATAGGTTTTTCATTGAAAATGAAGGTCTCTATTCTGCACGTGGAAAAATAGCAGATTATCAAAATAAAAAATAAAAAATGAGTGCACTAGATATTGAAGTCCTTGATCCAACAAAAAAAATTTGAGTTTCGATATATACAAATAAGTTATGCGTTATACAGTTGCGCTATGTCTCAATTGTAATTGGTTTGACTTCGAAACTTGATGAAAGAAAAAATATTCAATAAAAAATTCTCTAACCAAGTGGAAGCACTAGATATTAGAGTTAAAAATCTAAATTCGAAAGAATTAGAATTTTATCCTTCATGGAAAAAAGTTATGCATTATATGGTGTGCATGACTTTTTTAAAATGTTTTTTTTAAAAAACCAGCTTTTTGTGGGAGATGGAAAAAGAAGTGCAATCTAATTCTAATATTTTTGAAAACAATATTTTTAGAATCTACATACAAAATGTGATGAGACTCTAGTTTGCATCATCTTCAAATTCCTCACACTTTAGCCACTATAGGTGCCCAAATGTGAAGATTTAGTTAAAAATAATAATTTTTGTGTCTAGTTTGGCCAAAAATTGTAAATCACTATTGTGGGATCACCCATGTCCTTACACAATCCAAAAATAAACAATTCAATATTTTATTTCTCTATTACCAGTTCCTCCAATTTTTTGCATACTTATTTAAATGTTTTTTCATAATTCTCAATTGAGTCCTTTTCTCCTTGTGTGAAATTCCTCATATGAGTAACACTTTCAGTTGGGACTTTTGTTGTCCCAAATCTGGCTAAGAATTCCTTCCTAACTTCTTCCCATGTAGCTTTATGTCGTGGGAAGTTCTTCATGTACCATTCTAATTCTTCTTTTCTTAGTGACCCTACAAAATTTAATAACTTATAATTATCTTTATTTTTACCCAATTTCTCCCATATTGACTCTAGAAGAAATATATGTTCTAGTGCTTTGGTGATATCTATTATGAAAACAAGGATTTTTACTATGGTATCCATGGCATCTAAACCTTTTTCTAAATGTTGTGTTTTCCTAGGTTTATATGCTAGTTTCTTTATTGATTAGTTTCATTCTTAATGTTGTTTAGGGACTTATTTTATTTTGCCTTATCTCTCGTAAGTTTGATGTTAAGTTAATCTTATCCTAATATCTCACTCCAAGGAGTATTTTTCTCTTTCCTCTCTTCTTCTCTCTAATTTTGTAATTTTTGTGCTATAACTCTTTTTCTTTTAGACCTTAATAGGGATGAGTCTCGGCTTGAGGGTTGTGACTCTTCATAACTTCTTTCCACCTTTTTGTCAGTTAACATCTTTTAATTAGTTAATGGCCTAAATTCTTCGCCCTTGATTTCTTCTTCCTTTTTTATATTCTTCAAGACCTTTCTTAATTTACTTATGCTTTTGTTAATTACTTTTTCAAAATAATATCATTCATTGATAGGACTTTGTCTAGAGTTTGTAGGAACTCTTTAAATATGCCATATAATTTAATTGTAATTGCATCTAAGTTTGGTTTATTCTTATGGTTTAATGAGGTTTTTGGTAGGGTAGGACTCTCTATGATATAGCTTTCCACTTTCGACAAGCTTTTGGGTTCTTGAATGTGCATCAATTTTTCAAAACTACTTGATAGCCTTTTGGTTCCTTTTAATAACAAAATTATTTTCTTAGGTGTTTTCTCCTTTTTCTTCCTACTATCTCTTCCTCTGTTGACAATTGTACCCACATCAGTGCACTCAACATGACCCCCAATGACATGCTCCAACCTTGAATTTGTTGTTAATTCCATTCTTATTCCATGTTTCTCTTCTCTTTCTCATACTTGTCCCTGTCTCTTCTCCTCTCCATTAGGGTTGGCCATTTTCTGTTTCCTATGTAAGTCAATTTTCTCCTTAATCTCTTGTAAATTTATTTTATCTATTTTGAATATGGGTGTTTAAGGTTTGGGATTACATTACTCTTATATTACATCCCATGGTAGTTATTCAACATTTTTATTAATAGTCACATCTTTTCATAAGTTTCTCTGGACCCTTTCCCCCTTTCTATTTCCCATCCCTTTAATTCCTAACCCCTTCACACATGATAGAAATCAAGAAGATGAAATTTTGATTGATTATATCTATTTTTTCATCTAATATTTGTGTCTTGACCAGGTAAAAGTTTTAGGATTTGAAAAATTTTCAATAAGCCTCAACAGAGCCTTACTAGGTCCCGACAATGAAACAATGTTAGCAAGAAATCTAAAGAATACAAATAAGAGTTCTATTCCCAAAAGATCTCTATTGGAGTTGTAGTTTGTAATTCCAAATTAAGTCCTATTGAGGTGACACAAGAAGTTATTCTAAATCAAAGATCAGTACATTCCCTATATCTCCATTATAATCAATCTTCTATACTATCCTTTGTTATCTTCTATTTCTTTCTATTACCATCTACTTCTCCCTTCTTTCACCTACTACTACTGAATAGATATTTCTACATACTTATATTTACAATATGGGATGTGGTCGTTAGATAGTATCCCTAGAGTATATTCTATCTTCCTAAATTCATATTATGGAATATTCTTTTCGATTAGCTATTAGATATCTATGGACCGATGTTTGTACACTATTTTTGGGCTAACAATGAATATTGGAGAGGTGTGTGTTATACCATGGGGAGATTCTCCACCATTAGATGATTGGAACTTGTAAGTTTTATTTTTGAGTTGGTAATATTCTTCATGTGGTTTAGGATTTGTGTCATCTTGAGGTTGATGTAGGTCAAGTGGGAAGTTGAGGAAAGCTATATATATGTGGTTTCAAGTTACAATGTACAGAAAGAAAACATGATTAAGATAGAGTAGAGGTGTAACACATTAGTGAAGTAGCTATGATGGAGTGAGCATTGAGAGGTAAGCTAGGAAACAATAAGTATGATGTGGAGAAAAATCATGTGACAACTTTATGGTGTTATTTTATATCCCTTGTAACAAGTTTGGAAGTGTATTTTTAAGTTATGTGTTCGTGTGTGTGAAGCCATTATGACATATTCTAATTATGATTATGAAATCAATATAATAAGAAAACTTTGAAGGTTAGATTTTTCCTCATTGGTGGTTTTACCAGAGTATATCTTGTGTTATTTTATAGTTTTTTTTTGTGGGTTGCATGGTTAGACAATACTTATTTGGACCCTTTGTTCATGATTGCATCACAAAAGTTCACTTCATTTTCTTGCAACCTATCATGGCCTCTTTGCATTTCTTCTTTTCTTAGATAATGCTTTTTTTTTTTTTTCTCTTGGGAGAATCATCATCCTTATCTCTTGATGCCATATTATCTATCACAAATCCTCTTGAAGATTTTTTACCATTACAATTGGAAAATTTCCTTTCTTTTCTATTATTTTCAAACACCATACTCTTCATTGGTTCAAACCAATAATCTATTATTTTTAGCTAATCAAGTATATCATCAATATGATCAAGTATCTTATCATTCTTCTAGTTTAACGACCTTATAATTTTGAACAACTCATACTTGTAAAATTTTATTTATTTTCTTTCTCCCTCTTCAAAGGTCCTTCCAAACTAGGAATAATAAATTTACCTAGAATAAAAGCCCATTGGTCTACATGTTGTTAGCAAGGCCCATCACGTTACTTCTTCATTCAAATGATCCTTTCTACAAAATTTTATCCAACACCATAGTGCACTAAAAGTACCTTTGATATTTCAATAACCTCAATAGATTGTATTATCTTTCACCCAATGTTATAGATGTTTGATGATAAATACATTGATGTGATGCTAACTTTCTCACACTCAACACAATGTCAATAATTTGAATAACCTTCATTTCCTTCTACCCAACATTCTAATGTTAGAATATAACTTGGAATATCTTGGTGCATTTTGCACAACAACTATGTGTTGGAAGATATCTCCACATTCTATATTATTATTCAAAACTCCACAAGAACCTATTCTTGCTTAGGTTTATGAGCCACCCCTCTAGTTGATCAATTGTATTTTACCTAATGAATAAGAATGTGTGAGTCTCTCATCTAAATGAATCACCTACAATGCAAAACACTCACAAACCTAGCAAAATCTAGGTTTTGATACCATTTGATATAGTCATGAATGCAGATCCCAATTAAGGATTGTCCAACCATGTAGTATTTACATAAAGACTCATATAAAATAGATAGGGATACTCAAAATTAACACAATCTAATGATAATGGATTGGATTATATGCATAATAATTAGAATTGCATCAGCACTTTATGTTGTAATGGGATTACAAAACGAATAGACCTTAGGCTTGATTACAATAAAATTCAAATTATTGGCATTTTTATAGCCATAAATATTGGCTTCCTTGATATTTTCTCTATTCTACAAGACACTACTTGGTACTTTGATATCTACTTTCCCTCATTACTCTTCCTCAAATGTTTTAGACCTCCTTACAAAGTGAATAATTTATGTTAAAGGTTTTTGGTCAACCTAGAATGAGAAATACCATTCCAATCTTAATTTGGTGCTAAATAAGGCCTTCTAGGTGTCCTATAATGCCTCAAAATAGTTTTTGATTAACACAAAAGAAGCTTTGAAGGGGCTCTGAAACCTTGTAAAAAAGAAAAGGCAACAAAGATAAAGCAGATAGCTGCCCCACCACCACAAAATAAGGCTGATTAAACAAAAATCAACACACCATTAGTAAACAACAACCAAATACACAAAAAAACAAACAAAAGAGAACATAAAGGGTAACATATAAAGGAGTTCCTTTAACATTCTAGTTGCTTCTAGATCCTTAGATATCACTTTGTTGTCTGTTTCCATGATCTCTTCAACATCTTGCCTCGACACCACCTTATTCTTTTTAGTTTTGCTTCGAGTGTGAACACTTGGTCCCATGCCCAAGTCAATAGCTTGCATAATATTCTTAGCATCCTCACCCTCATCCTAGTTCACCAGGTCATTAAATAGACCTCCTTGTCCATTCCCTAGCATTTTCATTCAGGAACACTAAACCTTCAGTAGAGGACTCAAGCTTCTCCTTGTAGAGATTAATCATTACATTGAGGTCTTTGCACAATTGTAGGGAGTTCCTCTCCACCATGGAAAGCCTAGGACTATGATCTTTTTTCAGATTAGCAACATCCTCCACCATAAGACCAAGGCTGGAATTGAATGATTTTACCATTGTAATTATATAATCTTTCTCTTTTAAGCTTTTGAGGGTAGATATTAGCATATTATATTTCTCTTGGTGGCTTGATGTGACACATTGCATCCCCTAAAGTTGTGAATCTTCTATTTTTTGATTGGTCCTCTCTTGGAGACATTAGGCACAATGTTCCCTAAGTTAAGACCTTGCATGAATTAAGAAAAAATCCTTTGAGCATTGTTACCTGATTTTTAGCTTTCAGCTGAAATCAGGTAACTTAGTTTTTATTCTTTTTGTGTTGTTTGTTTAAACATTTAAAAGATAAACCATAGTCTACAAGTCATCAATATGCATGAAAGAGATTGTCAAATTAAACATATTACATTTTATTCTAATATTGCAATTAAGGAAAATGAGAAAGAGAACCATATGTGTTACAAATATAATCTTTATTGATAATCATGAAAGTGTACATGTCCCTCACAAGCCAAGGGAATAACTTTACTTATTCAATGAAAATAAAGAAGAGCATATACATGAATAAGTAAACAAATAAATGTGCATATAAGGATGGAGACCAGTCATTGCCTGAGAATGATTGGTTTTGAAGGTGTCATCTTGTCCTACTGCTGCCCTAAGCTAATTATGTCCTTCCTAGCTCCATAGTGCTCCTATCTCCTACATCTGGCAATAAAAATGACATTAGAGAAATGCTCTAAGCAATGAAAGATCTCAAACCTTACATGAAAATTCACCTAGGCATGTATAAACTAATCTCTAAATGCATTAAATAAGCAACATACCATAAGTGTCCTTGAAAACAAGAGAGAAGTGATCAAACACACTTATGATATGCTTTGTTTATCTAATTGTTTGTTCCCTGTGCAGATTTAGGACAAGTCTTGTTACTATTTTGATTTAGTTAATTACAACATGTGGGGTAAATGTGGCTCCCATGAGGGTAAAGCTCAACATGTTGCCTTTTGATGTTTTAAGAGGAATAGGAAATTGAGCAAGTTGATCAAAGATATCTATGTTATTAATGCATTAAATCAATATGAAATCACACCAGTTGATCAACTTTCATTATCAGATTCAAAAGATGCATCAAGTTCAATTATGCATCTCTTAAGTAATGAAGGAGAAATCAAGGCATGCCTAAAGCCATCATGAAGCCTATGTGGCAGCAAGAGGGAGCAATCCAAGGTACTATCAAGCCACTCTCACCTCAAGCCTATTGGATAACCACATATCACATAAGATGGTGAGTTTTCAGGTCACCAACATAGGTGACATGTGTCTGCCCACTAGGATCAAAGTGAGGAGGCAACATTTAATTATTGCACATGATTGAAAAGGGATAAAATGTTGTAGAAACTAGGTACCAAACATGTGGAACAACAAACATTGTTTTGGAAGCCATGAAGGTTGGGGCAGTCCTAAAGAAAGGATGCATGCTACATGTCATAAAAAAGACAACAACAGTGGATAAAATCATGATCTTGTGCATATGAATATAGCCATGAATGCATGCTACAAGAAAGATAGATTATCACCTATGAAGAGAATTGGGGCAACCTTATGAGTATGAAAATGATAATAAAGGGAAGATCTCAGTCATTGAATGTTATAGTGCAATGCATGAATATCACTAGAGAAAGTAAAAAAAGTTCAAATAACAACCAGTGACAAGGTATGGTGCTGAGAGAGTGAAACAAGGATGAACAATGCATACGATATTGCTAATGAAAACCACTATTAGATTAAAGAAAAAGAACATTAAAGTTAAGATACATTGAAGTCTACAAGAACTCAAGGAACTACGCATTATTCACATTAAACAAATTAATGATAATAGAGCTCTTTTCAGAGATATGAAATAGCCAATCATGCTACATGACGATAAGGTCCAAAATAGAAGTGTATTTCAGAATGCAATGAACAACATGAAATAAAATCACATCATGATATCAATGCATTTCAAACAATAGTGCCCTTAATGGAGCAGCCCCTAAGCATGATAAAAAAGGGGCTGCGTGTAGACATGCCAAATTAACATTGTGCATTCAATCGGCATTATTCATTAACTAAACTATATTTCACATTAGGTCCATTCATTGATTGATCAGATTCACCTTCATTCATTTATCAGGTAATTTTATTAATTCCCATCTCCTAAGGTCATTCATTCAAAATTAAATAAAACATTATCATCAACCTTTTAATCAAATAAATCAAACATCATCCCTTTAATTAAATAAATCAAACATTTATTTAATTAAATCCAATACATATTTCATCCTTTTCCTTCTTAAATCAAATATTTAAGTCATAAAAGTCAAACTCACCTAATCATCATTAATCTAATCTAACAATGATTAAATGCTAATCCTAACCACTTGGATTCTCTAGATTATGCCACTTGCACAAATAACTCAATTTATTGATTTATTAAAATCATCATTTTCACTCAACATGACAAGTTAATTTGTCCTCCAACATAGAATTTATTGATCTTCTTCTTGTCCCTCTCTAAATTTCTATTGCCAAATTTGAATTCAAATTCCTCCTCTCATGGGGCACTCTTCCCAAATCTTGCACATCCATTAGCCTATCACCACTTGACAAATTTCTTCTTCTCATTGGTGGATCTTTAGTTCCACATTCACCATCTTGGCCAATCTCTCATCAAGAAAATCTATAAAAGAAGGCCTTAATCCTCATTCATCCATCCACAAAATTTTGGCAAGGTTACTCTCTTGATTTGAGAACTCATCTTGCTCATCATCTCCATTTGCATTTCATCATTTTAGCTTCTTAGCAAGGGTTGGGAAAGGGTCACTAGCACATGTGACACCAATCCACTATGGAATAGTTAACTTGTTAAGGCTTTTCATGATGCTTTTAGTTTTCTTTTACCCTTTGTTGCATTTTGAAGCATTTGCAAGGTATTTCATAGGGTCATTCTTGAGGAATTTGTGAGTTACTAACCTTGTATGAAGTTTAGTTTTGCAGGTTTTAAAA
>VDFB02252616.1:190113234-190229315 GCA_007258455.2 Sequoia sempervirens | reverse complement strand
CTTTCCATTGCACATACAGCAGGCCTCAGGTAACATCTAACATCTTTCTCCTTTGAATATGCAAATAATGGTACTGGTTAATCATTTTCTTCTGCATCTTTCATATTACAAAAATGTATGTATGTATGTATGTATGTATGTGCACATACGTACATACATGTATATATGTATGTATGTATCGAAAGCAACGACAAGCATCCTCTACACATTCCTCTAATATCCCAAGTATTAGGTAGGTACTTATAGTTATTTTTATTTATGCAATGTCTTCTTACTTTATACATTCTACCATTTGTAAAGAAATTTCTACTTTCCATTGCACATACAGTAGGCTAGCATACATATATTTGTCATTTTACATTCTGTGTCTCTTGTTCATTCAACAAATTGATGTATATGTGTGTATCCTTTGCCTATCCTTTCAAAATGCAAACAATGGTACTGGTTATTCATTTTCTTCTGCATTTTCACGACCCATTAAGGGTTTATTCGATGATGTCAAAATTATTATTGTATGTATGTATGTATGTATTTATGCATGTACATACATACATATATACATATATGTATGTGTGTATGTATGTATGTACATATATACATATATATATGCATGTATGTATGCATGTATCACATACATATACATACTATACAGCATACATATATGTATGTGTGTGTCTTGTGTGTATTGCATATAACACATGTGTATATATATATATGCCTTATGTATGTATCCACATACATACATATATATATGTGTGTGTGTGTGTGTGTGTGTGTGTGTGTGTGTGCGTGTGTATGTATGTATGTATGTGCAACTACAAAGACAGCGCGCGGTAAAGCGAATGAATAGGATGGGACACCCACAAAAAAACTTTAGTCATATGCATCAATCGGACCCCAAATGAAGATTAATTGGGGTATAATGTTTTTGGTGTCCGGTGCTTTAGTAAGGAGATTAATATGTAGGAGTGATTTGTAATGGGTGCGAAATTGATTGTAGAAGGTGCTAACGTGAATTAGACCCATTCACTTTTGAGCAGATTTGAATGATAAAAGAGTTTTAATTAGATGTTAAAAGTGACACATTTAGGTGTTTTTTCTACTTTGCAATGTATATTACTGATATATGATTGTATGACTCTATGCATGCATGCAAAGCTGCAAAAAATCACAGATATATAAGGCTTCCCAAATGAACATCCAATCCAAATATAGTGCAGAATTCAGTCATATCATCTCTAAAAACCTACGTAACTGGCAGCTACAAATTCAAATGCTATAACAAATTCATATTTGAAACACAACAATCAAATTGAATGCATTCAATTGTCAAATTCAAATTTCTAAATAAGAGGGATAGCAGCCAGTGGCATTCACAATTTTTCTCCTCTACTACTATATTCGCAATTGAACTTGATTAATTATGTGTTGTTGTACATGCATTATTTCAAAGGTCATATGATGTTTGTATGTTACTAGCCTCGGTTGTGACTACCCGTGGTTGTAAATCTTTTCTTGCAGGCATGGTAGAACAAGGAGAGGTGGTGTAATGATGTTCATGGTGGGCAGTTTGGTAATTGTGTTTATCAACACACCAAATAATTAAGGATTTTTTGTTCAAATTGTTCTAAGTTTCAATTATTGTTCTATATTTTTTACTAACTAGTATATCTTTTTATTTATTTCAATAACTATTGTCCATGTTTGTTTGTTGTATTATATTTGTTTGTTGTGGCAGGCATGTCAAATGGCTAGGAGGTTGTGAAGACCATGTCAATTTGTAAGATTACATATCAGGTAAAGTCTTTCAAGACTTTACTTTGGCTGTGACCCGATAGACATTGTGTTCATTTATAATGTTCATTTTTATTATTCATTGTAAACTTACATTTACAATTTACAATTAAATTAATTTCCAAGTGTATGTGTTCAAAATTTATAATTTCAAATAGATTAATTTATGGATATGTTGCATATAGATGTATAGTTATATGTATGCATATAAGTTTAGTTGTGTATACATATATATGTATGTATGTATGTATGTATGTATATACGTACATACATATATATATATATATGCATGTATACACAACTA
This sequence comes from Sequoia sempervirens, assembly GCA_007258455.2. Lineage (NCBI taxonomy): Eukaryota > Viridiplantae > Streptophyta > Pinopsida > Cupressales > Cupressaceae > Sequoia > Sequoia sempervirens. Next base: position 190,227,217 of record VDFB02252616.1, on the reverse strand, counting down.
GGGAGGTTGTAAAGAGCAAGTCAATTTGCATGATGACATTTCAAGTCAAGTCTTTCAAGAGCTTACCTTGGCTGTGACCTGCTAGACATTGTGTTCATTTATGATGTTCTTTTTTCTGATGATGTTCATTCATGAACCTGGACAATGGGATTTGATTTATGGTGGGATTTACTTATTCATTGTAAACTTACATATAGATGTATAGTTATATTATATATATATATATATCTATGCAACAAACAAACACATATGTGAAGTTAGAATTTTCAAAATAAATAGATGTGAGAAAATACATAGAAACTTATTGAATTATTAAGTTTGAATTTTCAAAAAGTCTGATGTCAAGAAAAATACAAAGTTTGAATTATAATGTTTTCAACCTTTACCAAATGCATTATTTACAAAACATAGATCTTCAATAGACTAGTGAGTCATATTTTTAAATCACATCAATGATAGATGAATACAACAAACACAAAACTGATTTCGAATCATTAACTTGGAAAGAAGACAAGGAGTCTTCATATATACAAAAAACACATTGGAACACATTGAATTAGATAAGTTGAGAACACACTACCATTTAGTTCTACAAAATTAGACACTAGTATCGAAATGCTATCCAATACAACAAACTAGTATCCTTTGACTGTCCAATACAATAGACTAGCATTCAGTTTTACAAAAAACACTCTAGCACACTTCGAGGTCAAAAAATTGACAACAAAAAATCGTAATTAGACATCCACAGATCTGATTATGAAGTGGTGTGTCCTTGGGGGTCAACTGACTCCGCGTCAACTGGAGAAGATGTTGAGGACTGCGGATTGTTCTGTATGGCACTTGCTATACAAGCAAGCAATGCATGATTTGCCTCTGGAGTTAGCTGTAACTATGGAGAGCAGCCTTCAGAAGACCCATTTTGTAGGCTGCTAAGAGCTGCAAAGGCTGGAGACAAAATGTTAATCATGTCCCTTAAAATTGGATGTTGACTTGGAAGAGGAGTTGTAGGAGTACTCTTACTTCTGTTTCTTTCTGCTCTTTCCGCCTGCTTTTGGTTTTCCTTCAACTGTCTAGCAATCTTTGCTTGCTCCCTTTGAAGCTCCTTTTCATGTCGCTGCCTCAGTTTCTCCTCTGCAATTTTTTGTTTTTTTGCAGCACGCTCCAATCTATTTGCCTCCCTCTGTGCGAGGATTGCTTCTCTTTCTGCCTTCCTTTCAGCCATTTGCTCCCTTTTCCTTTGCTGCAATTCTTGGTTTCTTTGCTTCTGTGCCTCTTGTTCATTCAGCAAATTGAAGAAATCATCCGATGTCAAAATTTGAGACTGCCTACTAAGGTGTAGGACCCCATTGCGACCTCTATTAGATGATTGGCGCACTCGTTGCATTGGGAGTTGCAAAAAAGTGCTTCTGCTGCCTGCTGGTTGCTGATCATTGACTTGTGTGCATGGCACATAGTCAGCCTCTTCATCATTTGAGTCATTACCATCGACTCCATCCTCTTCATCATTTTCAGCCTCCCAATTTCTCCAGTTGTGAAGTAATGGATGACATCTTCAGGATCAACATTCGGTGGTGATGGCATGGACAACCCTTCATCCACTTGAGTGAAATTGACATGCACCCCTAGGTTCAAAGCTGCATCTTCAAATTCAGATGGCAGATTCAAACTCTCTTCATTTTCAGCTACCTGATTAGATGATCGAACTGCTGGTTCTTGTTGAATTTCTGTTGCCTCAATGTTTTCTGGATTTGGGAGAATATTTGCAGAAAAGGTATCCACAAACTGTCCAATCTGTTCCTCATTCCAACCTGCTATCCTCAAACAAGTCTCAGCTGCCATGAACTGTGCCTCTTCATCAGCTGTATCACCCTCAGTTTCTGCTCCCAATGTCGTTCCTTCCTCTTCAACCACAAAAGCTTGGCTTGGCCCCATATCCAAGTCAAGTGCATGTCGATCTAATGGCCAAATTCCTATTTTTCTAAAACCACTTGCAATGTTATTAGGAGTCAAAGCTTGTGCAAAAGCTTTGCTGGCAAGTGTTGCCAACTCTTCCCTTCCAATGTCAAGTTGAGGATTTGCAGAGAGCCATATAGTCCTTTGCTGTTTGAAGTAGTTCTTAAATGGTGAGAACACACTAACATCAAGGGGCTGCAATTTGTGACTGCAATGTGCTGGAAGTGTGAGCAAATCTATTCCCATAGCCTTTGCTACTTCAACCGTTTTGAATGCCACATGGCTGCCATGACCGTCAAAGATTAGAAGCTTTCTGTTGGTTGGTGACACACCTCCTGGGACATTTTTTGCGAAGTGTTTTAACCATGCCACAAATAATTCTTTGGTCATCCAAGCATGCTCTTGGATTGCCATGCATGCCCTTGGCTCACAGTTAACAATATAGTTTTTAATGTTCCTTTTGGACTTGAACAAATAGTAACCAGGTATAGCTTGACCTGCTGCACTAACACAAGCTAGAACAGTGATCCATTCTCTGCTTTTAGCAATTAATTGTGGAACACATTTCGTCCCTGTTTTTGCAATAACTCTCATTGCACAATTTCTGCCAGCTTGCACACCTGTTTCATCACAGTTCCATATGTTATTGGGCCCATAATTAAGTTTGCTGTACAACTCCTCCAAGTTATCATAGAATGAAGAAACTATTTCGGGCCGCAGCATTATAGCTCGATCTGTGTCCACTCCTTCGGGTGTTCGAATTGTTAGATCAGGATGCCTTTGATGAAATCCAACCCACCATGACCTCCCTGGTATCCCATTTGTGAATGGGTTAGGCCTCACTCCAACCAGGTGGGCCACCGTTGACTTAAGCTGTGACACTTGAAGGCCATGGCCAATATTAGCCATATCTTTACACCATTGCACAATTTTAGCTTCTTCTTCGTCAGTCAGGATTGTTGGTGGCCCCCTCTTTTTTGTGGATGTCACACCATTGAGCCATGACCGCAAACTGCTAGGCGAGATTCCCCATTTGATCGCTGAACCTCTGATTGTCATGTGATGTTCTTCAACATCTGCAATGGCTTTTTCCATGTCATCCATAGACCAACTTTTGATGCTATGATCTGGGGTTGTCACTTGGTCAGCAGATGGCGGTTCCATTTCTACGTCAGTATTATGAACAGCAGGTTGAAAACCATCATTTTCATTGGTCTGTTCTGCATTTTCAGAAATAACTTCCTCGTCCATGTTCACTGCTGGCTCTTCGTCAACATCTGGAACATCGAATGTCACTACACGAGGTACTCTATTCAAGCGCCTCAGACCTGATCTTTTCCTCTTGTGCCTTGGTGCCATGATTGTCAATGATCCTGTACATTGTAAGTGATCAAGTGTCAGAAAAATAGTGTATAAACATTGCAAAACACAGATATAAATACAAAACACAGGTATAAACTTTGCAAAATATAAAATAGATCTATTTTATCATTCAAATCCGCTCGAAAGTGAATGGGTTTAATTCACGTTAGCACCTTCTACAATCAATTTCGCACCCATTACAAATCACTCCTACATATTAATCTCCTTACTAAAGCACCGGACACCAAACACATTACACCCCAATTAATCTTCATTTGGGGTCCGATTGATGCATATGACTAATGTTTTTTTGTGGGTGTCCCATCCTATTCATTCGCTTTGCCGCGCGCTGTCTTTGTAGTTGCACATATATACATACATACATACACACACACACACACATATATATATATATATATGTATCTATATATGTATGTATGTGCATACATACATACATACACACATACATATATGGACATACATACATGTATATATGCACATACATACATACACACATACATATATGCAGAATAATTCCTCACTGGTAGGAATACAGAAGTGCGTTTTGAGATAGATGCAGAATATTCCAGGCAAGGGTTTCATGAGATTAATTCATTAAGCACACGAATTTGGAAAAAACTATGCAAGGGTTTTGACAAAAACATATTTATTTTTAATGGGTTTGTCGATTTATGCCCAAAGTGACATGGGTTTTTTATAGACATGTGTTCAAACCCACGAAATTCCTGATCATTTTTGGAGACAAAATTCATGAGACAAAATCATGAGACTCGACTTTACCAGGTCGTATTTAATAATTTAAGCACAAAAGAAAACCAAATTCACTTTTTTTTAGGGTATGTATGTATGTATGTATGCAGATACATACATACATATGTACATATGTACATATGTATGTATGAAGCTGCATACATACATACATACATACATAAATGCAATGTGGGAAAAGGAGTGTAAGAGGAATGATTTATTTCATAAACAAGCAGTAATAATTTTTCAATCATCGAATAAATCCTTCATGGGTCGTGAAAGATGCAGAAGAAAATGATTAACCAGTACCATTGTTTGCATTTTAAAAGGATAGGCAAAGGATAGACATATACATCGATTTGCTGAATGAACAAGAGACACATAATGTAAAATGACAAATATATGTATGGTAGCCTGCTGTATGTGCAATGTATGTATGTATCTGCATGCATACATACATACATACATACATACATATATATGTGTGTGTGTGTGTGTGTGTGTGTGTGTGTGAAGCTGCATACATACATACATACATAACTGCAATGTGGGAAAAGGAGTGTAAGAGGATTGATTTATTTCATAAACAAGCAGTAATAATTTTTCAATCATCGAATAAATCCTTCATGGGTCATGAAAGATGCAGAAGAAAATGATTAACCAGTACCATTGTTTGCATTTTAAAAGGATCTAGGCAAAGGATAGACATATACATCGATTTGTTGAATGAACAAGAGACACATAATGTAAAATGACAAATATATGTATGGTAGCCTGTGTGTGTGCAATGGGAAGTAGGAAAATATAAACAAATGCTATGCTATTGTATTGGACAGCCAAATGAAACATATTTAAACAGACTAATAGACGTATATATGTGTTTGTCTATGTATATATATATTTATATATATATATACACACACACATATACATATTAAACCCTGATAAATGACCCCCCTGACAAATGACCAAAAATAAACAAGAGACATATAAGAAAAAATAAATAACAACTATAAACCCTGATATAAACACTGAAGTAAATGACAAATGAGGAAAAACAAACAAATATAAATATAGGCACCATAGTCTGCATTTTCAATGGATAGGCAAAGGAAACACACATATACATCGATTTGCTGAATGAACAAGAGACACGTAATGTAAAATGACAAATATATGTATGCTAGCCTACTGTATGTGCAATGGAAATAGAAATTTCTTTACAAATGGTAGAATGTATAAAGTAAGAAGACACTGCATAAATGAAAATAACTATAAGTACATACTCTGCATTTTCAATGGATAGGCAAAGGAAACACACATATACATCGATTTGCTGAATAAACAAGAGACACGTAATGTAAAATGACAAATATATGTATGCTAGCCTATTGTATGTGCAATGGAAAGTAGATTTTTTTTAAGAAATGGTAGAATGTATAAAGTAAGAAGACACTGCATAAATGAAAATAAATATAAGTACACACTTGAGACTTTGGATATCAAAGGAATGTGCAGAGGAATGTGCAGAAAATCTTTGTCGTTGCTTTCAACTTTGGTGGGTGTGGGAGTAACATGTAATTGTGAATGATGCTGGCTACTTTCCCCCTCTTATTTAGGAATTCGAATCTGACAATTGAATGCATTCAATTTGGTGGTTGTGTTTGAATTTTGAATTTGTTAGAGCATTTGAATTTGAAGGTGCAAGTTACGTAGGTTTTTAAAGATGATATGCATTCAATTTGGTGGTTGTGTTTGAATTTTGAATTTGGTAGGAGCATTTGAATTTGACGCTGCAAGTTACGTAGGTTTTTAAAGATGATATGACTGAATTGTGCATTACATTTGGATTTGATGTTTAATTGGGGAGCCTTACACCTATATTTAATTGTGCAGGTACCTACGAGAAATGAAATAAATACATATAGCTGACAGGGAGTGTGTGAAAGACTGTGCAAAAGAGATTGTGATTATGTCATCTAAAGCACCAGCAGCTGTGCATGTATACTTATAAATATAAAATGTAGTGAGGGACAAACATTTGCAAGTGGGGGTAATTGTAAAAAGTAAATGATTTAAATAAAATTGTAAATGGGCCTTTTTATGTGCAAGTGGAGTTCTTTTATAAATGCAAAGGCATGTTTAGTTGTGTACTTTGATTGGTGAGTGACTCATTCTGTTATATTGGTGTTGTAATTTTTTATTGGTATTGTTGTAATTTTCTATTTATTAATAAAAAGTTTTTTTGTGGATCAGAGTTAAATTTTTTTTGGGGGGTGGAGTGAACCTGGAAGTAGCGGTTATTCAATGGGTGGTAGCTACTGGCTCTTCTCCCCTACCTCTTCTCTCTAATCTAACCATCGAAGCGGACTGGAAACCAGTGAATCTCTCTCTCGAAACCTGTAGTTTGTCGCCACTATCTGACACGATCTGATACTTCGCTGCGTCATGAAAGTGCGTGCTAGGTCATGCAGCAGTTGTCTGCGCCGGTTTTTGTCATTATAGGATTAGGGTTAATATTTTTGGGATGCGGCACAGATATTATGGGATTGCCGTATCTGCGCGTATCCGGCACGGTTTAAAGAAAAAGTTTTCTTTGGTACGACCGGGCACCGTATCTAAGTCGAATCGTATCAGTATCTGTACCCGGCATGCGCACCAGGGGGGAGGGAGTGGCGTATGCTGGAAATTTGCCTCGACCACAAGAAGATTAAGATGAAATATATAAATACACATTATATTTGCTCCATGCCATCCACTATCAATACATACTGACTCAAAATAAATCAATTTAATTCCCCATCCTTAATTTTTTTAGGATATATTGTTATAGATTTTCCTTATTTATTGCCCTCCTAGTAAATCTCTGTTGTTAATGTGTTGGACATGATTTCATTCAACTTATGAGTTGTTAGTGATGCAACATGCAATTCCAATCTTGGGGTTATGTCAACTTCCTATGAGGACTCGGCCTTGCTTTTGTTTTGCTGTTACTCAAATTTTATGTGTTCAGTTCTACTGTTGAGTTAAGAGGGATTTCAGCAAGTTTTGTTTTTCCGTTCCTTTTTTTCGTTGTTCATGTAAAGTTTATAGTATAACTGTCATAAACTCTTAGAAATGGCAATCTCAATTGAGAACATTATTTTGGTGAGTTCTATTAACATTTTATTCTCTGTGCTGCTGCAGTTTTATTGGCATCAAGCGTCTAGTCTTTGGTGGAAAGCGGTTTGGTGATTGGGAGGAAGGCATGACTTCAATTGAATTTGGATACAAAAAATACATGATTTGAACTTGGAAGTGTCAATTACATCAACAAGAAGTGACTGCCTTGATCACAAGATGGTTCATAGGCCACTGTGAAGAAGCATGAAGCATTTTCAGAAGCTTCCTACTTTAAGGACGTAGAATGATGGTTTTTCAAATAGACAGCCACATATATTAATAACTTATTGCTTCTATCTAAATAACATTACCATATTCAACTTTTCTCACCAAATTTGATAGAATAATATTCAAACTTAATGTACTGTATAAAATAATTAAGCTGCAGTGAGCCAATCCATATAACATAGATATAGAAGTTGTAGTGATTGTACCGATTTCAAAGCCTCATCTTGTAGATAAAGAGATACAAAGTGAATTAGAGACACTTGGATATGCCAAGAAAATGTTGTGAAGAAGAATTTTTTCCTCAACTAACAGTCAATTCATTAAACTACTGGCAAAAATATACAAGGTAAATAATTGCCAATTTTGGTTGTTCTTTTTGTTAAAGATTATTCAATTGAATACATTATTGAAATCTACAAAGATAGAAACTTAATAATGGAGAAAAGCAAAATGCATACAACCAGCATAAATGATGTAAATGGTATTATGGAGCAGCTGTCTAGGACATGCCATAATATTGAACGTTTAGATATACAACATATATGAAGAAAGTAACAACAGAACAATAGAGCATTGCCATTGAAATTTGTTAGTAGGTAAAGATTCAAATGATAATTAGGTTCAAAGAAGTCTAAATTGAAAAATGCAACTTTAGAACATGAAATATTTTCAAACTTATGATTTGAAAGTACAATTAAAGAACAATTATAAAGCACAACAAATATCTTAGTTTATAATTACTTTTAAGTTTGCACTTCACTTTTATCTTTTCCTTTTGGTGTATTTTCTACTGTTATTGAGAGTAATTTATTCATATATAATGTGCACAATAAGTACTTACAATTCACATGGAATACATTTTAATTTGTAAGCACTTCTAAGTTTGTACTTCTTTTTTCTCTTTTTATTTTGATGTATTCACTATTGTAATTGAGAGTATTTATTCAAATGCAATTTACACAAAAACAAAATTAAAAGAAAAAGTATTTATTAAGATTAAATGATGTGTGAGCTTAATTTTAATTTTTAATTTTAGATATTCTCAAAATAAGAAAGATCTCAATTATTTTAATAATCATTATATTCTGGTTGATATGAGATTTTTTTTTAATTCATTATTTGTAGAATTAAAGATTAGTAGTTATATTTTTACCTAATAAATGGATAAAAAAAATCTAGTTTATGTCACATCAAAGAAACAATCACTCAAGTAACATGTAAGGTGCATGGTAATACATGACTTGATGTACTTATTTTAGGGTTAACCTTTTTTTGAGATGTTTTTGGCCTAACTGACAAATTTTTAGTTGAGGTGGCTACATTGTTGATGGCTTGCCAATAGATGTGTTGTGAAATTTTTGAAGAAATTGAGCTTACTATTTAGGATCTTGAGAGTTGTAAAGTTAGCTCGCACAACAATTGGGTCCTTTCCCTTAGTTCTTCCTAAAGGTTGTCATGAATCATTCTATTTATGTCCTTGATGAGCTTAGCTTTTGTCAATTTGATGTGTCAATAGGTGATTGATTTGTTGCTTTGTTGTAATTAAAATTTAAAATTGAAATTTGTGAAAACTTTTAATTGATATTGAAATGCCATAGGACTTGGCCGTGCCTTGTAGCCTAGTTTGGGAGAAGATCCCTACTACATGATCTATTCCTATTGTAGATCTATTTGTTGTTGATGTGACCTTTTATGCTACACATTTTCCTTCTATATGTGTTGCCAAACAAAGAGTTGTGATAGAAAATCATAGTGAGGTTTGCTATTTGGCTAGGGGGAAGACCACATGCTTCCTTATAATAGTCAAGCCTCTTAGGAGTCTTGAGAAAGATCTACATACACTCCAAACAATTAATGAAAAGTTTAAGGATGTAGTGGTCTTTGTTTCAATGCCCTATGATTGTTTGATATGGTTTCTAATTGGTATTTGATATATTTTGATGAGAACTAATAAAATAGGCTTGTATATAAATAAGTGATCTTAGTTGCTCAATTTGAGTTAATTGGCACATAGGTTGACAATGCAACCATTAGATTCTAGTAAAGTCCTCTTCAAGATGGGAGAGATTTCAATTTTGAATTAGGTTGACTGGGATACAATCATACTATGTAACCTAGTTAAAATTGACAAGATAATTGTGGGATCATATTGATCATAACTAAGGTAATGGACAAGGATATTTTAGGTGATGGTTTAGGAGTGGGTTTAGTTTGTGTACTAAAAAGGTTAAGTTTAACACTACAATAATGCACTTACAATAGTGCCAAATGAGTTATAAAATGAAGTTATAAAGTGTACGATATGCACTTTTATCACCTATACTTTGCCCATACTTGCATGTACATGTGAATTTACATGAATGATGCATGCCAGAGTAAGATATAAAATAAATGAAGCAGCCAAAAATCTAAGATACTGGATATAAAATAAATGAAGCAGCCAAAAATCTAAGATACTGGATAAAGCCTCACAATTATTTGTGTTCTTACAAAAGTAACATCATCCATATCTACACACAAAACTCATTAGTTATACCTAAACATATTGTTAATGCACAAAAAATGTAATCATGAAATATTGCATTGGGTTTGAATGCACAATTAGACAATGTGTAAATTCATATGTAGTTTTTTGGTTTTCCATCTAGTGTACAAGGCATTGTGGAGTTGTGACCAAGTAGCTATTATATGTTAACATTTTGACTTGTACCATTTAGTGTGCCACAAAATAGAATGTGTGGTACAACTACTCTTTAAATTCATCCTAAGGTAAGGATAATCTTTTAGTACCTTGAGAAGATGAGTCTAGGTTCTCTCCTAGCTGCCTAAATTCATCCTTAACACTAATAACATTTTCCCTAGTTGGAAATTCTTCTCCTTCTCGTGGCAAATTAGATACTTCAGCAATGTCGGCTTCTAAGGCATCTATCCTTAAGCCTCTCACTTTTGCTTCATTGTTTTATAATGTGGAAACAAACTATTGTGTCATGAACTCGTTATACTCTGTAAGCTTCAAGAAATACTCCAACTAGCCAGATTGTCAGGAAATAGGCAATACCAACCTGTCTTCCAACAACTAAGTATGTGTTGTTGGTTCTCTAGGAATAATGTCACCACCCATGATAACACTTTGCTTTGTTCTTGTTCCTTAATTCTCTGTCTATCACTCCAACCACACCACTTTCACAATATCTATATGCTTGAAACCTCTCAATTCAATTGCCTTTAACCCTCTTTCTCTCCTCTAAGCTTGCGTTGTTTGAAAATGGAAAAAAAAAAATGGCAAAAAGCTTGCAGAGAGTTTTTAAAGATCAAGAAAATAAGGAAACCTCACCCCAAATAAAGATACTAAGTTTCCTCACTTAGTGGTATGGTTTTGGCGGAGAGTTAAATGAAATGTAGTGGAAAATAAATTTAGATATGAAGCATGCATGAAGTAATGTATAAAGATGATAAAAATCAATAATCACTATGTTAATTATGATAAGTTAATGCGTGTACCTATAGAAATGTGTTGGAACTGAACTCATGTGAAGTGTTTTTTGATTGCTTGCAATAGAATGTGAAATGACTTAACGTAATCGCAATGAAAATCATGCAGAGGTAATTTGAAATGAATGACAGTATATGCATGGTGCACGGTGAATGATGGAATGAAAAGGCCGTGGAGTATACGAAATAGGTGAGGTGAAATGAATGCATGGTATGTGGTAATCGAGAAATGTGGTGGAAATGATACATGTGAATGGATATAATGAAATATATGTGGCTGCATGTACAAAGAAATAAGATATGAAAAAAAAGATATATAGTGAATGTGGATGGTAATGTGAAATGACTGTCAGACATGTCCTATGGGTGCTTGCAGTAACAAGTCCCTTCTGAAAGTTTGTCGCTTTCAAGTGTTATGCTACAGGTCCCTGTTGCTTCTTTGACCATTCCAAAAAAAATGTTGTTTTTCACATGTGCAGTGTGTGCATTTGAAAGAGGTGGTGGCATTATACTTGTGAAACATTAGTTGGTGAGCTATGTAGCTCATCCACTGATTTGTTTGTAGAACTTGTAGTCTCTGTTGCTGAATTGTCCATTGTAGGTTCAAACTTCTGAATTAATGAAAGAAGGAAGTCATCCTTCTACAATGGATTTTGGTAAAGTTTCAATCTGTCTCCATTAACCAGTAATGAGAACCTGATGTCATCAATTGCATGTTTTTGTATTGCTCCATTTGGAAACACTTGTTTTATCTCACATGGACCAAGCCATCTAGTTTGTAATTTCCCTCTATAGTCTTTGTATCTGGAGTCATAAAGGAGAGCCCAATCACCTACACTGAATTCCTTTTTCTTTATGAATTGATCATGCCATCCGATTCTTTGATTCTGAACTTCAATGTGGTGTATGACTTCCATTCTGATTTCATCAAGTGCATTTACGTTGTGTAGTCTTTGCTGCTGAGCTGTGGACAAGTCCATGCCCAATGTAACTGTTATACTCAATGTTTTGTATTCAAACTCAATAGGAAGTACTGCTTTCTTCCCATACACCAATTCATATTGTGTAAATTCGATTGTGGTCTTCCAAGTTGTCCTATAGGCCCAAACTGCCTTAGGCAACTTGGCTGCCCAATCCTTCTTATGAATTTGCATTGTCTTTGTGAGAATGTTTTCAATTTCCTTGTTTGTGACTTCAACCTCCCCATTAGCTTGAGTGTGGTAAGGTGTTGAATTCCTATGTTTGAGCTCACACTCTTGAACCAATTTTGTGATCAAATCTGATGTAAACTAGGGTCCTTGGTCTATGACAATCTCTCTTGGAACTCCATATCTTGTGAATATGTCCTCATAGATAAACTTTTCCACATTACCATCTCTTGAAAATTATAGAGCCTTAACCTCCAACCACTTTGTAAGGTAATCTATCCCCATTTATCAAATGGTGGTAGAGCTAACTGTGGTTGCAATGGAATTTCATCTATTTTTGTTGGCCTTCCCATTCTTTGACACCTATCACAACCCTTAGTGTACTTCACTACATCTTTATAAAGAGTTGGCCAATAGTAGTCAGTGTTGAGAATCTTAAGAGTTGTCCTCTTTGTTGTAAAGTGTCCCCCATAGGGTTCATCATGGCATGCTTTGAGGATATCATATACTTTATATTCTTTGATAGATCTCATTATGTTGTCCGGGCCTATGTAGAATAAGTATCCAACTATCCAGGAGTAAGGAAAACTCTTATGAACAAACTACCTCTTTTCTCTTGGTGAGAAATGGGGTGGTGTATGTCCCGCTATAGGATAGTTGACAATATCTGCATACCAAGGTGTATGCAAAGAAAGAGAAAATAAATGCTCATTTGGGAAAGAATCATCATCTTCTTCTAATTTGGTTGGTAGTCTAGATAGAAAATCTTCCACTACATTTTCTTTACTTGGCTTATCCACAATGATAATGTAAAATTCATGAAGTAATAGTAACCACCTGACAAGCTTGCCACCAATCACTGGTTTGTTCATTAGATACCTTATTGCTGTATGGTCAGTATGTATAAACATTGGATATTCTTTAATATAATGCCTAAATTTGTTTATTGCATATATTACTGCCAACATATCCTTCTCTGTCATTGTATAATTGAGTTCTTCCCCTTGTAGATTTTTGTTAATGCAATATATGGCATACTCTTTGTTTTCTTCCTTTTGCTCAAGTACAACTCCTATAGCAAAATTAGAAGCATCTATATGGATATGAAAAGGTAAGGTCCAATTCGGTGCTCTCAAGACAGGGGTTTTGGTCAATGCTGCCTTGAGTGCTTCAAAAGAGTGTTGACAAGCAACCGTCCACTCAAATTCTATATCTTTGAACAGTAAAACAAATAGTAGAGCTGTAAGTTTTCTAAAGTCCTGAATGAATCTCCTATAATACCCAACATGTCCTAGGAAACTTGTAACATATTTTTGTCTTTGAGACACATGGAGTGTTGAGATCACTTCAATTTTGTTGGGGTGGACATTCAAATTCCTTCATTCGACACAAAATGTCCTAATACAATCCCTTCCGTCATCATCATGAAACATTTTTCATGACTTAGGGATAACTTATGTTCTTGACACCTTTTTAGCACCTTCTCTAGATTACCAAGTTCTTCATCATATGTATTCCTATAAGTTTTGAAATCATCCATGTAAATCTCCATGGAATCATGTGCTAAGTCTGAGAATATACTCAATACTACCTTTTGGAAGGTGGCAGGTGCATTACACAACCCAAATGGAAGGATAAAATAAGCATATGTGCCTCAAGGGCATGTGAAAGTTGTGTTGTCCTAATCTTTTGGGGCAATCTTTATTTGGTTGTAGCCACTAAATCCATCCAAAAAGGAAAAGTACTTCTTGCCTACTAATGAATCAAGTACTTAGTCAATGAAGGAGTGGAAAGTGGTCCTTCCTAGTTGCAATATTCAGTTTCTGGTAGTCTACACACACTTTCCATTTTCCTCCTTTCTTTGGAATAATTACTAAAGGTGACACCCATTGACTATTAGAGATAGGATAGATAAAGACTGCATCAAGCAATTTTTGCAATTCTGATTTAGCTGTCTCTGAATACATGGTTCATTCTCCTTTTAGGTTGCCTTATAAGTTTAAAACCATCATTGATATAAATCCTAGGCATGCACAAGTCAGGTTCTATCCCCTTCATGTCATGATAATCCCATACAAGGGCTGCTTTGGGTGCTTGCAGCACATTCATCAATGAGGTTTGCTATATATCAGTCAATTGACTATTAACAGTCAATGATTTACTTGATATTATCTCTAAAGTATTGGATGCTGTTTGAATTGATGAGATGCCAAGTGTTGCTATGTTTGGGACACATTGGTGTGGTAACAAGTTGTGAAATATTTAGGAAATTGACTTAGATGAGCTAGCATGAATCACATTTTGGAGAGGATCTTGTAGACATGTTAGACAATCCTAATGTTGTGGACCCCTGCCATAGTTATTTTGCATGATGTTTACTATCAAGTCATCTTCATCTTGGTTTTCTAACAAAGGATGATTTCAATAGTCATCAGGGTTTGTAAGGAATATTGATCCTCCTCATCTAGGGTAGGCCAAATGGTTTGTTCTAGGTCTGCATGTGGTTGGGATGGTGGATAAAAGACCAATTTCTTAGTCACATTTACATTAGAGATAATCATATTCCTAGACCTGCAACCTATAAAGGAATTTGTTATTGCCAACCAAGGTCTTCCTAAAATGAGGGGGTAGTCTGCAAGATTAGATTTAGGCTGTAATACCATAACAACATCAAGGTACTCCTATGAATCCAATGTTATTACCAAGTCTTCAATGATACCCTCAGGTTTAACTGTGGACCTATTTGCCAATTGTAGAACAATAGGTGTAGGTCTGAGTTCCATTAGCTGTAACAACTTCATGTTCTCTTTGGTCATTACATTAATAGTTGCTCCCAAGTCAATTAAGTTTTTCTTAATGAGAGTGCCATTTATCTTTACATCCACTATAGGACTCCCAAGGTCTACATACTTGGGGACATTTATGTTTCCCATCATAATGTTTGCAAGTTGTCCTAGGACATGTATAGTCTAAGAGTCTTTTTGCTTCTTTCCTAGCTTTTTAAGGTATAGGTATCTCACTGTTTTAGTATAGATAGGAACCTCCTTAATGTCTTAGATAAGAGGTATTTTGATGCAATCATCCTTAAGTTATCCCAACGGGCTAGTTTTACCTTGTGTTTGATGCCTTTGAACTGCCAATCTTTCAGGGAATGAAGGATCTAGACTTTGATTGATTTGGTTAACCTAATTTGACTCAAGCTCCTTAGGTTGGTTGTCCAAGGTCTTTTCTAGGGGTCCCTCATCAACCAATTTAGTGATTTGAGGGGATGAAGGCCCAACCAACATTTTCCTTGATCTAACGTGGAAATCACTCACCTCTACCCTATAAGTAGGGTATTTAACATATTCATCAACATATGCCTATTGAATAGGCTTGTTATTGGGCTAGGTGCAGGTTGGGTTGGCAACTGAGGTGCTCTAGGTGGCTATGGTGTTGGATTTGTTGGGTTTGGCATAATGGTTTGCTATTGTGGCTACTGCTAATTCATGTTTTGGTTTTTCCATTGCTAGCCTCTTTTCCACCGAGGTTGCTATTGGTTTTTTTGGGGTGGCCATTGAGAATTATGGTTAGATCATTGAAATTTTATGGTGGCCATATGTTTTGTTGTTGTTGATTCCAATTGGTCTGAGGCATTGACCATTGTTGGTTTTACATATTGGCCCAAGACTGAGGGTTCCAACTAGGAAGATTTGTATTGTTACTAGTAAATAACATGTTGTAATTCAAAGGATCTTGAGGCATACCTTGTCTTGGTTTCCATGGTTTCCTTTGAGCTATGTAAAATACTTGTTCATCTTCACCTTCCAATGCATGAAATTTTGATGTCCCTTGCTTATGTTCAGGGATACTTTCCACCTTCTTACATTTGTAGTTAGTCCTCCTCTATCTACAATGTGGGAAGTATTATGCAAGAGATGCTTCTACCTCTTCTTGCTTATTTTTGATATGGAGGGTGTCTAACCATGTAGCAAGATGGCCGGTAATATCCTCTTTCATATTTGACAGAAGATTACTCATTTCAATTCTAGAGACTCTATTGGATGGTTTACTAATGGAAGATGTCGAGTCTCCTCTAAACTTCATAGTGAAATACCTTGAGTAGTTCCTACATGATTTGTAGATTTCCTCAAATGGTGCCTGATAAATATCTCCTACCCCAGTGAGGTTAAGTGCATCAATGCAATCCTCACTAACCCCCTCAAGAATATCAATTTTAAATACTCATCAAAGAGTCTATTATGGTGAGATTTCTTAAGGAAAAACTGAAACCTTTCCATATAGTCTTCCAAAGATTCATCTTCCTTCTATGACATCCTAAAGATGTCATCCCTCTTTCTTTCTACGCCTCTACAATAATCTTGGTACTTTTCCAGGAACTTTGTCTTCATGGAATCCCAATTTGAAACATCTCTTCCTAAACCCATAAACCATCTTAGAGCAACATCCATCAGTTGCTAGGAATAGTTTGAGCCTATGTTCATTTGTAGTATAATCATAACTTCTATAAACACATCAAACTCAAAAAAGAAGGTATTTGAATCCTCAATGACCAACACATAGAAGACATGCAATGTTGAAGGCGGTATGTTCTTCAGGGTAGTTTCTCTCTCCTAGTTGGCAATGGGGAAATCAAAAGTCACATGCTCTAGTGAATCTTCCACAACAACATCACCCATGGTGATAATTTGTGTATGGGAAGTCTCCTCTATATTTGATGTGGATGTTGGTGTTAGGGACAATTATTCTTTAGGAATACCCTCACTTTGTTCACTTTGACCACCAATATCCTCTAAAGATTCATATGTTGAGGGGAGAAATCTTCCTAGAGCATCTCGCCATCTTCGCATACAACAGTTGTAACTCTTTGGATCAAGAAAAGTCCCTTAGCCATAATAAAAAGCTATTAGACCAATTGAAAAGAAAGAAAGATCTAAACAAGTCCCCTAGCCAAAATAAAAAGCTATCGGACAAATAAAAAATCAAAGTAAAAAATAAAAGCAAGCAAAAATTGATCTCCAAACATGTCTCTCCCTCAAAAATCACTGGGGGCATTTATCAAAGAAGAAAATCAAAGAAAGAACTTGTTGATTCACGGTCTACATCCATGTCACTCATACCACATATTCCCTTCCACCCATCCATGTTCACATACCCGTCATATCATTACACTTCGATTGGTGATGTCTTTCAATGTGTCTTTGATGGAGACCCCTTCACGTACTATAGCTCATCGGTTGCCCAAGATCCTTTTTGTTTGAAGCCTGATGGCCCATATAGTGTGCACATTAGGGATCCTATCATAGCCTCTTTCATCTGTCACCTCTATCATCCACAATACTTGCCACTCATACTCCTCATTCTGATTGGGTCCTTTCATCCAACACAATCATTCACACAGGATTAGAGCATTATATCAATCTTTAGATCAGGAGCATATCAGTTGTCGATGCTTGAAGGGAATATTTTTGATGAACCCCTTAACAGCCTGCATCTCAAGAAATTCTACACTTTAATCATCCAGTGCATAAGAAAAAGTCCTAAAAAAATACAAAAACATCAGAAAATATCCTGAAAAAATGGTTGCCTCGATGAAAACCTGGCAAATAGGCATCCTGGTACAACAAAAAAACCAAAAAGAGAAAAATACAAAAAAAAAGAAGCAAAAAGATAAAAAATACAAAAAAAAAGGGGAAAAAATACAAAAAGATAAAAATACAAAAATTAGAAAAAAAAAATCAAAAAATCAAAAAAATCAAATTTTTTTGAAAAAGTACAATAAAAACAAGTAATGAAAACCTGGAAATAGGCCCTATTTGTGATAGGTTAGCTTTTCCATCTATTTGAGCATGTCGACCATTCGCTTTCACCATTCACTTTCACCATCATTCTGCCTATCATTGGAAAGCACCATGTACATATCCTGGCATCGCGCTTGTGTCTCACCCTAGACTGGGGGCAAAATCCTGAACTCACCGGGGGCAATAAACTTTGAGCTTGAACCAACAGAAAAAAAAACAATAGGATAAATGCAACTAACACAAAGATCATAGTCCAACACAACATTGAACATCAACAACCATGAACACATCAACCATCCATATCAAACATCAAACAACTAAATCAATCAAATCAAGACAAACCTCAAATGGATGATGTTCCTTCTGAATCATGGCTCTATCACTGTGGCATGACTGTTCAAACTATTGAATTTTGATTTTTGTCATCATATCTCTGAAGCACCTTGATGATGTATTGAACTAGAGGAGCCAGGAAGGAGTATGATTTTTCTTTGTTTGCTGTCTGTGAGTTGATCATTATTACTATGCAAATTGTCGTAGGACATGCTCTACAAAGTATCACTAATGACATTCCGAATTTACATAGGAAAACAATTAACTCTTGTCTGTTTATGCAAGCAATACTCAGGTCATCTTGGTTTAATTATAATTAGATGCTTGTGTTAACTTGCACTATCAAACATCATGGAAGTAGTACTCAGGTCATCATGGTCTAAATATACCATCGATGCTTGTACTCACTTTCAACATTTTAAAGGCTCAATGATGATAAAAATCACAACAAATCGGCTGTTACAAATGACAACTTTTGAATATGAGATTTGCATGGTTAGAGTAGATTGCATCCATGTTAGTTTGCATTTTTATCTATGGGATTTCCAAAACTGTAACAAGTTCACAAAGATGTTATCTCTCTTATCAATGGATTGAGTACACTTGACATTAAACAAAAACACACCATTTTCATATAGTTGCACATCAGTTGCATCATCATTTGCATACATTAGAAAGCATTCTCACAACATATAGGCATTATCACATCATTCATCCATCCATGCATCACATCATAATATTTGAATAAAAAAACACAAAAAGAAGTGCATTGCATCTCACTTGCATAATCACAATCATCTCATTCATTATTAATGGATTAAGAAATTGGTCCATTAAGAAGATTGAAAGACATATCTAGCAGAGTAAAATTTCCAAGAAGAAAAAGTTGCCGAAGAACATGATTGGTAAAGAAATAATGCCATTATTATGAACATCTAAAACCAGTAGTGAAGGTGAATTTGTTATTACTCAAATCCAAGACTAATAAAGGATTAGTTGGATCAACATAATCATCACATAAAACATCACATGTCATTTGCAAAATCATATCCATCTCACATAGCATAAAACATCATAGATTCATAACACATATGTTGCATCATCATTTGCATCCATAGCATATCATATCACATCAAGCATCATAAAGCAAAAATAAAATGCATCCATTATAATCATCATGATCATCATCACATATAAACATCATATAGGCACATAGATCAATCATCATCATCCGCTGCATATCATATAAACCTCAAAATAATAATGTCAAGTGTACAATGATATCCAAACATGGAGAGATACATCAACAAAGTGACAAAACTCACAAAAGCTTTGACTAAATAAGTGTATACATCAAGTATTAGTACATCATCAAGTATCAGTACATCATCAAGTCTCAGTACATTAATCAATCCTATATTGGGGCATATCAATCAATTAGAGAAGTCAAACCACATCACCCAATCAAATCCAAATTTCCTTGCACCAGATACGAAAATCCTCCTATGATCATAACATATCACAAATCAACAATCTTATCAATCAATTCAACCTCGCCTATCATGAGGCTCATCAATCAATGCACCTCACCTATTCTAAGGTTCATCAATCAATTCAACCTCGCCTATCATGAGGTTCATTAATCAATCCAACCTTGCCTATCGTGAGGTTGATCAATCGATCCAACCTTGCCTATCATGAGGTTCATTAATAAATGCACCTTGCTTATCATGAGGTCCATCAATCAATCAAACTATCATTGATCCTCGCCTATCATGAGGTCAATCATTAATCTATTATTTATCCTCACCTATCATGAGGTCAATCATCAATCTATCATTGATCCTCGCCTATCATGAGGTCAATCATCAATCTATCAGTGATCCTTGCCTATCATGAGGTCAATTATCAATCTATCATTGATCCTCACCTATCATGAGGACAATCATCAGTATCCTATCATTGACCATCACCTATCATGAGGTCAATCATCATCATCCTATCATTGATCCTCACCTATCATGAGGTCAATCATCAACTATCACATCAACATCATCAAATCAATTGGCTGAATGCGATCATCAAACATCAAACACAAGGAGGCAACATAAGGCATCAATTAATCAATTAATCAATCTTGCAGGCTCAATCTTCTTTTCGGGAGATAAATCGTTTCTAGATCATAAAATTTTGATATCATCACCAAATCATTAGAAAATCATCAAAATTTCAAAAATTCAAAAAAATCCAAAACATTCAAAAATTCACCGATTTATCTCCCGAGGGGGCATATATCTGTCATCACCTAAAAATAAGCATCTGGGGCATCGATTTTTTTTTTTTGTCATCCACAACGAATTTTTCTTTGAAGCAACATGTAAAAACATTACTTCAAAGAGGGGAAAAATGTATACACCTAAAATCGGTCGAGACATTTAGTTAATTGAATATTAGTTATTTAATTAATATTTCATCTACGTATGAATAAATTCTTAATTTATTTATATAGTTCATATCCTCTAATTCTCAAAATCTAAAAAATCATATTCTTCTAATTTAATTAAATAAACAAATTTCCATAAGCTTGTGTTATTTAATTTTCATTAATCCCAGATTAGGAATTCAAGCACATGTCTACAACTTTTTATGCCACCTCACCAAGGTCACATGAAATTAAATAATTCTAATTTTTAATTAGAATTATCTTCAAACAAACTTTCAAACACATGGCTTATTCCTCACACACTTTTTCAACCAATTTTGAAACACATGGTCTTTTTCTCACACACTTGATTCCCCATCCATTTGGCATGTTGTCTTTGGTCAAGGTAACACCTTCTTGATTCTCTTCATCTCCACGGTTCATCCCTCTTGTTTAAATCTGGACTGTCGATCATTGCCACCTCACAAGATGCTTGGAAAAGCTTATAAATACACCCCTGTGCTATAGTATTTGGCACCCACATTTGAGTAGAGTTATCATGCAGGAATCTCGTTTGAGCATTGGAGCATTTTGGAGTCTTATAGTTACATTTCATATCATGTTTTGTTTCATATTTACATCTTAGAATCACATTTTGCTTCATAGTTGCATTTTAGATTAGTATAGCCATAGTTAGCATTTGAGCATATGTAGAATCATCCTAGCTTCATATCATATCATTTATATTGTATAATCTAACAACATTATCCATTCATCATGGTATCCATTATCATTTTCATCATATAGTTTCATGTAGGAACTTAATTGGCTTGCATGTTGAATATTATCTCATTTCTTGAGTACTCATTTTAATATCCATAGAGCACTTAGAAATATGAGGGCCAAAATGGTTTAATAAATCCTTAAGAATAGAGGACAATGAGACGTTCTTAAAATATTTTTTTGACTGCAAAATAGAGTAGTTTAGTTTATTCAAATCTATGATATAATTCGTTTCATTAAGGTTTGTGTTGATTTACTAACAATTCCCACATTTCACACACACAAAACTATGAAAGATTGAAATTACACAAGAGAATCCTAAATGTAGCACCATCCTTGACAATGACGCCAAAAATGTAAGACATTTATAATACTTAGTCAACTTGGTGGTAGACACATAATTTAGAGGAGTTCCTAGTTGAACAGTTCACTAAACCCTCACAAAGAATTCATTTAATTATCAATCAGGGCTTCATAAGATTTTGATGATGCTGGCACTGTATGTGTATTCATGGAATCTATATGACCTATATCAGTGAGTATAGATGGTTTACACATGTACATGAAAACAATAAAGGTTGGAAAAGTAAATAAAATATTAACATGCAAAATAGGGGAAATAACTTAATTTGCTATTGATGCTACGAGTACCTTTACCTTAATACTGTAATAGATAATTTCTAAACCTGAACTCTATAATTCACTAACACTATTGACTCTTACTTATAACTTCTTGCCCTCTTCGAAGAATAACTCAAGGAAAGATCACAAAGCATAATTCATAACACAAGATATGATTCAAGTACATGTAATTAAGAATCTATTTGAAATGAATTCAACAATGTAATATTCTAATCTAATTATAATAGAAATTAAGGTGGGTGAATAGTACCTCAAATTTCCCTTGCTCAAGTTGCTATACCCATAGGGGAAATGAAATATGGGCTACTTGAATCAACTAATTTTAGTGACAAAAAATGTATCCCTCTACATTTTCGCACTTGTTTGGGCCCTCCCAATAAATTAAGCTTAATGTTGCCTTGATTTAGTGTTGTAATGTGTTTACACATTCACATTAGGTATTGGGCCCTTGTAAACTAAATGGACCTAGTTTAGGGTATTGTTGTTGACTAATTTGGATTTTTCTAACCAAAATAAATCCTAGAGGGTCTTTGAGTAAATAAGAAAGATGATTTTATTAATTCTCTTGATCATTAATCACATGGTAAAAATCTTAGGGGTCATTGTTTGTTTCAATAAGTTTTGAGTTTGTGAGGTTGTTATTTATGATCTTTTAAAAATAATTTATCATTTAATAAGTTTTTAAGTCATTTTAGTTGTGCCAAAACGCCCCGATTCAGTCAAACTCCATGCACATGTTTTGGAGGGAAGTTTGTTTGATAAGTATTTGAGTTTAAACAAGACTAGGTCAAGCTTTTCTAGGGTTTGGTTACTTCTTGTCTTGAATGACCTTGATGAAGAAGAATAAAGATTGCAGGGCGCATAGCATGAAAGAGGAGAGATTTTAGTATATTGTAACAAGTCATCCCAAGAAGAATAAAATATACTTTGTTGTTATTCGCAGATCCAAGCATGTAGGCATGGATATTAAGGCAAGTGAGATACCAAGTGAAGCAAAGGATTTGTTGAATGAGTATGCAAAGATTGTTTTCAATGAATTACCTGAGAGAAAGCTTTTAAGAGCATCAAGCATCATATAGATTTAATCCCTGGATCTAGTTTGACAAAAAAGGAAGTGTATATATTGAAACCCAAAAATGATCTTAAGATGTGAAGAATTGAAATTAAGGAGCTACTATTGAGGATTTATGAATGCCATATCAGATGAGAGGGAAAAGGTTATTGAAAGGATCATTTGACTTTTATGTATTTCCAACACTGGCTAGGCAATAGGGGATGACAATGAAGAGATTTTTAGAAAGTTTGAGTATGGTGGTGATGATTTTTTGTGTCAGGTAGATTCACAAGTATTCAATTGGTTTTAGTATTTAAGGTTCTTGGTGTTTGGAAAAATGAGAATATGTTGTTGCTCTAACAATTCTACACACAAGCTTTAAGGGATATGTATGGATCTGTCACTCAACAAAAGATTTGCAAAGGGGAAAAGCAGTTGGAAGAGATTCCATTTCATATGGGAATGCATTTTTGGTCTACACACTCATGGGTAGCGTATACAACATATCAAGGATTTGATGTTTAACAACTTGTTGGATATATCAATTTTTTTTTTTTCATATTCCTAGTTTTTGTTGGTGGTTTTCATTTGTTAACATTTGCAAATCTTCTTTGTTACATTGATTCACAGTGATAATAAAATAAAATGATATTTTGTGCAAGTAGATAGCTTTGAAGGGTCTGTTCTTGGTATTCATTTAGACACAGATTTCCGTGGGAGTTCATTTGGCTATTTCTTCAATGTTACCCATGGATCTCTTATGCAATGTTGGCATTTTTTCCTGGAGCATTCTCTTGGCAAGTATGAAGATGAGGGCATTGAATCTCCCATGGGCGGGCACATTATTCTCATCATGTTGAACAAAACCATTCTCTTATTCGAGGGTCGTTTTCTTCACATTGTTCTCAAGGTTAAAAGAGGGTCCGTGGGAAATAGGCTTCGTGATCTTGTGATAGAGGCGACATTCAAGTTGATTTCATACATAAAGATAAAGGTTGCAGTATAGAGGATGATAAGTCAATAATGGCAGGCAGTCAAAAGTTTGTGGAAGGAAGGCTATGTGGCGCATTCTTTGGTACTAATGTTTTTATCTATGACGAGAGCCAATATTGGTAGTTCTGAGTGCACACATAAATCTCAAACGTGTTGAGTGGTTACAAGAGAAATTCCTTATAGAGCAGGAGAGTTTGCCAATCAAGCTGTTGCCATTGCCAGTTTCAATATTTCTAATGATAAGTATTATTCAATTTGAAAAACCTCTTAGCAACAACAAAAGTCTCATACAAAGAACTAGACATTTAATGGAAACCAAAATAGTACATTTTCTGCCAGCAATGACATTGTAGACAATGAAGCCAAAACTAAGCAATAAGGACTTGACTAATTTCCAAAGGCAATATGACAATAGTTTTTGTATCAAGAATTTGAAGGAGACAAAAGACAGTCAATAATTAAATGACAGTCAAAGTTGAGAGTGGACAATGGTTACAAAACAATCCATGATAAAGTACAGTAAGAGGGTAATTGAGGACTCCTTATGTCATTTTTGACATGTGCAAGGTTGCCCAATGGATAAGTATGCATCTAAGAGGCAGTTTGAGACTGTTGGAGGACTTTTTCAAGCATTTATGAAGGTTTTAAGTGCCCAAAACCCATTCTATCCGACCCAAGGTAGTTTGGAAGACATTTGCAAGTTTTGTGGAGGTTGTTTGGGCACATCATCAAGCTGGAGCTGGAAATAGGGGTGGTTGAAGACCTTTTCCAACCATTACCAAGCATTTAGGAGCCAAATGAGGAACCTTATCCATAGATGAGTCAAAGAGGAGGAATTTTCTTCATAAATATACCTTTTTGGAGCACTTTTGGAGGCTCAAAAATAGCACCAACTCAGCTGGATGCCCAAGAAGATTTGACCAAGAAAAATCATGTAACACTGGTTCTTTTTTTTCTCAAGCACATGTCCTTTATTGTAGCAAGCTATTGCATAGCTATAAAGCTTATCTTTTAGGCATTTTTTCAGTTAGTTCTTGCTATTTACCAGTTGCATATTGTAACTTTTATGAGTTCTTTCAAGCGTGAACAGTATTGTAACTCATTTTTAGACTTGTACAAGTTGTAAAAAAACACCTTTTATCAATAAATTTTAGTTGATTTTTCCTTCTCAAAGCTTGTTTCATTGTGTACAAAGTGAAGATTGATGAATGTACTTGTGAAATATTATGTGCTTCCTCTTATGTATGTCTCTTTCAACACCTTTAGGCAAGATAAATCATATCTTCTATATTGGTCATATGATTGTGTCAAGGATAGAAGCGACAACAAGTTGTGAAATCTTCTTCCCTTCTTGAGTTGTGAGTGTCCCACCTTTCTATGAAACACTTATGCATAGGTATGATGAAATTTTGAGTTTTGTTATGCTACAGTTGAATCATTGAGCAATTGTGTGTGTCAAACAACAAGTTATAGTTTTAAGAAAACAATTTGGTGCATCACCTATTTAGCTATAGTTAATCATTTTCAGGCATTTAAAAGTTATTTCTAGTATTCTTCTTACCCTTTTCCTTCAAAATAAGTAGGATTGATCAAGTTCTAGGTGATCAAGCAAGAGGAACCAACCTTCTCTGGAGGTTCATTCCAAGCATAAGGCAACCCATAGGCCTAGGAATACTCCCATGTATCAATAGGTACTTGAGTTGATAGCTTAGTTTTAGATGCATACTTTGTTGATAATAGTTGTAAAGTGTACCTTTACACTTTCACATTAATCTAGGGTTTTATTAATTAATTGGGCATCTTTATGCTTTAATTGGCCTCATTTTGCATCCACAAGCCTTATTTAATGCATCTTTCTGAGATTAATCCCAAAATTTACCAACATCCAACCATAATTCATGTGTTTTTGGATCATATGGCCCAAATTTAGTGATCTGGGACTCATACACCACCTTAGGCATATGATTACCACCTAAGGTTCGAGGCCCCGATCCTGATTTCACATCAATCTAAGCATTTCTTAAAAAATGTGTCTCAAAGCCTAGCCTAATGGGACTCATATGCCACAACTAGCGTATGATTCCCGTGTGGCTTAGACCTAAATTAAATTCAAATTATTGGTGGGATTTTATTCTCCTCGATCTTCTGTCATCTTGTAGTGTTGTAATTTTGAGAAATTTGGCATAAACAAGTATAAATACAAGGTTATTTCACTCATTTTTCACCTAGCAAGCAATCAAGTGACCTAAGAATTTCATGATAGCATTCCTTATAGAAAATTTGAGTTCACAAGAGAATTCAAGAGTTTACAAGAGTATTCAAGGACATTTAAGAGCATTTCTAAAGCATTCGAGGGAAGATTTCTTCATTTCTTGCAGCAATTCAAGATCCATCACCATGTCCAAGTCATTAGGCATCAAACATGTTGTTGAGCTAGTGTTGTGATGTAGCATTTAAGATCCAAGATTAAGCATTCTTCTACCTCCAATTCAAGATCAAGATCTACACTCTACATGGCCACTTCATGTTAGATTGTTAATTTACACTTCAAGACATCATTCAAGGTATCACTGCTCATGTTTCATTGTTTCATCATAAGGTTTAATTACCTAAACAAGGTTTGACCAAGGCAAACCCCTATTCCCTAACAATCAACAATTTTTTTTTCTCTCTCTCTCTCTCTCTCTACATGTGTCATTGCAGATCTAAGTGTCTTGGAGCTTGAAGATTCTTTGAAGATTGAGTTGCAAGATTGAGGAAAGTTGTCAAGTTGTCACCTTGTTTACAAGATCACATAGAGTCACCTACAAGTCACAATTCAGAGTTTCAAACCCATAAACAAAGTGTGGAAGAAGAGCAGAGATTGGAGAATAGATTCAGGCCTTGACCCTCCAAAAAGTAGAGTGGGACTGATACACCAATTATGGCGTATGAGTCATACTACAACAAATTTTCCAGATTTTAGTGAATTCAAATCAACCACTGTGAGATTCCAATTTTGGCATAGAAACCCTAGTCTGAGAATAAATTGCCTAGACTGGTGTATGAGTCCCAATGGGCACCAAATAGTAGGTTTTCAAGGTTTTGGAGCTTTTTTTGACCTCATCATTCTTCTAGGTGCACCTCTATGTATTCTTAGTTTGTTATCTTGATTTCCAGTTTCATTTCCTAGGTCATTTAGTTAGGCTTTGTGTAGTACTTTGCATGTCATTTACACCTCTTGTCTTTCCAAACCATTGCTTGGTGGTGAACCCCTCTTTAGTATTTAAACATACCCTAGGACACCTTATTACAGATCACTTTCCCTCATTCTATCCTTGGATTGAGATCTCTAGGGTTTCCTTGAATGATATTTGGAAAAAAAGTGTTGTTCTATCTCCCAAGCATAGAGAATTTTTTTTTGACCAATCATTTTGGTGAAACTATATTTAGAACACGATATTTCTGATTTGGAGTGCATCATAGTCCTAGATATAGCTTACATTAACTTTGCATTATGATTTTGCATTGGTTAATTGGCATCAAGGGTTTCTAAATCTTGCATTAGTGAAAGTGCATATAGGTTGCATTTTTGCATCTTAGATCATTAAATTTCACTAAAATTCTACAAGTGCAAATAGTCCAGATATCATACAAGCTATCAACCTTAGAAGCAACTTAGAATTTGTTGAAATTGGTGTAAAAAACCCTAATCTAGGACTCACATGCCCCTCTGGGTGATTTAGTCCTAGTACAGGTTGTTTTGCATACTTTCTGGGATTTTTGTGTTGTGCATTTTCTAGTATTTGACCCATCTAAAAACATTCACTAGGACTCATACACCCCTCTGGGCGAATTAGTCCTAGATCAGATATGAAACTGCCTTTTACAACATTGAAAACCTTATTTTTGCACTTTTGTTTGTTGTCATTAGTTATCTGTTCTAGTTGGCTAACTTTCTATTATTCATTAGATCTAGCTTAATTCAATTCATTTTGTGCATTGCTTAATTTCAAATTGGCATTTACAAGAATTCATTTTCAGATTGTTACATAACATAATCAAACAATTATCATGTTCAAAATATGAAAATTGCATTATCCTTTTGCATGTTTGCTCTATCATTGTTGCATTTCAAATTTGAGGGACAATCATTACATCATGTTTTCATTGCAAAATCTATAGTTATTATACTTCATGTTCTATTTTCAGATCTTGTTGAGTGTTTTAAGAATTTTTTTAAAGTGCATATGAATATGAAGTACTTTCCCCTCTCATTTTGTTCGTTATTGATCCATCTCCTAGTATCCCTTCTATGAGTGAGGTTAGTCTAGTGAAAGAGAATACAACCTTGGGTAATCATAACAATCATATTTGTTCTTCTCCTAATATCTCTCTTATTTGTGAAGAAGACATTTTGGTGTTAGAACCAATATATGAGAGTTTTGAGAACGCTAGTTGTTTCTCTCCTCTTACCTCTTATTGGGAAAGACATTACTAAACAAGAGGACATAACAATAGGTAATCATGATGATCACATAACACAATAATAAACCATTGAAACCTACCTACATAAGACTTCAACTAGTCTACATTCATCTCCCAACATCTTCCCTTCTTGTGATAATGTTTTAAATGATGAGGATATGTTGGTGTTAGATAATCAAACCTTTAAGATCTATGACAAACCTCTTTATGTTTCTTCCCCTACATATCCTATTTTGGAAGACATTATGGGACAAATGAATGAAATTATGGACAATCTTAAGTCATGAAAATCTTAGTTTCCTTTCTTCTCCTAGAGAAAACATTATTTAACAAGACAATGAAATCATCAATAAACAAGAAAATTCAACCAATGATCATTCCCCTACTTGCGATGAATTGATTTTAGAAGAACCAACCTTTGAATGTCATGAACATCTAGTTTGTAGTTCTCCTAAAAACTCTCCTCCTAGGAAGGATATCATGGTGCAAGAAAATGACAACATCAACAATAGTAATTTGGCTTCCTTAGGTGATGGTGAAAAGATGACACTAGACCCCCCTTCATTAGAAAAAGATCAAACCGAAATCATCGAGGTTATGGATGCACAAATGTCCATTAGATGCCCCTTGATTAATGGAACTCCTACATACCCCATAGGACATACTAAGAATCCTCTAATTCTTTACCCACCCTCACAAAGACCACAAACTCAAAACAAAACCGAACTTATCCTTTACCCGCCTAAGAATAATGTTTTACAACAATCAAATTATAATACCATTGCTCATACATATAACCCTAGAAACAATCTGCAACTAAGACAGACACTTTCAACATCCCTCCCATTTCCTAACTCTATCTTGCCTGACCCTCCTTATTTTCCTCCACAAAGTGGAAAGGAGTATGATCTTGTTGAACAAATTAAGAACACTCCTACTAAGATAAAATTATGGGACCTTATTCAAGCCTCCCATCATTATCATAACATGATTCAAAGTGCCTAGCAACAAGTTGTGGTCCCCTCTAGTGCAAACCCAAATGACATAGCAGCCATGATTCAAGGAATAAATGTTGACATTGTTTTCCACCAAAGTGAGCTCCCTCCTTTGGAAGTGCAAAAACAAAATGAAGCTTTCATAATAATAGCTCGATATAATAGGACATGGATAAAGTGAACCCTTGTTGACTTTGGCTTAGCCCTTAATGTGTGCAGTGTAAATTTTTTGGATAGGCTTGGTGTGGATAAATACAAAATTCAACCTGATTCTTTATCTATTAAGGGATTTGACAATGTAGGAAAACAACCGTTTGGTGTGATCACTTTACCTATTACAGCTAGAAAGGCCACATTAGAAACACTGATCCATGTTATGCCTCATGATCTCTCATATAATATTCTTTTAGGAAGACCATGGATTCATGCAATGAATGGGATGACTTCTAGTCTTCATCATATCATGAAATATGTGTACAACAACAAAGTGTATACAATCAAAGCTGACCCTGAACCAAACAATAGTTTGAACATTGAGAAAGGAAAGGAGAACCCTTTGAAGACATTGCTACCAACTGCACAAGTAGAACCTATGCAACAGAAAGACAAAGAAAAACATATTGAAGAAGTCACAAAGCTATTAGAAGATGATTGGGGTTCCTTAGATTTCACATCATTCATGGGAGAATACAAGATCATAACCAAACATTCTGAAATAAGGAAAAGAAAAAGCGGTAATGTCAACACAAAATTTGGAAGACCCTTCGAAAGCATCCACCTCAACCACTTTAGAACAAAAGATAACAAATTACACAACAAAATTTGACAAACTTAACTATGAACAACCATTGAATCCGAAAGAATTAAAAGAGTTTTATGGAAAAGGTTATGAACTCATGAAACAACTTGGATATAGTGGAAAAGGATGTGGTGCTAGAGAACAAGGTATCTGTTTCCCTATAGAGCCTAACACGCAAGGAACGACTAATGGTCTTGGTTATTGTCGCTTGAAAGAAACTGTAACATCATGAAAACAAGAAAGATTAAAGCACACAACAATGCAATTAAACTATAATGTAATCTAAAGCTAAACAACATAGAACAAAGGAAAGCTAAAACATAAATAAAGAACATTCTCACCCAATATCTACATAGTTCCATGTATGACCTCAATTGTCTTGCATTTCATCGTTGTAGTATAATTTCCCTTAGATTTCTCTATGCAAGTATAGCCTATGATAGTGATTCAGAAAAATATTGAAGATTAAATAGTTGATTGCTTCCAAAAGTCATAAGATTTCAGGAGTAACAATGATGAAGGTTAGGTCAATTTATACAAAATTGATTGTTCGAATGATAGGCTGAGATTGAAAGATAGACGAATGATTCAGATTAAAAGATTCGACATGCATTGAGATAAGTGTTATTAGTGACATGAGTGATAAAACCTAAAAGATAGAGATCAATATTAAATAATGATTTAATCTCTAGTTGAAAGTACTAAAAAATTAGAAGAATAAAGATTGCATGAAAAGGATAAAGATAGAATAAAGGAAACGATCTGTTTGAATTCAGACATGAATTAATTAATTAAATAAAGTTATTTAATTAATAAATGTCTATATGCATAAGAATTAAAACTAGATAACTGTCTGGTTAAGACAGAGAGTTTATTTGTGAGAGACAATCAGACATTAAATCAGGAGAAGACTGACTGATTTAAATAGATATCGAGTCAAGTGGAAATGAATAATTAGATAACTTAAACAATTATCCAAACATAGAAGAATATGTTCAAAATAAACTTTTTGTGAATTAAATGATTATTTAATTCAACATTCGACACATAAGGATTAAATTAAATAAATTAAGATTTATTTAATTGACTGAAGAATTAATGAATAATTAAATATAATTAAAGTATTTATTTAATTATAGTCGAAGATATGATAAGAATAAATTAAATAAGAATTTATTTAATTTTAGAAAGATGATAAAGTTTATTAGTGACGTAGTTAAATAAAGAACATTTATTTAATTAATTAGAATTTGAATAAAGATAATATGAATTAATTAAATAATTAAGTTTATTTAATTAATAGAGGAATAAATGTTAAAATGACTTAATTAAATAATTTACATTATTTAATTAATAGATGAGAAATGACCTTAGAGAATAATTAAATAATTAGCATTATTTAATCATGACCATGAAGATACAAATTATGAAGCAATCGAAGTTGCAGGCTAGACCAAATTTTAGTGTCTACATTTTTCCCCTCTTTGATACAATGTCATTTCAACATTGTGTCAAATAAAATCGATCAGAAACATGCCCCAGTCGTGCCCCAGTGTGGAATAGGTGAAGGTATGCCCCCTTGGGAAAATTGACAAATTTTTGAAAAATTCCAAAAAATTTGGAAATAGTCCCGATTAATTAATTGGATGGAAAAAAGTTCGATGGTGTTGAAAAATATCAGTTTGGAGGAAGTTTGATAGGTCAAATGGTCATCAAAATGTGGAAAATAATGCATCTAGTATAAAAGGTTTTGAAAAATGCCACCAAAAACCCTAGGTATAAATACAAATTGGGTGAAAACCCAATTCATTTTCACCTCTCAAGTTTAGAATTTTTGATTTTGTGCTCTGGAGCTCTAGAGAAAATGTCACTCATTCCTCACTCACAACAATGCAGTTATCGGATTCAAACGTTCAGACTCCCTGCAGATGCAGGACCCCCAGTAAGTACTCAGACATCGTCTTTTGAAATTTTTCATTTCACACATTTTTAGGCATTTAATTCAATTTTTGTCATGCATCACTTTATTTTGCAACACATATGAATACATAATGTACGCATCTGCCTTCAGAATGCTGCATTTGTAACTTTACGTCATAGGCTAGCGTAGGAATTTTGATAATTGATCGGATTTGTTTTCTATTGCACCACACATGTAAAAATGCAACGCATGTGTCATAGATAGTAGCACATATAGGTTTTTGCGATGCATTTGTAATTTTTAGTATGCATTTGCATGTTTAAATGGTCGTTTGACTAGGTATGGTTTGCAATTGTGTGCATTTGCATTTCTGAAACACATTTGAATAGTATAATGATGCATTTGATATTTGCTACGCATTTGCAAATTAAAATGATGCATTTGAGTTTTTGCAACGCATTTGCAAATAAAATGATGCATTTGACTGGCATAAAATTTTGAAATTTTGGACTGTAACAAGTTATTTGTATTTTGACATGAGGCATGCATTATGCCATTCTAGGTTGTATTGGATCCAATCTATACGAGGGAGTCAAGACCATTGAATTTTGACTTTCGAGACCAGCTGCAGAGCGGGGAGAGACAGTTCCTTTGGCACTTGGGTCTACATCATGTCACCTTCATGCCCACTATTCAGGAAAACCGAGGTCTGTTGACTGCTCTCTGTGAGTAGCGACACTCTGAGACATCTTTGTTTCATCTGCCTACAGGCGAGGCCACTGTGACTTTAGAGGATGTATATAGGATATTGAGACTTCCGATTAGGGGTGCAAGGGTTATGTATGACACACAAAGGGGTTTTGCTGAGATGTGTAGATGTTATCCCCATGATGACATTAGACAATTGGGGATTGACCATTATGAGGTTAGATGGCATGTTCTAGCAGAGAGATATGATAGGATAGATTGTTTATTATGTACATTTATTGGGGGGTAGTTCTTCCTAACTGCCGAGGTCATGGATTTCCAGTAGGATGGGGGAGATGCTAGTAGGCATGTTAGAGAGATGGGTAGTATATGCTTGGGGCCCTTGTTTGTTGGCCATGTTATATTTCCATTTGCACGATATTTCCTATAGAGAGGCATAGTCTATGAGCTGTGGTACCACTCTATTGATGGTATGGGTGTGGGAACACATTGCAATTTTCCGTCCACCTGTTATAGCCAAGATGTAGTAGGGATCTCCTTATGCCTTTCGTTATGCAGGGGAAAACACCCAAACTCATGTTGGAGACACCGGTTACTACCAAAATGTTATTGACACAATGGTTCAGTTCATTTGGAAACCCTACATGGATTGCGCACAGTGGCCCGATGAGGATGGACACCTGACCTTTTGTAGAAAGACACAATATCTGATTGGAAGGACAATGTACCATGTGCATATTATTGAGAGACATTTTCCCGATCGGGTCTTGAGATAGTTTGGCGAGGTTCAGGATGAGCCTCAAGGAAGAGCAGAGTATGCCCGATCTTCCAGGGAGGTGACCTTGTGGGGACTCGAGATTCCTGTCACCATAGCAGAGGCGGATATTGATGCTTTACAGCCGATATAGTGGGGGTGGAGAGGTGGAGTAGCTGATTTAGGCGTGATAGTTGCGTATGATACCTGGTGGTCCAGTCATAGGTCAGTTCCTTTCACTGATCCGGATTAGGATGAACCTGTAGAGAGGCGCGATACAAGACCATGAGGTAGACATGGCAAAGGTAGAGGTCATGGTGGTAGAGGTGGAAGAGGTGATGGTGGAGATGGAGGAGGAGGAGGTCAGAGAGATGGTGGTAGGGGTCGACGTGGTCATCGAGGTAGAGGTCCAAATTTTTCACCTATTTGTGAGGAGGAGAGGGAGGGGGGGATATACCCATGCTTGAGGTTGGTGGCAAGGAGCATGCAAAGGAGGAGGTAGTTAGGGAGGAGGAAGTGATAGACGCTCTTGGTATGCTCACAAGATACCGGGATGATGATGAGGAGTAGGAGATGGATGACCAGGAGTGGGAGCTTTGAGACAAGATTCTGGAGGATTGGGAGGATGATGGGAGAGAGGCCACGATAGGGTGATACAGGTTCTGTTGATTAGGAGGTAGTAGATTTACGAGACCAGGTAGCTTTTCTGGAGGAGAGGATGAGGGCTTTGATGGCAGAGCCAGACTCACTACG
This sequence comes from Sequoia sempervirens, assembly GCA_007258455.2. Lineage (NCBI taxonomy): Eukaryota > Viridiplantae > Streptophyta > Pinopsida > Cupressales > Cupressaceae > Sequoia > Sequoia sempervirens. Next base: position 190,192,673 of record VDFB02252616.1, on the reverse strand, counting down.
AATGGAGAGGGACATGGCATACATGGACAGAGATCAAGCCATAGCTCAGAGATGGGAGACCAAGCAAAGATTCACAAAGATTAGAGCTCTTTGCAGTGGGTCGGCTACAACTTTTGCATGGGAGTTAGTCAGAGCTGGTGAGAGGGCCACTTATTATAGGGATCTATATGAGGGAGAGGGTCCTCTTGAGAGACGAGCTCCCAGTTACTCTCAGGCACATAGCAACAGGTCTTGGAGTAGGACTTAGAGCAGGAAACAAAGTACAAAGGGGGTCGTGGGACCTCACAGGACTGGGGCATATGAAAGGCCTCCTTCTACACACTGGTCATCAGGATCTCGTCATGAGTCATCTTCACATTCTCCACATGGGAGTAGTGGGAGTTATGAATAGGGACATGTTATGATATTTATTCATGAGACATTGTATTTTGATCATAGAGCCTATGGGATTCATTTTGACAGATACATTATGACATTGTGACGTGACACTTTTTGAGCGATATATATATATATATATATATATATATATATATATATATATATATATATATATATATATATATATATATATATATGGCGACGATCTATATGATATGCAGTCTTTATTTATGCATTTGTTCTATTTGATATGTTATATCTGATATGCATATGTTATGGATGATCATATCTACATTATGATGGTTTTATGTAGGTTATGATGTGATGTTTATTCTATGTGATGATGTATGCATTTACTTTCTATGATATCGATGGATGTTATGCATGTATTCAATGTTCATGATTATGAGATGCAACATGATATATTTATTTACAATGCTATCTATATGTGATGCTATATGTTTGATGATGGTGGATGTAATGTGATGCCTATATTCACAACTGTTATGTAGATGCAATGCTTTTGTTATGTAATCTATGATGATGAATGCCTATTATGCCATGATTTCCTAGATATGATAGATGCTTATATTTTTGTGTTTTTTTGAAATGAAAGATATATGTATGATTTACAGTGTATGATATTTACCTGATGTTTCTAACATGAATGAATATACAGGATGCTTTATATTTTTGTGTGTCACAGGACTTTGTCATAATGCAAGAAAGAAGAAATGTTAGTGCTGAAAGAAAGTTGAATAATAAAAAAAATGGATGTTAGTATTAGCAATCGTCAATGTTTCACAGAACCACAAAAGGCTTTGCACTTAATCATTATTGGGTGGTAACTAATAAAAATGGAGAAAAACACCATGATATGACATAGATCAAGGTGTGTAAGGTCATCCACCTGCTAAAAATAAACAATTGCAAAAAGGGAATGTCCTAACTCATACTAAGGGCACAGTTGCCCCGGTCTTTTTGTTAAGACAAACCACAGATAGTAAACAAAATAAAAGATGGGTCATGAGATGTCATCACTCCTCTAAATACTTCATGAGACATCCTTGAGGAAGCTAGTAACATGACTCAAAAATCAAAGCCAAAAGAAAATTGACAAATAACAATCAAAGAAAATAGAATTCTGATACATCGTTGCTTCTCTAAATCCTTCATGGGACATCCTTGAGAGATCTAGTAACAAGAATCCAATCATAAAGTCAAATGAAATGATAAGATAAATAAGCCACAAAGTCAAATCCAGTAAAATATTTTCCAAAACTTGATTTGTTTGTTTGATTGTTTTAATTGATAAGAGGATTGATTAATAGAGCTTGATTTCAGGAGAAACACATACCGGATAAGATGTTGAGTCTGGTTTTGATGTTATGACTATCTGTATAAGGCATGACAAAAGCCTGGTTTCAGAAAGACACGTATCGTATAAGATGTTGAGTTTGATGCTGTTGAGGTTATAACCTATGTAAGGCCATGTTGATTGTTTGACAGTGTCGTATTCAGGAAGGAATCATCCTGTATAAGACACAGGTTGATTGTTTTGATGATGTCTATTTTTAGGAAGGACACATCCTGTAGTAGACATAAGTTGATTTTTTTTGGTTGTTGCTTTGGAAATTTGTTTGATTTGACTTGATGACATTGTTGACTTGTTCATCTTGTTGATGCATGACTTGATATGATGTGCTAACAATTGATTGTGTGTGATGACGAACCCTAAAGGACTAACCTAGTTTGGCCTCAGGGGCTCATCAATTGATGGACTTGCCGACGTTATAGATGCAAAGACCTCGTAGTTCAGCTAGACATTGACTGACAAGACTGACTGAAAAAGATTTGAATTAATTACAGATATAAGATGTGTGTGATACTGAATGTGACGAACCCTAATGGATTGAACTAGTGGGGCCTCGAGGGCTCATCGATAGATGGCCTTGCCTACGTTATACATGCAAAGACCTCATAGTTCAACATGATCAATGACCTTGTCATATAGAGAAATGGATTGAGTCATGATTATATACAAACAAACCTAAAAGGACTGACCTAATGCCTCGAGGGAACATCAACATATGGCCTTCCCTACGTCCAGTCGCAGAGGCAACGTAGTTCGACAATGAAAAAGACTGACAAGTGTGATTGACTCTGACTTTGTTTTTGGATTTTTGACATGTTTTGATTTTTTTTGTCTTTTTGAAGTTTTCTGATGTTTTGGATTTTCTCAGGACATTTTGTAATATTTTTGGATTTTCTTAGGACATTTTGTAATGTTTTTTGGATTTTCAATGGTTTACGTCTTCAGAACAACCAATGTGAGAACCAATATGACGTAAGTCAAGTGCTTGCCCCTAGTCAGGTATAAGACCAATTTATTATGAACGAGATGGAAGGGGGATATGAGGTGTGCTTGATGTCAATTGTTCCATGTTATGGAAAGGACAACCATTTATTATGAATGATATGTACAAGGGATGTATAGAAAAAGTGATATGTGATATGTACAGGGAAGTCAGATTGGAATGATAGTAGACAAAGGAGTAGAGTTGACTACACATGGTGCCTGTTTTCCAGGTTTTCACCATGGTACTTATTCAAAGCACCACCGAAGTTGTTTTCACCATTGGAAAACTTATTTCTCTTTACTATTTTTTAGATTTTTCAATTTTTTTGATGTTACCAAGAGACCTGATTGTCAGGTTTTCACCTAGGTAACAATTTTTTTTTTTGTATTCTTGATGATTAAGGTAAGGCTCTCAAAAGCTATGTGTATAAACTCTTTAGATGAAGACTATTGATTGGTGATGACAATGGTTCCCCTTCAGGAGTAGAGAGTTGATATTCTCCTGATCCAAAGGCTTCTGTGACAATGTAGGGTCCTAACCAGTTTGGTTCAAACTTTCCTAGTTTCTCTCTTTCTACTTGATTCTTTGGATTTTCCATTAAAACTAGGTCACCAATGTCAAAATTTCTATTCAAGACTTTCCTATTGTAGCTACGACGAAGACAAATTTGATATGATTGGAGATTATCTAATTCCTTTTGTCTTCGTTCATCTAGGAATTCTAGCTCATGTAGTCTTGAATCATAGTTCTCTTCATCGTCAATATGCCCTTTCAAAGATACCCTTAGGGAAGGAATCTCGACCTCAATAGGCAAGATGGCCTCATAACGGAATACTAAGGAATATGGATTGGCGTCGGTGGGAGTATAGATGCTTGTACGGTAAGCCCATAAGGTTGGATTAATCTATAAATGGCAATCACAACCAACATCATTGACAGTCTTTTCGAGATTCTGATGATTGTTTTATTAGACGCCTCTGCTTGGCCGTTACCTTGTGGGTAATATGGGGTGAAAAAGTGGTGTTGTATATGGAATTCTTCTAAGAGATGACATACTTCTTGGTTCTTGAATGGACGACCATTATCTATGATTATGGATTGAGGGACACCATACCGAAAAATGATATAGTTCAGGATGAACTTAGATATTTGTGCCGGTGATGTAGGTCATGGGAATAGCTTTAATCCACTTAGTAAAGTATTCAGTTGCAATGATACTGAACTTATGGATGTTGGAGGATGTAGGGTATATCTTACCTATGAGATCGAGTCTCCATTGGGAAAAGGGCCATGGTGATGTTAAGGGATGAAGCTCCTATGCTGGTGCATGTATCAAGTCTCTGTGTATCTGACATTGATGACATTTCTTGACAAAGATATATGAGTCCTTTTCCATTGTAGGAAAATAGTAACCCAGTCTCATAATATTCTTAGCTAAGGTAGGACCACTAGAATGGGATCCACATATAACCTCATGTACCCCACGCAAGGTTTCTTGTGCTTCTTCAGTATCAAGACATCTCAATAGGGTATTGTCTAGGGCACATCTATATAGGGTGTCTCCGATGATGGAATATTTGGCTGCCTTACAGATAAATGTTCTATGTTGGTTGTTGGAAAGGTCAAGGGGTATAATCTTTGCATGGAGTCATATATGTCCTTATACCACGGGGAATTGGGACCAACAATCTCTCACACACCATCTTTGAATCTAGGATGTCATAAGTAGGGACCAAGAGCTGTTCTACCAAAAACTCAAATTTAGGCACGTTGCTAGGTATGTCTAGGAGTGAAGCAATAGTTTCCATGGAGTTTGCTGTCTTATTTAGAACACGAGGTATTTGATGAAAATCTACCTTGTCAAAGTACTCTTTGAAAATATTTTCCATGCGTTTCTATGGAGCCAACTTTTCATCTTTAGTCTCACAACCATCATTTACTTGTCGGATTACTAGTTGAGAATCACCATAAACCTATAGGTTCTTGATCTTCCATTTTACTGCCATGCATAAACCTGTCACAAGAGCCTCATATTCTGCTATGTTGTTGGTACATGGAAAAGCACTCCTGAATGACTTAGGAATAGAGTCATCCTGTGGTGTGATAAACAATAAACTAGCCCCTGAGCCATGGTTTGTGTGGGACCCGTCAAAGTATAATTTCCATGTCGTGCTCATCTCAATGGTGAATATAAACTCATCAGGAAAATCTATAACTAAGGGTTGATCTACTTGTATCGGTGCATCGACCAACTGATCAACAATGACTTGTCCTTTGATAGATTTTCTTTCTACATATTGGATATCATATTCATTGAGTATCATAACCCATTTGGCCAGTCATCTTGTCAATGTTGCTTTGCTGAGAAGACATTTCAGTGGATCTATCTTTGCAACCAATATGGTTTGGTGGTTTAGCATTTAGTGCCTAATTTCTTGAGTATCAAAAACTACTGCAAGATAGGCATGTTCAATGGTACTATAGTTGAGCTCATAACCTACCAAAGTGCGGATGATATAGTATACTACCCTTTCATAACCCTCATTATCATTTTGTGCAAACAATACTCCTAGTGCCAAGGTGGTGGCTGATATGTAGAAAATAAATGGTCGTCCCTCAACAGGTTGCATTAAGACTGGTGGGGTAAGTAGGTAATCTTTGATTAGTTGAAAAGATTCTTGACACTTACCTGTCCATATAAAGGGTATTCCTTTTCTAAGTAGATGTTGAAAGGGATGTGTCTTATCTGTTAACTACACTATGAATCTTCTGATGGATTGTAGTCTCCCTTGTAGTGTCCTTAGTTGACTGAGATTAGCTAGTGGAGGCATGTCTATTATTGCTTTCACTTTGGCTGGATCCACTTCAATGCCTCGCCTAGAAATGATATCTTAGAAGTTTTCCTGATTTGACGCCAAATACACATTTCTTTGGATTTAACCTGACTTTGCATTCTTCTAGCCTTTGAAAAATCTTGTCTAGAACACGTAAATGATCAACCCTTTTCAGTGATTTTCCTATTAGGTCATCCACATAATCCTCCATGAGAGTGTGTATGACGTCATGAAAAATAGTCGTCATGACTCATTGATATGTTGCTCCAACATTTTTGAGTCCAAAAGGCATGACATTCCAGCAATAAGTTCCCCATGGACAAGTAAAGGCTGTCTTAGGTTGGTCTTTAGTTGCAATTCTAATTTGATTATACCCTGAAAACCCATCCACAAGGGATAACCTCTCATATCCTGCTGTCATGTCTACAATCATGTCTATATTCAGCAGGGGAAAGTCATCTTTGAGACATGCCTTGTTTATATCTCTGAAATCTGTACAGATGCATATGCCCCCTATTGTTTTTGTGACTGGTACAAGTTTGGAGATCCAATCTACATAGTCAATTGATCTAATGAAGCCAACATCCAACAGTTTCTTTAATTCAACCTTGACTAGCAGAGCAATTTGTGGGTGCATTTTCCTCAATTTTTGTTTCACTGGTTTAACACCTGGTTGTAAGGGAAAATGATGTAATAGCAATTCAAGATCTAGCCCAAGCATGTCAGCATATGACCAAGCAAAATTGATCTATCTTTTTGTGAAGAAGTTGCAAAATTCTGGCTGTTATGTTTCTATCAACGATGCTGCAAAATAGACTACTCAAGGATTCTCTTTAGTACCTATGTTGACTTCCACAGATTCTTCAACTAACATGGGTGAATTTTCCTGAGCAATTGGGAGAGTGTTCAAATCTCCATCCTTGGGTGCCTCAGAGAGGCTTTCGCCCTTGGATGTGTCCTTATTTTTGGTTTTTTCACTGTCCAAAAGTGCCTTTTGGTTTTCACTGAGGGACTCGTCATTTTTATAATTTTCATTCTTTTTCTTATTTTTGTGACTGGAGGGTTGAACAAATTCCCAAAAATATTCCATGTTGTCCAAGTCTATGGTAAATCCTTATGATCACCACTCGGTATGCCTTCTCGCATTCCTAAGAACTTAGCTATTGCTTTGTCATTCTTAAAGATATCTAAGATGGGTGTGTCTTGTTGGTCCCAATTGATGAGCTGGGGATATACTAAGGGCATGTCATCATCAGAGCTGTCAAAGTTCACAGGAGTCAAGGTAAAGGATGAGTTGTTCACACAGTCACAAAGGTTTCTTACCAAGTACTCTTTGCTCTTTTGCTTGGATCTAGGTGGATTCTGAGTTGGGCCTAATGCCAAGGTGTGGTTATCTGAAGTGGATTTTTCAGGTTTCCAAGAAGTAGGATCAAGAGATTCCCAATAGTAAAGTTTAAACCATTCCTCTTTTGTCATATTCTTCGGTGGACAAGAATTCAATGGATTTGATGAGGATTTAAGAATTAAGTCAAGTTCTCCAAATAGTTTATCAAGGTCCATGACAGAGGTGGAGGATAGGGAATCCCAATCATATTTGTTAGAGTCAGGGGAGTCATTGTAGGGTTGGTCAGATGGTTCATTAGATGTCTCAATATCCTCTGAAGCACTTACTTCCTCTAGTAAAGGTGATGTGGTACTAGGAATTCCAATCTAGATAGGTTGAAACCCAAGCCCTAGGCATTTCGGCCATTTAGAAACAATGATAGGTTTCGTCCTCCCATTCTGATGTAATCCTAAGCCACTATGTCCATTGTATCCTTTTATCTGCATTATGGTAAAATCTTTTCCATATTGATTTGTAAGTATCTGAGAAAGTGGAGGAGGCTCTTCATTGTCTTCCATGTATATCCAAGAGGTCACATCATCTTCATTGATGGATTCTTTACTTAATTCTCCCCATTTTGTGAATGTTGTTGTGGGAGGGATGTGTATGGTGACCACTGATTGTCTCCTGTTTGTTGTAGGTAAATTGTATGATTTAGGAGGAACCAGATGGCTAATACAATAAGACGCCTTCATGTGATATTCTCCACAATCCTTGTCTTGGATCTCAACCTTAGGAGTGGAAGGTAATGATTGTGAACTGGATGTTTTGGTAAGAGTTGATGGATCGACATAGTGAGATGAATTGGATGATGAAGCTTCTTGGTTTACAGGTACCTGGCGTTGGGGTATCTCTCATAGATTAGTACAATATTGGAAAGGATTTGGGTCACCATCTATGGTAATCTCAGTGCCATTGTAGGGGAATTTTAGACATTGATGATACGTAGAAGGAACTGCCTTCATAGCATGAATCCATGGTCTACCTAGAAAAAGGTTATAGGGGAGGATGAGATCCAAGACTTGGAAGTTTGTCTCCATAAATGTAGGACCAATTCTAATAGGGGCTGTTACAACTACCTTTGATTTTCGTTCTTCATCATCATAAGCCTTAATGATAATGCTTTTGGAGGTGTCCACACATGCCTCTAAGAAACCTTAAAGTGAAAATATTCAACCCTGATCCTCTATCTATGAAGACTCCTCTAACTTTCATTTTATGAACAAGGATTTCTAGATGTAAAGGGTTCTTTATGGTTTATCTTCTTAGTTGCATAGTCTTTTTTAGAGAAAGTAGCATGGTGATTGTTAGTCAGGTAGCCTACCATCTCTTGGAAATGATTGACATCAAGGTCATTAGGAACAGTCATGCTTTGTAAAGCTTTGTCTAGGATAGCTTGGTGGTCAGGCGAGATATGCAACAGTTCCAAGATGGAGATTTGAACTGGGTCTTCCCCAACTGGTCAAGTTATACTAATGCTTGGAATTTTGTGCTAGTTGTTGTGATGGAGGTCCTTGGATGGTGATTTTGGTTCGCCGAGTGTTGAAAACACACTCGAGAGTTTTATTTTTGGTAATCGTGTTGACATTCTCATCGATGACTCAAATGTGATTTATGATTGGGCCACTATAATCATACTTGACACTAGCATAGTTGGCTGCAGTATTGGTATTGTTACCCGAACTGGGGGCCTTTCCTTTCCCATGGTCATGGATCAGAAAAGACCTTGTGATTAGTGTTCGAAGATGTCGGTTTCTGTCCACTAACTTCAATGGTTTTGTTCTCGACAAGATCTTGTATGATGTTCTTCAGTTGTCAGCAATTTTGTAGGGTATGCCCCTTAGTCCGATGGAAATTACAAAAGGCATTGTCATCCCACCAAAAGGGTTTAAATTGTCCTGGATCGTATTCTCTTGGCTTTGGTAGCTGTATGAGGTTGTGTTGCAATAGTTGTTTGAAGAACGATTCAATGGGTTCCCCTAGGGGAGTGAACTCATGTTTTGGAAACCTCCTTTGTTGTTGTGGTCGTTGGGTGTTTTGGCCAATGTTGGGAGTTTTATTGATGATGTTAAGTGTATTGGTAGAGGGGTTATTTCCTCTAAGTGTGATGATCGGTCCTAGTTGTAGGGCTTTAGCATCAATGACCCCATCATTGGTAATGTTTTTTTTCTGAGACCAAAACTTGTTTTTGTCGTTAGGGGTGTTCTACACATTTGGATTTCTGTTGGGTGTCTTGAGTTCCCCTTTGTCTATGAGACCTTTTTCTAGTATGAGGCCCTTTTCCACTAGGTTTGTGAATGTGGTACAACAGTGTACTCTCAAGTCACTTCTCAATTTTGAGTTGAGGTTTTCTTGGAATATAGTAACCTTCTATTTCTCACGTATTTCTATGGGCCATCGACTAGCTATACTTCTCCATCTATGGAATAAGGTAATAAATTTTTCTCCTTCATCTTGTGTAGTGTGACACAATGTGGCAGTGTTAATCTCATTGTCGATGTTGAAGGAGAATTGTTCAATAAATTTTTTGGCTAGTTCGCCCCATGATTTTATGCCATAAGCAAGTTTATAAAACCATTCAAGTGCAATACCAATAAGGGTTTTCGAAAACAACCTCATGAGATAAGTGGGGTCATATGCGACATCTATGCACATCATGGAGAATTTCCTTATATGTTCAATTGGATTACGCTTTCTGTTGTACTTGGGAAAGTTAGGCATAACATACCCATGTGGGAAAGGTGTCATGTATAATGATTTGTCGAAAGGGAAATGGACATAAATCCTTTGTTGAAAAGGTTCTTTTGTTAGACACCGCCATGTTATCCATCTGTGTTTGAAGGGCTTGCATTTGTGTCTGTAGGACGTCAACTTGGGTTAATGATGTGTTAGTTGGATTATTTGGGTCTATGTACGTGTTTTGGAATCCAACATTTTGTGATGGGTTTTGGTTAAGTGTTGGTATGTAAAGTGGATTTTGATTTGGAGTGTTAGTGAATGGGTTTTAATTTGGAATTTGTGTGAATGGATTGTGACTCAGAATCTGTGTGAATGGGTTGTGGCTTGACGTTGGTTGATTAGGAATGGGGATGTGTTGTGAAGGGATGGGTCAACTTCCATATTGAAAGGAGGGTATGTTTCCTGTCTGTGAGACCCTAATCTATGGTATAGTACTAGTGACATTGACACTTGGTATAGATGATGTCTATGGAATAGTACTAGTGACATTGACACTTGATGTAGGAGCTGACATTTTAGATCTTTTGTTCCCAACAAGAGGACCAAAGGGAGTGGATGATGATGCCCCTATAGTGAAATTAAAACCCGGTGTCATGTGAGATGTACCAAATGGAGATGTATGGACTGTCATACTTTGTGTAGGTATGCCAGATGGTATGACTACAGTTACCTAAGGTATAGTGGTACTAGTAGTCGTTGTGTTTATCCCTTGTGTAGGTTGAGTTTGTAAGGTACTGATATTAAATCCTCTAGGTAAGGTGGCACCTTTAGCTAGAAATTTGGCTAAGTATCGTTGATGATAATTTGCTAGGTACTTATCTATGAAAGAGGAAAACTTAGGGTCTTGTGCAACAACCTCTATGTCTTCCACTAAAATGTGTCCTTGTGGGTCCCTAGTGGTGAATTTGTCTAACAAATTTTTGTGAGGTCTCGATGAGGATGTCCCCTGAAATGGGTTTGAAAACGGATTGATGAAGTTGTTTGGGTCTGACATATTTTCTCTCTTTTCTCTTGGACCTTGTTTCTACCATGTAAGATAAGCTCACTATGCAAGGAATGCAAAACTATGTCTATGGATGGTATGACTCTAGTCTATGTTTTTTGGATTTTTTGGGTGCAAATAAGGAATGTATGCAAATAAAGAATATCTAAAATGATGCTATCTTAGGATGACTGTATCTAAGTAACACAAAAAATATAAGCCAGCTTCTAAGGTAATCTATTTTGTGAACCTGAGATGAGGTTACCAACCACCTAAAGTCTAACCAAGGTGTCAATTTAATTATGTCAAGGAACCTATGTAGGACTAGGACCAAAGATAAGGTGAGCTTCCAAACTATACTGTGAGCTGGAAGGATTCATTGTAGGAAAAAAGATATGATGACGTGACTAGGTTCAATGACAAATTTCATTGAAGCAATGGTTTTTCCAAAGTGTGGAAAGTGGACCTATTCTAAAGTTTGAAAAAGTGACTTTCCTAAGAGTTTGATCTAAAAGTAATATGTACTCCTAAGTTGAAACTAAAACTTGGAACCAGGATGACTATATCTATGACTAAATGATACCTAAAGGATGGAAAATTTAGAAAATCATTCAGGTTTTTGTTCAAGGATCATTGTGAAAAGACAAATCAGAGACTAGTATGACTGTGTGGACTAGACTGTGATAGTGAATTTTGGTTTTCTGGTAATCAGACAATTGTAGTTTAGAAAGGAAAATGCGTCACAAAAATCAATAGATGCAGTTTTTTGGATCATATGCGGCTTTTTGAAAAACTATGTCTCAGGTTTGTATCAGGCAGATGCGACTCACTATCAGATGTGACTCAGGATTTGGAAGATGCAATTGACTCATAAAAAGATGTGGTTTTCTGGTAACAAAGACTATTGACTGGTAAAATATAACTTGGGTTTGTATCAGATAGATGCGACTCACTATCAGATGTGACTTAGGAGTTTGCAGATTTGACTAACTGTATCAAATGCGACTTAGGATTTTGCAGATGCGGCATCATGAAAATAGGAAAGATTAAAGCACACAACAATGCAATTAAACTCTAATGTAATCTAAAGCTAAACAACAGAGAACAAAGGAAAGCTAAAATGTAAATAAAGAACATTCTCACCCAATATCTACATAGTTCCATGTATGACCTTGATTGTCCTTCTCCATTTTTCCATTGTAGTTGTGAGCATGCTTTCAAAATCTGCAACACTAACTTCAAATAAGGGTTAGTACCTACAAATCTTTCAAGAACACTCCTATGAAATACCTTGCAAATGCTTCAAAAATGCAACAAAGGTTGAAAGAAAACTAAAAGCATTATGAAAGCAACCACAAGTTACCTATTCCATAGTGGATTGGTGTCACATGTGCAAGTGACCCTTTCCCAATCCTTGATCAAAGCTCAAGATGATGTAAATGCAATGGAGATGATGAGCAAGATGAGTTCTCAAACCAAGAGAGTAACCTTGCATAAAAGTTGTGGATGGATGAATGAGGATTAAAGCCTTCTTTTATAGATTTCCTTGATGAGAGATTGGCCAAGAGGGTGAATATGGGACTAAAGATCCTCCAATGAGAAGAGGCCACTTGTCAAGTGGTGATAGGTCAATGGATGTGCAAGATTTGGGAAGAGTGCCCATGAGAGGGAGAATTTGAATTCAAATTTTGCAATAAATTTAGAGAGGGGGACAAGAAAAAGAGCAATAAATGCTATGTTGGAGGGACAAATCAACTTGTCATGTTGAGTGAAAATGAGGGTTTTAATAAATCAATAAATTGATTTATTTGTGCAAGTGGAGATATCTAGAGAATGCAAGTGGGTAAGATTAGCTTTTAATCATGATTAGATTAAATTAATGATGATTAGGTTAGTTTGACTTTCATGATTTAAATATTTGATTTATTTAAATAAGACAATGATGAAATATGGATTGGATTTAATTAGATAAATGTTTGATTTATTTAATTAAAGGGATGATGTTTGATTTATTTGATTAAAAGGTTGATGATAATGTTTTATTTAATTTTGAATGAATGACCTTAAGAGATGGGAATTAATGAAATTACCTGATAAATGAATGAAGGTGAATCTTATCAATCGATGAATGGACCTAATGTGAAATATAGTTTAGTTAATGAATAATCCCAATTGAATGCACAATGTTAATTTTGCATGTCTATAGTAGTATAATTGCCCTTAGATTTCTCTGTGCAAGTATAGCCTATGATAGTGATTCAGCAAAATATCAAAGATTAAAAGGTTGGTTGCTTCCAAAAGTCATAAGATTTTAGGAGTAACAATGATGAAGGTCAGGTCAATTTATACAAAATTGATTATTCGAATAACAAGCTGAGATTGAAAGATAGACAAACGATTCAAATTAAAAGATTCGACATGCATTGAGATAAGTGTTAGTAGTGACGTGAGTGATAAAACCTAAAAGATAGAGATCAAGATTAAATAATGATTTAATCTCTAGTTGAAAGTATTCAAAAATTAGAAGAATAAAGATAAAATCAAGGAAACAATATGTTCGAATGCACACATGAATTAATTAATTAAATAAAGTTATTTAATTGATAAATGTCTACATGCATAAGAATTAAAACTAGATAGCTAATTGGTTAAGACAGAGAGTTTATTTGTGAGAGACAATTAGACATTAAATCAGGAGATGACTGATTGATTTTAATAGATCTCGAGTCAAGTGGAAATGAATAATTAGATAACTTAAACAATTATCCAAACATAGAAGAATATGTTCAAAATAAACTTTTTGTGAATTAAATGATTATTTAATTCAACATTCGACACATAAGGATTAACTTAAATAAATTAGGATTTATTTAATTGACTAAAGAATTAATGAATAATTAAATAATTAAAGTATTTATTTAATTATAGTCGAATATATGATAAGAATAAATTAAATAAGAATTTATTTAATTTCAGAAAGAGGATAAAGTTTATTAGTGACGTAATTAAATAAAGAACATTTTATTTAATTAATTAGAATTTGAATAAAGATAATATGAATTAATTAAATAATTAAGTTTATTTAATTAATAGAGGAATAAATGTTAAAATGACTTAATTAAATAATTTTCGTTATTTAATTAATAGATGAGAAATGACATTAGATAATAATTAAATAATTAACATTATTTAATCATGACCATGAAGATACAAATTATGAAGTAATTGAAGTCGTAGGCCTAGACCAAATTTCAGTGTCTACAGAAACAAGCAAGCATTCACTTAATATCAACACTATTACAAAAGATTCCTCTAAGCCGACTTTAGTATTAGTGCATCCTGAAGTGATAGACACTAGTGGTCTTGAGTATTGCCCTTCGAAAGAAAAGAATAAAAAAAAAAATCCTCTCTTAACATTAATGTCATCACACAAAAAACTTATGATTTGAATTTGATATAGTTTACACCCTCCTATAAAGGAGAGTACAAAATCTCACAATCTAAAGAGCCTTGTGTAAGTATGACATCTTATACTAAGCAAGAGATATCTTTGTCACAAAATAAAGGAACATCTTCTACTATTGATCAAGAGGGTATCTTGTTGAGAATCCTCCAAGATCGTTTCATATCTCTCCCTCCAAGAACACAAAATAAATTTTAGTACAAGAATCAATTTTGTGCATATCATAGAGTTCATGGTCATTCTACTAATGAATGTAAGGATTTAAGTGATATAATTCAACATCTTAAGGAGTGTAGTGCTCTTCCTTATGTTGGGGCACCTAAATGCTCTAATTGATATTGATCTTCACTCTAGCATGTTTCTCATCAATCATTTCGTCCCATCTTTGTCCTACACTAAGTGGGGGTAAGGGGTTAGGTTAGCCTTCTCATATGAAACTTGTCGTTGTCTCTTTTGGCTAGTTCACCACCTTCCATGTATATATAAGAGAAAGCTTGCGATGTAGACGACATGCCTTAAGTTGGCTCGCATGTGACATACTTATTCATGATGTATTTTCATTCGTGAACATATGAATTGGCATAGGGATTTTCGAATAAGCTTTCATGTCTTCTTCTACTTTAAAGAAATTTCTCACAACAATGGTGTTAGAAACCACTTTAAAGTGGGGGAATACATTGACACTCATGTTTCACTGTGTGATTTTTCTTTCTTCTTGCGATGCGTCCTTTTCTTGGTGGTGTCATTGAATTTGATTTCCTCTGAGAGTGTGATATTTATTTGACTACAAGTCCTCTCTTGGAGACATTAAGCATGATGTTCCCTAAGAAGAGACCTTACATGAACTAAGAAAAATCCCTTTGCATGCACCTTATACTATTTTGCATTTACAATATCTGTTATATGGCCAACTTGCATAACACACTTTGCTTGCCTGCGGTGCCATCTTGTTTGTTCATGGGTGTCAAGCATACGAAGCTTTGCTTGCCTCATGAAGCTCGAAGTTCATTGTTGTGTGGCACCTTATCAAAGTTATTACGAGGTATAAATTTGGTATGGTTAGCGTATTGGAGCTGAACTTAGGCATGAATTTCCCATAAACACTTGCTTGTGTGTGTGGGTACATACCAACCATGTGCGTATGTGTCTCACATCTCTGGGGACTCACCTAGTGGATGACTTGAGGTTCCACTAGCCCTTGTGAGCATACATTTGGACATTGTGTTCCACCCTTTTTGGGTACTCACCCAACAGACAACCTGAAGTTTCGTTGCCTCAGAGTGAGCGTGCATTTTTGGACAAACAACTTAGACCTGATCCACAACATGCAAGACAAACGGTCGAAGCTTGATCGACCCTTTTCTTTCTTTTTCTTTTGTCTTTATGTCTTTGGCATTGCATGTTTGTGTATCTTATTTTATTGTATATCATACACCTTGTGTGTGTTCTTTTGTGCTTATGTTGCTTTTCCATAGGATCTTGATCCTGGGGGCTTGATCACCCCTCTTGGTCGTTGCCATCCTATCTTACTAGCATTGGTACATTTGAACCCCTCTTGATGCGAGTTTGTCTACTTTAGTGTGAGTTTGAAGCAAGTTCCTCCTCTCACTAAAGTGGGGGCTAAATATAGCGATGAAAAATGTATCCCTCTACATTTTCACACTTTTTTGAGCCCTCCCTATTAAATTGAGCTTAATGTTGCCTTGATTTAGTGTTGTAATGTGTTTAACATATTCATATTAGGTCTTGGGCCCTTGTAAAATAAATGGACCTATTTTAGGGTGTTGTAAAGTGTACCTTTATGCTTTCACACTAATCTAGGGTTTTATTAATTAATTGGGCTTCTTTATGCTTTAATTGGACTCATTTTGCATCCACAAGCCTTATTTAATGTATCTTTCTAAGATTAATCCTGACCTTTACCAATATCCAACCACAATTCACATGTTTTTGGATTGTATGGCCTAGATTTAGTGATATGGGACTCATACGCCACCTTGGGTGTATGAGTCCCACCTAAGTTTTGGGGCCCCGATCTTGATTTCATATCAATCTAAGCATTTCTTGAAAAATGTGTCCCAAAGCCTAGCCTAATGGGACTCATACGCCACAACTGGCGTATGAGTCTCACCTAGCTTAGACCTAAATTAAATTCAAATTCTTGGCAGGATTTTATTCTCCTAGATTTGATGTCAGCTTGTAGTATTGTAATTTTGAGAAATTTGGCATAAACAAGTATAAATACAAGGTTATTTCACTCATTTTCACCTAGCAAGTAATAAAGTGACCTAATAATTTCATGAGAGAATTCCTTATAGAAAATTTGAGCTCACAAGAGCATTCAAGAGTTTACAAGAGTATTCAAGGACATTCAAAAGCATTTCTAAAGCATTCAAGGGAAGATTTCTTCATCATTTGTTGTAGCAATTCAAGATCCATCATCATGTCCAAGTCATTAGGCATAAAGCATGTTGTTGAGCTAGTGTTGTGATGTAGCATTCAAGATCCAAGATTAAACATTGCTCTACCTATAATTCAATATCAAGATCTACACTCTACATTGCCACTTCATGTTAGATTGTTGATTTACACTTCAATACATCATTCAAGGTATCATTGTTCACATTTCATTGTTTCATCATAAGGTTTAATTAGCTAAATGAGGTTTGACCATGGAAAACCCCTATTCCTTAACAATGAAGTTTTTCTCTCTCTCTCTCTACATGTGTGATTACAGATCTAGGTGTCTTAGAGCTTGAAGATTCTTTGAATATCGAGTTACAAGATTGAGGAAAGTTGTCAAGTTGTCACCTTGTTTACAAGATCACAAAGAGTCACCTACAAGTCACAATTTAGAGTTTCAGACCCAAAAAAAAAGTGTGGAAGGAAGAGAAAATATTGGAGAAAAGATTTGGGTCTTGAACCTCCAAAAAAGTAGAGTGGGACTGATATGCCACTTGTGGCATATGAGTCCCGATACAATACATTTTCTAGCTTTCAATGAATTTAGATCAACCACTGTGAGATTCTAGTTTTGGCACATAAACCCTAGCTTGGGACTAAATCACCCAGACTGGAATATGAGTCTTAGTGGGCACCAACCAACATGTTTTTCAGGGTTTTGAAGCTTGTTGTGACCTCATCATTCTTCTAGGTGCACCTCTATTCATTCTTAGTTTGTTATTTTGATTTTTCAGTTTCATTTCCTAGGTCATTTAGTTAGGTTTTTCAACGTACTTTTCATGTCATTTACATCTCTTGTCTTTCCAAGCCCTTGCTTGGTGGTGAACCCCTATTTAGTCTTTAAACATACCCTAGGACACCTTATTGTAGATCTATTTCCCTCATTCTATCCTTGGATTGAGATCTCTAGGGTTTCCTTGAATGATATTTGCAGAAAAAGTGTTGTTCTATCTCCCAAGCATAGAGCAACTTTTTTCGACCAATCACTAATCATGACAGTAAATTGGAACATATTTATTGCATATAATTGACCTCTCAAAACATGACAAGAATCTTCACAAATCTCTCATTCATTTGGACTTATGGACTTTTGACTTTGGATATGATTTGGGTTGATTTGATTTTGGATTTCACTTTGATTTGGATTTTGGATAATGAAATTATAAACCCCAAGATGTTGAATGTTATCTTTTGATGAATTTTTTCACAAGGTGATAATTTAACTAAGTGTATGAAGAAGGATGCATCCACACACACTTAGTCAAGCAAGATGATTTTGATTTTAAAGGATTTTCCAAAAGTCTAGCATGAAGGATTTTTCCAAGATTTATAAGAGTTGTTTGTGAGATGGTTTTGATTGATGTTTGGATGAAAGTGTTGATTTTGATCTGAAGTGAACCTAGAGAGAATTTTGCTTACAAGACCTTGGTATTGAAGAACATTCTATACTTCCTATGTGAGGAACTCAAAATGTTGAAAAAGACTTGGATTTTGACAATAATAGAACAAATACAAATTGGGATTATCTTTTGAAGCATGTTTGTAGAAATTATAGACCAATCTCTCTCTAACTTCGTAAAGTGTTGAAAGACGTTTCTTGAGAGCTCTTGGACTAAGGCACTTGGTAGACTTTGGTTTTCGGATTTTGATCTTTCAGGAAATCATTTGAAGAAACACATGTGCGGGGTTCAATTGTTTCTTATCTTGCTTAATGAGTTGTTTTTACCACACACTCTCTCTTTCTTAGCTTTTCAAACTAAATTTCTAATGTCCCAACTTCTTTTCATCCCACAAAGTCCATTATGTGGGAATCAAGAAAATCAAGGCAATAGTTTCCTAATGTTGACTTTAGAGAGAAAATTGAGATATAAATCCAAATACTTAGAAGCCTCTAAGGATAGAATCCCTAAGGAAAAGCAGTAGCACTTGGATTTTTCAAAGGTCTTTGCTCTTTCTAAAGGTTTGAAATTTGATGCCCTTGTTGAATGTTTGTTTTCGAGATTTTGGATCCAAGCAATGTGTTTAACTGACTCAAAGATTGCACAACCCTAGGATGGAAGAGAAAATATTTGTTGAGTTCCCACTTGGATAAATCCAGCTACGCTTATTTAGAGAAAATGACTAGAAGCTTGACCACATTGGCTCCCCTCCACGACACACACTTCTCAGGTCATCCAAGCTTCAGTTCTCATGAATCTCCCATGATGAAATTTTCATCTCTACAAAGAACCACAAGTATGTGGGATAGCTCCAAAGGTCCGACCTCTTGATGCCAACAAATATTGGGATTTTTGGCTACTACACAAGGGTTCATAATAAGTGCATTTGGTTCAAAGGACATGATGATAAACTCCCTCAAGAGGTAAATTTCCTTGCAACCACAAATTTATATAGCGGTTCGGAAGAGCCTAGATTATGCTCATTATGACTTGGGTCGTTCCCTTGGGGTGAGTACTTTTTCCCACCAAGGAAGGCCCTCTAAAGGTGAACAATAGTGAGTAAGTACATCCGTAGTCCGATCAATATTTGTTTATGTGAACAAAGAGAGAACACACGCGATGCCTTTTCTCACACTAGCAAGCTTTGTTCAATTTTAAAAGCCCAAATTTGAAATGTGGAGGAAATCTTTTAGAGAACCTAATATCACTAAAATGCTTTTGATTGTCAAGATCGCCGTGAAGCACGAGAGAAGTGCATACACATTCCAATGATATTATTTTGTAAAAAGGATTACAAAAAAAGAGAAGCACATTCTCATTTTAGTCCTCAAAAGCAGTAAATGGGTTCTTTTATTAGCATCAAATTTGAGTGTTTGAAGTTGTTTGTTCAATTCTTAAGACCCAAAATCAAATCTAGTGAGTTTCTAATGTTCTTTTTAGCCCTTTGTGAAAAAGAAAGCTTTTGTATGTTCTTTTTAAAACCCAAACAAAATGTACTTAAGTTCTAAAGCTGAAGATAGAAAGATCCTATAGATTGGGTTATAGATGTCCCCAAAGTGTTTAAAAACACTTGTTACAATCACGAAATAGTGTCATAAGAGACCTCCTTGTTTCCTCCTTTCCTTCGCGTACTTTGCATGTCATTTACATCTCTTGTCTTTCCAAGCCATTGCTTGGTGGTGAACCCCTCTTTAGTCTTTAAAAATACCCTAGGACACCTTATTGTAGATCTATTTCCCTCATTCTATCGCTGGATTGAGATCTCTAGGGTTTCCTTGAATGATATTTGGAGAAAAAGTGTTGTTCTATCTCCCAAGCATAGAGATTTTTTTTCGACCAATCACTAATCATAATAGTAAATTGGAACTTATTTATTGCATATAATTGAACTCTCAAAACATGACAAGAATCTTCACAAATCTCTCATTCATGAGTGCATATCCATTATAACTGAATAGCAAAAACCTAAAAAATGAAATATTGTCTATGAAACAAAACTAAAACTATCAAAACATATATCTTCTAACTAGATTTTCTCTTCAACCATTGATCCAAATATATAGGCTTGGGAGGAATTTTATTTGCATAAGGATTAAAAATAAAAAACTAAATGCAGATGTCCACTCTCCTCAGAACAGGGAAAGGACCTAGTCTTTCGTAACTAAAACTGTAATTGAAAAAGATAGAAGAAGAAAAATAGAATTGAAATTCTTGTTGGCAAGAGACACTGCAAATGTTATCTAGTGTTTTCATTGATGGAAAATCTAGTCGGTGATTGGATCTGCATGTCATCAATTGCTCACATCGGCAGACAAATTGAAGACAGTCAAGGAAGAACAGAGCATCCGACAGTTTTGTGTTCATCGATTCACATGCAGATTTTTTGTTGTTATTTTGAGTTGTGGATCTCATGGGAGGTTGATCAATGTATGTTGTTATCCAAAAATCTCAGTGCCTCATATCAAGTTGTGTGCAAGTCTAGAGATCCGATTGGATATCTTTCTGGTCATCTGTGTTTGGAGGTCGACCCAGTTGGAATAATGCGTCACGGATATTCGAGGAGTGTTTACTCAATTTTTTTTGTGTTCGAGCATTTTGATTTTGGTCTGAGCTAAGTTGTAGCTGACCGTTGTGGATGCACATTGAATATTATTCATGATTTGAGCCGATAGTTGCAAATGTTTTTCTATCTTGTTGGAGTCAACTTCTAGCGATTAAATCTTTAGTCACAGATATATATAAATGATCGATTATATCATTTTGATGTGTATAGAAGGTGTGCCAATGTGTGTTGCGAATATCAGAAGGGTGATTGAGATATTATGCATAGTTTCACTTGTGCATTAAATATTTTGTGATGCGAGTTAGAGCATAGCAGAGCAAAAGTGCAGAATTAGTTAGAAGGTCAAAAGATCGATTATTGAGCCTAACCAAAACTATAATCAAGAATTTTTAGATGCTACTCTCTCAGTTCATTCTTTGGATTTAATCCAAATCTTTGTAAGGCAGTGTGCCTTTCTATTTTGAGCAGTGAGCTCTAGGCAGTGCGTCTGAATGCAAGTGCATTCCCACATTGTAATCTTTCTTTTGGCTATACTCAGAACATATTGTGGATTGACCATCCACCGTGGTTTTTCCCCTAACAGGTTTTCCACGTAAAAATCTCTATGTTATGGTGTTGTGGTTGTTTTCTTTGTATTCCTGCATATTTCTTTTGGTTGAATTTTCTAAGTGGATTAAAGATTAGAATAATAAAGTTAATTTTTGCAGAACACTAATTCACCCCCCTCTCAATGTTGTTTGTTTCCAACAATTGGTATCAAAGCTAGTTCCTCAAAAGATGTCTAACATCTTGGGGAGATCTTGGAAATTATTTTCAATGGATACAAGCAGTCTTCAACAACAACTTTTGGTGGCCTTGGATGATCTTGACTAGTCAAAATATGAGAACTGAGAACTGTAGAAAAATCTTGAGAATGCAGAGAAATTCATTCAGTCATTGAAAGACAAAATCAATGAATCAAGGGAGAAAAGAAAGGAATTATGTGATAATCTTAAGAAGAAGAATAGAAACATGGAAGATGAACAATTCAGTCATGCCTTGAAAGAGAAAACAAAAGAATGTGAAAAGTTCTCTAGAGAAAATGCTACCCTGAAGCATGAAATGGAATCTATCATGATAAGAATGACCAAGGAGATTGAAGATAGAAAGAAGAATGAAGAAAAGCTTGCTCAATCCTTGAAATAAAAATATGAAGTATGTAGCCAATTGGATAATGAATTGGAACAATCTAAAAACAATGACAAAGTGCTTGAAAAACAACTTGGTGATCTCAAAAATGAACTTACTGCTGCAAATGAGTACAAGGAGAAATTAAAAGCTAGCTTAGCCAAGCTTGATGAATTGATTAAAGGTCAGAGGACTGATAGTGACAAGCGAGGTCTTGGCTATAAGAAGGAGAAAGTTCTGGATCTGGACAAAGAAATTCTGGACAGAGGAATTCCAGACAAGGAAGATTCAGGCAAGGAAATCAGATGAATGAAACTAGAAGAAATCCGGTAAGATGACCAAATGCTTAGAGATTCAATGGTTACTGTTTTACTTGCAATAAATTTGGCTATATGGCTTCTCAGTGTAGAAGCAGGATGAATCCAAGTGGACCATCATTCTTAGGTTAGTGCTTTAATTGTAATAAGTTTGGTCACAAGTAAAATGAATGCAGAAATGTGATGAACAACTTTCATAGAGATGTCAGATGCTATGCATGCAATAGACTTGGGCATATTGCTAACCAATTTAGATCAAGGAAAAATTAGTGGAACAATAGGTATGGATAGAGAAATGTTGTGTGTTACAACTGCAACAAATTTGGCCACACTGCTAGATTCTATTGGAGTAGAAGAGGTCTGAAAAATCAAAACATATAGTAGGATGTTAAGGGAAAAGGTAAAGTCACTACTGATGTAATCAGGAGGAAAATGCAAAAGAAATGGGTGAAGAAGAATCCCTCTGTTGAAGGAAATGTGCCAGCACCAAAATTTTCTTCTAGTAATTCCTTTGGGAATTAGTTTTAGGCCTTTGGCCTAGGGGGAGCTATCAAGAAAATATATTAAACCCTTACCGGTAACTAACACCAGAATGTGGATAAGTTCAGTAAGTGCATGAATACCTTTTAGATGCTATTCAACCAATTGTAGAAAGTATGGGAATATCTGTAGAGGCAGTAAGATAAGCCAGTTTGAAGAGAGATCAAGCAAATGCTAAAAAAGGGAAAGAACCTAAAATTGAATATGCTAGTCTGGGAGCATCCTCTACTCGCACTAGATCAACAAGGAGTTCTTCATCCCCATCTGCTCCTGTATTCAAGCTAGTTCCTATACAAATTGAAGATAAGGCTTCCGGTAAGAGGAATACGAACAAGAGCACAAGAACCTATGAATCTATCTCAGAAGATGAGGAGACTGAGACAAATGAGGGTGTGAAAGAAATAAAGGCTACTGGCACTCAGGCTACAAAGTTAACCAAGAGAAAATCTTCTAGTGAAGAGGAAAAGGAAAAGAAGAAGGAAAAAAATGACAAACCAGGTATGTCAGTTGAAGAAGTTGAGAATGTTGTTGTCAAGGATGGAAACCTCAAGCCCATTTGCAAATGGTATGAAACTTTTGATGAATCAGGACAAATAATTCTTGAGGAGGAAACAATAAAAAATTTGAATATTTTCAATAAAGTTCTTGTTGAAATCATGTCTGGTTTACCTAAGAGTTTGTATGAGGTTTTGGAGATTAGAAGAGTAGCTGTTAGGATAGAAGAAGAGCATATGAGAAAGAGAATTCTTGCAGAATTATGTCCAGAAATATCTATTGAGGAGATGAAGTCACTCCTGAACAAAGCCGAGGAATTCAAAAGAAAATCAAGGGTGAACAAAGTTATGATTGGTGAAACTGGTGTTGTTGCTGATGAAACCAAGGAAATTTTAGAAGCATTTCTGTCAAAGAACAAGGTCAATGTTGAAGAAGTGAATGCTGAAGATGTTGTATTTGATCTGGTAAATGAGAAGGTGAATGTAGATTATGAGGATATTCAGATTCCTCCTAATGTGCATAATGAAGAAGTACCTATGGAGTTTGAATTTCCTAAGGTTGTATTATCTGAAGAAAAGGAGATGCTAAATGAAGAAGTTGAAGCTCCTAAAGGAAATCAAGAAATAGTTTCTGAAGGACTAGAAGTTGAAGAAGAAAAATTTCATGTTAGGGAAATTCTAGTCGAAGCAAGAGACACTGCCAAGGCAATGAATAAATCTCTGGTAGATCAATAGGAAGAATTTGATCCTGAATTGGTTGAAGGCCCGATCAATCTATCCACCTTGTCCCCAATTCAAAAAATTAAATTCACATCTTTTGGCCAAGCAAAAGCCAAAGAAGAATTACTGAAGTCCCACATTGAGGATAATGAAATTTGGGGTCTTGCATCTAGAGTTTTGGAGAAAATTATGCCAACTCATGCTAAGGATCCATCCAGTTCCTCTTCTGATGAACTGAGGAAGCTCATAAATTCTGTAAGTACTCATTTTGAGTCTCTTGAAAAATTAGCCATGGTTAAAGTGCATAAGGAGTTTGATGGAAAAATACTTAGTAGCTTGAAAGAAATGATTGCAACTAATAAAAATATGTTAGCCACCTGTATGAAGAATATTCAAGGTTCACTATTTGAAAGTGGAAAGGCCTATAAGTCTTGTTTGGTTTTGTCCAAATTTACTGAAGACAATGAGAAGAAGGTGAAGGATCTTGAAAAATAATTGGCTACCATTTCTAATGCTTTTGATCCGTTAGCTGGTGATGTTGGTAAGCAAGAAGGTCAAGTGATATCTCTACTTGAAAAAATAAGGAGCTTGAAGCATGAAAATGATAGGATTGTAGGAAGAGCAGGTGAGCTCAGAGGACTAATTGGTACAAAGATTGAAATAATGGTGAGTGCATTAAAGGAAGCCAAAGATACTATTGTGGTTGGTGACCCACTGAAACTTGAGTCTATAGAAACACAATCTTATTTAGTTTGTGGTCACATAACAATTCTGGAGAGTCTCAAAAGGGTTTTGGACACTAACTTAAGCGTGTTGAAGAGAGATTTTGTAGATGTTTTCAAATTTGTGTAAGTTAAAAGATCATGCTTGTACAATTTGAAATTTTGAACTTTTTCCATTGATGTAAAAGGGGGAGAAGTTGTACAGTGAAAAATTTATATTCATCTTAGGGGGAGTTGCATTTCGAAGTTGAGATTGAAGATTCTTTTTGAAGTTTTGAAGTGGCAGTGTAATTCATGTTGGTACTGATCCAACATTTAGTCATTTTTCACTAAGTGTTTCCATCAATGCCAAAGGGGGAGATTGTTGGAAAGAGACACTGCAGATGTTATCTAGTGTTGTCATTGATGGAAACTCTAGTCGATGATTGGATCCACACGTCATCAATTGCTCATATCGGTAGACAAATTGAAGACAGTCAAGGAAGAACAGAGCATCCAACAGTTTTTTGTTCATCGATTCACATGCAAATTTTCTGTTGTTATTTTGAGTTGTGGATCTCATGGGAGGTTGATCAATGTATGTCTTGTGTTATTCAAAAATATTAGTGCCTCGTATCAAGTTGTGTGCAAGTCTGGAGATCCGATTGGATATCTTTTTGCTCATCTGTGTTTGGAGGCCGACCTTGTTGACATAATGTGTCACGAATATTCAAGGAGTGTTTACTCAATTGTTTTTGTGTTCGAGAATTTTGATTTTGGTTCGAGCTAAGTTGTAGATGACTGTTGTGGATGTGCATTGAATATTATTCATGATTTGAGCTGACAGTTGCAAATGTTTTTCTATTTTGTTGGAGTTGACTTGTAGCAATTAAATCTTTAGTCACAAATATATATAAATGATTGATTATATCATTTTGATGTGTGTAGGTGTGTTGTGAATATCAGAAGGGTGATTGAGCGATTATGCATAGTTTCACTTGTGCATTAAATATTTTGTGATGCGAGTTAGAGTAGAGCAGAGTAGAAGTACAAAATTAGTCAGAAGGTCAGAAGATCGACTACTGAGCCTAATCTAAACTGTAATCAAGAATTTGTAGATGCTAATCTCTCAGTTCATTCTTTGGATTTAATCCAAATATTTGTAAGGAAATGTGCCTTTCTATTTTGAGCAGTGAGCTCTAGGCAGTGCGCCTGAATGCAAGTGCATTCCCACATTGTAATATTTCTTTTAGGTATACTCAAAAAATATTGTGGATTGGCCATCCACCGTGGTCTTTCCCCTAATAGGGTTTCCACGTAAAAATCTCTGTGTTATGGTGTTGTGGTTGTTTGCTTTCTGTTCTTGCATATTTCTTTTAGTTGAATGTTCTAGATGGATTAAAGATCAGAATAATAAAGTTAATTTTTATAGAACACTGATTCACCCCCTCTCAGTGTTGCTTGTTTCCAACAATTCTTCCCTAATGTAGTTTGACATAGACTTTCTCAGTGAAAAGTGTCACGTTGGTTTCCTTATCAATATAAAATTCTTCTTCCTCCTATTTTCTTATTGGATAATTGTTTGACCCGTGATTGACCATTTCAACAATCACCTTCATTATTTTTTGGAACCATCACGCTCTTAGAGTTTTGGACTCTCCCTTGCAATCTGCTTGGAATCCTTTGGCTATGGGCTAGTCAATCCAGTTGCTACAAGATACAGTTCTTCCTCCTACAAGAGATTAGTCTTATCTGAAGTATACACACCATTAATCAATCATGAATTAACACATAATCATATTGAATTTCATATACATTCACATATTTATCCATGCAAACATCATCATTTCATAATTATATTTCCACATGGTAAAGTTTGATTTAGGATGCATAAAAGACATAATATATATATAAGGTTCATGATTGTCTATGAGATAAGCAACTTGAAATGTTAAAATACATAAAATAAAAGGAAGAAAACTAGCTATTTCATAGGCCCATCAGTAGTGTGAATGCTTCTCCTAGACCGGCACAAACATGGACAAACAATCAAATATTATCTCTCAAACAAATATAAACCAAACATTCCCTATGAAATTCATTCAAACACAAGAACAAGAAAATAAAGTAAAATATCAAATGAAAGCTAATGGAATCTCATTCAAATGCTCAAAACAACATCCCATAGGGGGATTGGTGCTTCTTTGATGTGGAAAGAAGACCTTTCCCAATCCCTTGATAAGATTTGATGATGAACATGTGATTCTTGATGCAAAATGTCAATAGCCTAGCTATGGATGATGAATGCTATGATAACTTGGATGAAATGTGGATGAACTTGCATAAACTTGTAGATAATAACCTTGCATTCAAATTTGGATCCCAAATCAATAGAGAAGGCCTCTATTTATCATGAAGAAGAGTTGAAGATTGAAGAATGGAGATAATGTGGATTGAAATTTGAACCAATGGCATTGTGCCACTTGTCAACATGCTAATGAAGGAGAGTGGAGAAAATTTTGAACAATGTGCATGTTAAATGCATGTAGGTGAAATTTGAATTTGAAGAGGTGGTTTGTGTAAGAAGAGTTGTAAGAGAAATTAATGCCAAGTTGGCTCAAGGAGAGGACATGTAAGAGCCTTCAATGCAAAGGTGGAGAACAAAAGTCCTTTGGGAGGGAAAATTCAAGTGGGTGGAATATTCAAAAGAATATGCCATATTTGAATGAAAATAGAGGGAATTAGTAAATCAAATAAATTGATTTCATGTGCAACTTGCAAAAGCTAGAGGAATGGAGGATTTAGGAGTTAATTAATTTGTGATTAATTAACTTAGATGAAATTAGTTGATGGTGACATTTAATTTAAATATTTTGAGTTTGTTTAAATCAAGTGAGAAGATATTGGAACATTAGTAATTTAATTAAATGGTTAGTGTAGACGTGATTAAGGAAGAATCAATGTTAGTGAATTAGGATCGAGTGCATGATATCAATTAGGATATTTTGAGTGTCTACAAGTAGTGTTAGGATTAGAGTCACTTTCATTAGATCAATAATTAATCCTTATTTTCATATAATGTGGCCTAACAGTGTGCCAAAGGGTACCGTAAAAATGCCTTTCTTAAGATTCAATGAAATTTGCATACTCCTGCATTTCTCCAACATAGTTCGAAGGGCCTAAATTTGATTTTTGACTAACACACATATGGTCCAATCGTCTAGGAATTTTTTTAGGAAATCATGTATGAATTCTTTGAATGTATTTACCATGATCCTACTAAAGACAACCGGTGCATTTTTGAGGCCAAAGGGCATGATGGTATACATAAATGATCCCAATTTCATGGAAATGTTGCTTTGGGTTGGTCCTCCTCTTGGATCCAGACTTGATGGCATCTAGAGAACCCATCAGTGAATGCATATATTTCTCAGTTGACTACAAATTCTAATATTTCCTGAATAATTGGGGTTGGAAAGGGGTCATGAATGCATTCTTTATTGTGTTCTCATAAATCCATGCGTATTTAAATTTCTTCGGTCTTCTTGTTTTGTGGGTTGATCCATTCAAAGTCTTCTACTGGTTTAATAATGCATGCAACTAGCATCTTATCTATTTCTACTTTGAATTTTTTCTTCATGTCAGGGTTAAGGTGACAAGGCCATTTTTCAGTGGGGTTTGCTACCTTCTTTTAACTAAATATTCATTACCCCTACATCTATTTTTATGCCTTTCACCGATATTGGCATGGTATGATGGTTTAAAGGTGGTATTGTTGTTCTTGCCATCAAGGTTCAAACCCCATTGGGGTGGTATTGTTGAATGGTTGTACTCCGATTCATAGCTCCGGTCACAAGTGTTTACCCCTTGAATAAATAAAATATTTTTATGCCTTTCATTTCAATGAATGTATGCGGGAATATTTTTTGATACTCTATCAATACTTCAATAATTGATGGTAGTAGCGAGTCATCCCAATAGTCTCCAAGTTTAGCTAATTTGAGGTTTCCTTCTTGATCTATGTTTTCTTCTTGTAATTGGAGGGGTTGTTTATAGTATTGTGCTTTTTGTTGTTGGTTTAGTTATATTTTCCTCTCTCCTTCTACCTTGATTTCTAGTTTTGGATCCAATTTGTTTTCTTATTTTTGTATAGTGTAACATTGATTTGATATTGGTTTTGTGCATTTGTCCATCCGCTCAATTAGTTTCCATATTCCTTGGGTTTTATGAGGTGGACTTGTTGGTTGTTGAGGATAGGTGTATTCTAGAATTGGGGTGAAGATAATGTCCTTAATTTTTCTTAGTGGGGTACAAACACATTTTTCTTCATCTCAGAAGGAAATTGTATGTATAAATTCATGTTGAACTTCTTCCCAGTTTCTACTCTCTGCTCTCCTTTCCTAATTTATATACCAAGTTTGCACCACTAGTGTTAGTGTCCAATAAAATAATTTTATCTAGAGGGAATGGTTATATTCCTTGTCTTTCATCCATGTAGTTACACAAGTATAGAGATGGTCTTCTAGGGTTAGGGTTCCTTGATATTTTGGGATGGTAGGATATTCCCCTTCCTCTTGTCAATACCGTGCTTTGAAATTTTTTTGAAAGGCAAGCCAATCCATAATAATGGTTTTATGTGTGTTCCACCAGCATGTAGTATTGAAAATTAATGTATCTTGTAATGTTTCCATTCTTACTTTTTATTCTTTAAAAGTTCTCTTAACTTCCAAAATATATTCATCGACGTCTCCAACTCTAAAAAAATAGGGTAGTTTAATATGTAAAATGCCTCGTTTAATGTTGATTGTTTTCGATTCTATTTTTGTATCTTCTGATGATTTTATGGGATGAATCTGAACCATGAATACTCGATAGAATCCATAAAATCTCTGGGATGCTAACTCCAGTTCATTTTACATCTAGTCCTCTAAGACTTCATCGCTATCTGTGCTACACTTGTCACAAGATTTAATTTTAGTTCTCCATTATTTGGATTTTCTTCTTCTTTTGCCTATTTGTAAGTTTAGATATAGTGTAAAGGTTTTTGATATCTTCCCCTTCATTTTCTTATGTTACCTCTTCAATAAATGAATTATCATCTGGTTCTCCTAATGGAATATGCAAAAAAATTGTAGTGTTTGCAAATGAAATCTCCTCTTTCTAGGAGTCTACCATGCCATTAGCATTGACAAACCATCTTAATCCAAGTAAATCCTTGAAGGTATTAAATGTCTCTTTCACTTCATCCAATTCAAAATCAACCAATTATCTTATTCCATTAATATTTACTTCAACATTCTTCCAAGTTCTTAAGGTTTGCATTCCAGAACCATTAACAAGACTTATGTTCATTGGTTTTTTCAATAGATTAGGCCTTCCTAATTTATCCCATGTGGTAGATGGAATGATATTTAGATCTACACCCAAATCTATCATAACATATTTTACTTTGAGATCATTTAACTATACATTTATTAATAATGGACAATTCTTCTAGTTTTGGTCTTTTGATAATCGATTGACCTGCTTATGTTTGTTCTAGTATTTCCCCATTGATTTAATTTAGCTACTAGTTCCTTTTATCTAGCTAGGGATGCAAGGTTTTTTAGCATTTTAACTTTTTTTGTAAATAATTCTACTTATTCTTAGGTATGTTGCATTATATCCTGTTTGGCTTGCTTGACCACCTTGTCATGTTGTTTTCTATTAGGCTGGAAGTATTTCAGTTCCTCCTCCTCCTCCTCCTCTTCTTCATCTTCCAGACTATAATATTATTCATATATGTTTTCTATTGTTGGCTTCTTTTTGTTTTTACTGGTATTAGGACCTCTTTTGGTAACAACATTTTCTATCTTCTTTCCTCCGGTTTTCTTTTTCTTTTTATTGTCTATAACTAGCTCTTCTTTGGAGTGTTCTTTCGTAGAAGTGTTTGGAGTCCATACACCCATTCAATGAGAACCTCTAACCCCATGTTGTGACACCTTCCAGATTACTTTTCCACCTGTTTTTAACTCATCACTTCGGGAAGGTTGATTATCCTCTAGTTTTGATAGAATGTTTTGGCCACTTCGTATTGAAACATTGCATGATCATCTTGCCCATAAAAAAGTGCATTTTGGTTTCCTCTTTGCCCAACATTCAGAGGCATAATGGCCCATTTTTCCATAGTTAAAATAATTTGCATCATTTCTTCTTCTATTGGTCCAACCTCTTCCTCTTTCTCGTTTGTAGCTAAATTATCTATTTTCTTCCTAATAACTCATTGTAGGTTGTTCTGCATGGCACATGCATTTCAATTATCTTGCCAGGGAGGTATCCAGTATCTAGTATCACTATTTTCATCAATACTATAGTTGTGGTTGTGATATCATTGATTTATGTAATTCCCTTGGTTTCCTCCATTTCAAATTGCAGGTCTATTCTTTGGACAATCCTATTAGATGTATATCCCATTCTTGAAAAATAACACAATGCACCAACACATAGAGTTAGGTTTTATTGTTTTCACCATAGCTAATGTATTTTATTCTCTATCCTTGGGGAATTCATTTTGGATATGCCCTTCCCTATTGTAGTACATGCACCAAACTATTTCAGGTTGACAATGTTCACTAGCCTTGATATATTTCTTAATGACCAGCTTCTGAACCTTCAATTGTAAATCTTCCAAGATTTCAACACTTTTATCTTTTTTTTCATTTTCTCCATGGTTGAGATTTAATCTGGTAGGCCATAACGATTAGGTCAATATACTTTTCAAAATATCTTCCATCTAATACGACTTTGATGTGGGTGAAGCCACAATAGTGGTTTTCAATTCAAGTGAGGAAGGAAAACTCACAAAAAATGAATAGATGGAAAAACAATTGATTTTAGGGGTTCGTATGAACCCCCCTTATTCCTCATCACCCCCTTGAGACACAAAAAAACCTAAATTTTGGAACTTCAGAGCTCGGGTTGAGGATGAAAATGGAGGAATCTTCACAAACCCAACTGGAATCAGGTAGTCCTCGAAACGAGCTATCCAATGAATATAATTTTAATATGTTTTGGTTTTATTATGTATTTGTTTTTATAGTTTTATTAAACATAGGTTTTTCATTGAAAATGAAGGTCTCTGTTCTGTACATGTGGAAAAATAGCAGATTATCAAAAAAGAAAAGAAAAATATGAGTGCACTAGATATTGAAGTCCTTGATCCAACAAAAAAAAGAATTTTGATATATACAAAAAAAGTTACGCGTTATACGGTCACGCTATGTCTGAATTGTAATCGGTTTTACTTCGAAACTTGATTAAAGAAAAAATATTCAATAAAAAAATATCTAACCAAGTGGAATCACTAGATATCAGAGTTACAAATCTAAATTCGAAAGAATTAGAATTTTATCCTTCATGGAAAAAGAGTTATGCGTTATACGGTGTGCATCACTTTTTAAAAATGTTGTTTTCTGAAAAAAACTAGTTTTTCATGGGAGATGGAAAAAGAAGTGCAATCTGATTCCAAAAATTTGGAAAAAAATATTTTTAGAATCTACAGACAAAATGTGATGAGACGCTAGTTTTCATCATCTTGAAATTCCTCACAGTTTAGCCGCTATAGGTGCCCGAATGTGAAGATTTAGTTAAAAATAATAATTTCAGTGTCTAGTTTGGCCAAAAATTGTAAACCACTATTGTGGGATCACCCATGTCCTTACGCAATCCAAAAATAAGCCATTCAATCTTTTATTTCTCTGTTACCAATTCCTCCAATTTTTTGCATACTTATTTAAATGTTTTGTCATAATTTTCTCAATTGATTCCTTTTCTCCTTGTGTCAAATTCCTCATTTGAGTAACACTTTCAGTTAGGGCTTTCGTTGTCCCAAATCTGGCTAAGAATTCCTTCCTAACTTCTTCCCATGTAGCTTTATGCTGTGGGAAGTTCTTCATGTACCATTCTAATTCTTCTTTTTTCAGTGACCCTACAAAATTTAATAACTTATTCTTATATTTATTTTTACCCAATTTCTCCCATATAGACTCTAGAAGAAATATATGTTCTAGTGCTTTGGTGATATCTATTACGAAAACAAGGATTTTTACTGCGGTATCCATGGCATCTAAACCTTGTTCTGAATGTTGTGTTTTCCTAGGTTTATATGCTAGTTTCTTTATCGATTTAGTTTCATTCTTAATGTTGTTTAGGGACTTATTTTATTTTTCCTTATCTCTTGCAAGTTTGATGTTAAGTTAATCTTATCCTAATATCTCACTCCAAGGGGTATCTTTCTCTTTCCTCTCTTCTTCTCTCTAATTTTGTAATTTTTGTGCTACAACTCTTTTGCTTTTAGACCTTAATAGGGATGAGTCTCGGCTCAAGGGTTGTGACTCTTCATAACTTCTTTCCACCTTTTTGTTAGTTAACATCTTTTAATTAGTTAATGGCCTAAATTCTTCGCCCTTGATTTCTTCTTCCTTTTTTATATTCTTCAAGACCTTTCTTAATTTACTTATGCTTTTGTTAATTACTTTTTCAAAATAATATCATTCATTGATAGGAATTTGTCTAGAGTTTGTAGGAACTCTTTAAATATGTCATCTAACTTAATTGTAATTTCATCTAGGTTTGGTTTATTCTTATGGTTTAATGAGGTTTTTGGTAGGGTATGAGTCTCTATGCTACAACTTTCCACTTTCAACAAGCTTTTGGGTTCTTGAATGTGCATCAATTTTTCAAAACTACTTGAGAGCCTTTTGGTTCCTTTTAATAAAAAAATTATTTTCTTAGGTGTTTTCTCCTTTTTCTTCCTACTATCTCTTCCTCTTTTGACAGTTGTACCCACATTAGTGCACTCAACATGACCCCCAATGACATGCTCCAAACTTGAATTTGTTGTTAATTCCATTCTTCTTCCATGATTTTCTTCTCTTTCTCATACTTGTCCCTGTCTCTTCTCCTCTCCATTAGGGTTGGCTATTTTCTCTTTCCTATGTAAGTCAATTTTCTCCTTAATCTTTTGTAAATTTATTTTATCTATTTTGACTATGGGTGTTTAAGGTTTGGGATTACATTACTCTTATATTGCATCCCATGGTAGTTATTCAACATTTTTATTAATAGTCACATCTTTTCATAAGTCTCTCTGGACCCTTTCCCCCTTTCTATTTCCCATCCCCTTAATGCCTAACCCCCTCACACATGATAGACATCAAGAAGATGAAATTTTAATTGATTACATCTGTTTTGTCATCTGATATTTGTGTCTTGACCAGGTAAAATTTTTAGGATTTGAAATTTCTTCAATAAGCCTCAACAAAGTCTAACCAGGTCTCGACAACGAAACCAATGTTAGAAAGAAATCTAAAGGATACAGATGAGAGTTCTATTCCCAAAATATCTCTGTTGGAACTGTAGTTTGTAATGCCAAAGTAAGTCCTATTGAGGTGACACAAGAAGTTATTCTAAATCCAAGATAAGTTATAAATCAAAATAAAATAATATACATGTACATAAGATAGATCAGAATTCAGAGTTCTTTATATTTATTATATCAATAATCAATCATTACATTCCCTATATCTCCATTATAGTCAATCTTCTATACTATCCTTTGTTATATCTTCTATTTCTTTCTATTACCATCTACTTCTCCCTTCTTTCACCTACTACTAGTGAATAGATATTTCTACATACTTATATTTACAATATGGGATGTGGTTGTTAGATAGTATCCCTAGAGTATATTCTATCTTCCTAAATTCATATTATGGAATATTCTTTTCAATTAGCTATTACATATCTATGGACCAATGTTTGTACACTATTTTTTGGCTAACAATGAATATTGGAGAGGTGTGTGTTATACCATGGGGAGATTCTCCACCATTGGATGGTTGGAACTTGTAAGTTTTATTTTTGAGTTGGTAACATGCTTCATGTGGCTTAGGATTTGTGTCATCTTGAGGTTGATGTAGGTCAAGTGGGAAGTTGAGGAAAGTAATATATATGTGGTTTCAAGTTACAATGTATAAAAAGAAAACATGATTAAGGTAGAGTAGAGGTGTAACATGTTAGTGAAGTTGCTGTGATGGAGTGAGCATTGAGAGGTGAGTGAGGAAACAATAAGTATGATGTGGAGCAAAATCATGTGACAACCTTATGGTGTTATTTTATAGCCCTTGTAAAAAGTTTGGAAGTGTGTTTTTAAGTTATGTGTTGGTGTGTGTGAAGCCACCATGACATATTCTAATTATGATTATGAAATCAATATAATAAGAAAACTTTGAAGGTTGTATTTTTCCTCATTGGTGGTTTTACTAGAGTATATCTTGTGTTATTTTATAGTTTTTTTGTGTGGGTTGCATGGTTCAACAATACTTCTTTGGACCCTTTGTTCATGTTTGCATCACAAAAGTTCACTTCATTTTCTTGCAACCTATCATTACCTCTTTGTATTTCTTCTTTTCTTAGATAATGATTTTTTTTCTCTTCGGAGAATCATCATCCTTATCTCTTGATGTCATATTATCTATCGCAAATCCTCTTGAAGATTTTGTACCATTACAATTGGAAAATTTTCTTTCTTTTCTATTAGTTTCAAACACCATAATCTTCATTGGTTCCAACCAATATACTATTATTTTAGATAATCACGTATATCATCAGTATGATCAAGTATCTTATCATTCTTATGGTTTAATGACCTTATAATTTTGAACAACTCATACTTGTAAAATTTTATTTATTTTCTTTCTCCCTCTTCAAAGGTCCTTCCAAAATAGGAATAATAAATTTACCTAGAATAAAAACCCATTGGTCTACATGTTGTTAGAAAGGCCCATCACGTTACTTCTCAATTCAAATGATCCTTTCTACAAATTTTAATCCAACACCATAGTGCACTAAAGGTACCTTTGATCTATCAATAACCTCAATAGATTGTATTATCTTTCACCCAATGTTGTAGATGTTTGAAGATAAATACATTGATGTGATGCTAACTTTCTCACACTCAACACAATGTTAATAATCTAAATAACCTTCATTTCCTTCTACCCAACATTGTAATGTTAGAATATAACTTGGAATGTCTTGGTGCATTTTTCACAACAACTATGTGTTGGAAGATATCTCCACATTCTATATTATTATTCAAAACTCCACAAGAACCTATTCTTGCTTAGGTTTATGAGCCACCCCTCTAGTGGATCAATTGTATTTTACCTAATGAATAAGAATGTGTGAGCCTCTCATCTAAATGAATCACCTACAATGCAAAACACTCACAAACCTAGCAAAATCTAGGCTTTGATACCATTTGATGTAGCCATGAATGCAAATCCTAATTAAGGATTGTCCAACCATGTAGTCTTTACATAAACACTCATATAAAATAGATAGGGATACTCAAAATTAACACAATCTAATGATAATGGATTGGATTATATGCATAATAATTAGAATTGCATCAACACTTTATGTTGTAATGGGATTACAAAATGAATAGACCTTAGCCTTGATTACAATAAAATTCAAATTCTTGGCATGTTTATAGCCATAAATATTGGCTTCCTTGAGCTTTTCTCTATTCTACAAGATACTACTTAGTCCTTTGATATGTACTTTCCCTCTGTTACTCTTCCTCAAATGTTTTAGACCTTACAAAGTGAATAATTTATGTTAAAGGTTTTTGGTCAACTTGGAATGAGAAATACCATTCCAATCTTAATTTGGTGCTAAATAAGGCCTTCTAGGTGTCGTATAATGCCTCAAAATAGTTTTTGATTAACACAAAACAAGCTTTGAAGGGGCTCTGAAACCTTGTAAAAAAGAAAAGGAAATAAAGATGAAGCAGATGGGATGCCCCACCACCACAAGAAAAGGGTGATTAAACAACAATCAACACACCATTAGTAAACAACAACCAAAGACACAAAATACCAAACAAAAGAGAAAATAAAGAGTAGCATCTAAAGGAGTTCCTTTATCATTCTAGTTGCTTCTAGATCCTTAGATATCACTTTGTTTTGCATTTCCATGATCTCTTCAACATCTTGCCTTGACACCACCTTGTTCTTTTTGGTTTTTCTACAAGTGTGAACACTCAGTCCCATGCCCAAGTCAACAGCCTGCATACTCTTCTTAGCATCCTCACCCTCATCCTGGTTCACTAGGTCATTTAACAGATCTCCTTGTCCATTCCCTAGCATTTTCATTTACGAACACTAAACCTTCAGTAGAGGACTGAAGCTTCTCTTTGCTAAGATTAATCATTACATTGAGGTCTTTGCACAACTGCAAGGAGTTCCTCTCCATCGTGGAAAGCCTAGGACCATGATCTTTTTTTAGATTAGCAACATCCTCCACCATAAGACCAAGGCTAGAATTCAATGATTTTACCATTCTAAAGATATAATCTTTCTCCTTTAAGCTTTTGAGGGTAGATATTAGCATATTATATTTCTCTTGGTGGCTTGATGTGACACATTGCATCCCCTAAAGTTGCGAATCTTCTATTTTTTGATTGGTCCTCTCTTGGAGACATTAGGCATGATGCTCCCTAAGTTAAGACCTTACATGAATTAAGCAAAACTCCTTTGAGCATACTATTACCTAATTTTTAGCTTTCATCTAAAATCAGGTAACTTAGTGTTTATTCTTTTTGTGTTGTTTGTTTAAACATTTAAAAGATAAACCATAGTCTGCTAAGTCATCAATGTGCATGAAAGAGATTGTCAAATGAAACAGATTACATTTTATTCTAATGTTGCAATTAAGGCAAATGAGAAAGAGAACCATATGTGTTACAAATGTAATATTTATTGATAATCATGAAAGTGTACATGTCCCTCACAAGCCAAGGGACTAACTTTACTTATTCAATGAAAATAAAGAAGAGCATATACATGAATAAGTAAACAAATAAAATGTGCATATAAGGATGGAGACCAATCATTGACTGAGAATGACTGGTTTTGAAGGTGTCATCTTGTCCTACTTTTTCCTTGAGCTACTTGTGTCCTTCCTAGCTCCATAGTGCTCCTAGCTCCTACATCTGGCAATAACAATGACGTTAGAGAAATGCTCTAAGCAATGAAAGATCTCAAACCTTACATAAAAATTCACCTAGGCATGTATAAACTGATCTCTAAATGCATTAAATAAGCAACATACCATAAGTGTCCCTGAAAACAAGAGAGAAGTGATCAAACACACCTATGATATGCTATGTTTATCTAACTATTTGTTCCCTATGTAGATTTAGGAAAAGTCTTATATTACTGTTCTGATTCAGTTAATTACAACATGTGGTAATAAATGTGGCTCCCATAAGGGTAGAGCTCAGCATGCTACCTTCTAATGTTTTAAGAGGAATAGGAAATTGAGAAAATTGATCAAAGATATGCATGTTATTAATGCAATAAATCAATATGAAATCACACTAGTTGATCAACTTTCATTATCAGATTCAAAATATGCATCTCTTAAATAATGAAGGAGAAATCAAGGCATGTCTGAAGCCATCATGAAGCCTATGTGGCAACAAGAGGGAGCAATCCAAGGTACTATCAATCCCCTCTCACCTTAAGCCTATTGGATAGCTACACATCACATAAGATGGTGAGTTTTCAGGTCACCAACATAGGTGACATGTGTCTGCCTTCTAGGATCAAAGTGAGGAGGCAACGTTTAATTATTGCACATGATTGAAAAGGGCTAAAATGTTGTGGAAACTAGGTACCAAACATGTGGAACAACAAAAATTATTGTGGAAGCCATGAAGGTTGGGGAAATCCTAAAGAAAGGATGCATGCTACATGTCATAAATAGGACAACAACAGTGGATAAAATCATGATCTTATGCATATGAATACAGCCATGAATGCATGCTACAAGACAACTAGATCCTCACCTGTGAAGAGAATTGGGGCAGCCTTATGATATATGTAAATGATAATAAAGGGAAGATCTTAGTCATTGAATGTTATAGTGCAATGCATGGATATCACTAGAGAAAGTAAAAAAGTTCAAATAACAACTAGTGATAAGGTATGGTGCTGAGAGAGTGACACAAGGATGAACAATGCATATGAGATTTCCAATGAAAACCACTATCAGATTAAAGCGAAAGAACATTAATTTTAAGATACATTGAAGTCTATAGGAACTCAAGGAACTATGCATTATTCACATTGAAAAATCAATGATAATAGAGCTCTTTTTAGAGGTATGAAATAGCCAATCATGCTACAGGCTGACAAGGTCCAAAAAAGAAGTGTATTTCAAAATGCAATGAACATCATGAAAGAAAATCACATCATGATATCAATGTATTTCAAACAACAGTGCCCTCAATGGAGCAACCCCTAAGCATGATCAAAAAGGTGCTATAAAAAGAAGATGTGCTTTATAAATGAAGCCAACACATGAAAATTTAAAAGCATTTGGACTGATCAACCATTCACATCTAATGGAGACTCCATAAAAAGAATCAAGCAGTGGGAGACAAGGTACAACATGCATTCTATTTTGCATCTAAAATGAGTATCATTATTTCATATGTTTGTTGCTTTCAAAAGGTCAATAGGCTGTTGTTTTTCAGTATAAGTCTAAATGTTTCATTTAAGATACCAAGCCAACATGATTAGGAAGGAATCAACAAATAGGTTTAGTCATTTGGTCCAACAAAGGATGCATTGAGTGTAACACAACAATTTCATCTATCGTACATTGCAGTGTTCTTCAATATTTAGTGCCAAAAGAATGCTGCAGGGTAGCTTACCATCTAGATATGGACAGTTTCAATGGAAAATAAATTGTTGTGGGTTTATTTTCTTGCACTTACTTCTCATGGACAGTTACAAATGCAAGGAAAATTGTAATCTTTGAGCATCCTGGACCATTGATGATAACACAAGAAATTTCTGATGTGGGAGATGGAATCTTAGTTAGAGAGGATTTGCATGAGGTAGTTTTGGGCGAATATGTGCAAGAACTGCTCCCCATGATTTCAATATTAAAAGAGAGACTTGCTGAAGGTCTGTTGAAAATGTCACTTGTTGCACCCTACATAGCTAGATTCCCTTTGAGGAATACCATTTCTAGAAGTGGTGAAAGTCTTTCCTTATAGAGGACTCCATCTCAATTAGTTTGTGATGCATGCATAGAGGTTTCCAAGCAAGCTGAACAAGTCTTGTCAGAACCTAAAAACAAGTTGAAAGTGATTGAGATAATGCTAGACAGTTGCAAACGGGTGCTAGCTTATGCAAAAGAATTGGGCCAAATTGAGCTTTGTTGCCAAAAGGATCCTAAATTTGTACCCAATGGTATTGAAGAAACCAAATTCCTTGCTCGCCAGAAAGGAGACCTTACTATGACCTATGATATCATGTAGAGCTATGAAAGCACTATAATGCTCTAGTGAAAATTTCAAATGATAATCCCATTGGGCATTTTTATAACTAGAATTTCTCTTGGGAATGGCAGTTTGGAGAATTTATTTATGGCATGAAAGGTGCAGTGGCTCTAGAGAAAAGTCTGTCTGACTATTTAAATGGTGCAGTAGGAAATTTCTATCAACAACTAGATTTATCTAATGTCATGAGCTGTAAGAAGACCCCAACAATTGTCGATCTCCCCCCACAGCTGCCTAATGATACCTTTGTGGGTAAGATTGATTTCTATTGCAAAAATGGCACCATTCTCCCCTCTACCATGGATCCTAGCAAGTCTAAATCCACATTCACACTTCAAGTCTCCCTCCATACCTAAATCGAACCCTCCATAATCCTCCTATAAATTGGAAGATTCAAGGTATACTAAATTCTGATTATCAATGCGGGCAACCAAGGAGAGTAGATCCAAGGACATTCCCAGATCCTAGTGGGACACAAAGGGAAATATCTGCTATTGCCACCTGGCAAGTAGTGTGCAACATAACTAATACGAATGGAAAAAATCACTGTTGTGTTTCCTTCTCTGCATTTTATAATGAGTCTGCTATCCCTTGTCAAACTTATGCTTGTGGCTATCCAAATACAATAAGCCCTACATGTAATAAATCAAGGATTCCCTTCTTCTCCCTTCCTATGCTCTGCTTGTCCCCTTTGAGAATAGGACTAAAACATCTCTTGCATGGGTTGAACTGAAACACTTTTTTGTACCGCAACCACTACCTTGTGGTGACTATTGTGGGGTTAGCATTAACTAGCACATTAATACTGACTTTACCAAAGGATGGACTGCAATAATTACTGTTTTCAACTAGGATGAATCTAGTTTGGTAGACTGGTTTACTGTTGTTGAGATAGATAAAGCCTATCTCGGCTTTGAAAATGTTTATAAAATACCAGGTCTGAACAACACTATATTCATGCAAGGGAAACTGGATTTTAATTATTTGGCTATAGAAACAAATGGTAGTAATCTAGCTCGTGATCCAAGGGTGCTAGGAAAATAGCAGTCAATGATTTCCTTCACTAAGAAGTATACACTAGGCATAAAAATCTTAGCTAGTGATGGATTCCCTACCAAAGTGTGCTTTAATGGCGAGGAGTGCTCTCTTCCCCACACCATTCTTACTGGAACATGGCACATGGTTTCGTGGAGAATGCCTACACTTTTGCTGACATTTATGTTCATATTTCTCTTTGAGCAATTTTGGTGATGTTGATAATGAATTCGGCACAAAATGCCATTTTTTGGTTTTGCACCATTGATTCTTTGATTCTTTTGGATGGCATAATTGATAAGTCAATTTTTTGAGGAGGGTTTCCAAGGGAAAATCACTTGAAGTGAAATGCAGTTATCAAAGGGGTAGTGTTTTTCAAAAAATTAAAATAGATGTGTAAGTCTTTGATGTGCCTGTACTGTACAATGGCATTGAATCTTTTGCAGACTAGTTTTTCTTCATAGGGCAGCATTTTATTATGGGCAAGAAACAGAGGTAGCTTTTGTTTCAACTAAGGGTCTCTCATGAAATATCATTCATATTATAATCTTGCACGAGTTTTCATCACATAAAATACAGAAACAAAAAAGACAAATGTGGAGGTCGCGGCCATGAGAGGGACACAAACCCTCTATGATTACAAACACAAAGTTGTGGCAGATATCTACAGAAAAATGCCAAAATCTCTACAAGGAAATGTTGGAAACAATAGGAAGAGTCCTGAAAATGAAGATATATTCATCATGGAGCTCAATCTCGAGCATGTTCTCTGCAAAAAATGCAAATACAAAGACAAATATCATGAGACTTCTTCACGAATGTAGAAAACAAGATATGCAACTAGAAAAGGCAGGGTTTCGTTGCTTTTATTTCAATCATTTCCAGATAAGTGAAAGATGACATGAATGGAAGTATATTCATTTTGATAAAAATAAGGAGCATTACTGAATGGCCGTGGCCCAAAGAAGTTTGGTTTTTTCCTCACCAATCGAAAAACCCACTTGTAGTTTGTGTGAAATTCACAAATACAGAGGAAATACAAAAGGCATAAGAAGAGACCCATTCCATTACTTACAACTATGGCCAAAAGCCGGATTTTTCTTCTACAA
Source organism: Sequoia sempervirens (assembly GCA_007258455.2). Classification (NCBI taxonomy): domain Eukaryota; kingdom Viridiplantae; phylum Streptophyta; class Pinopsida; order Cupressales; family Cupressaceae; genus Sequoia; species Sequoia sempervirens. The sequence goes on along the minus strand of VDFB02252616.1, from coordinate 190,150,585 downwards.
ATCAAAGAACCCATCTCTGTTTATAATTTTTTTTACAAATAAATTTTTTTTTTCCCAAGTTATCTTGAGACTTTTGAAACAAATAACAAACATGTGAAAACCCTTTTTTCCTTCTTATGGTCATAGTCAAAAGGAATAGATCTCTTCAAAAACAATGGTGAAAATTTGAGTTTTCTTCTCTCAATGCAAAATACAGAAGGAAATGAGCATTTTTTCTTTATTCTCAAGAGTGGAGATGAGTCATTTTTGCTCAAAAAATTAAGAGGAATGGAGTTGATTTGACTTACCTAGAGCTTTTTGCTAGCATTTTGTTCCATATTCAAAGCTTGTCTTTCAACAAAAAACTTCTATTAAGTTTCTCATGGCGACTGAAGAGTATGAATGGCCACAGAAGAACAAGAATGAACCAAAATAGTCAGAACATGTCTATGGCCGTGGCTATTTGAGCTCAAAATGGTCTTCAAAAGAGTGATGAAACACAGTTTAACACAAATAAATGCATTTCCCTGTTGTTACATACATTTTTCATCAAAAATTGCTAAGAAATCAGTCAAGATCTCCATTTTTGTGCAAAACTCCAAACCCTATGGCGGCAGCATGTCTCTACCAAAATGCTCGATGGTTAAAAATGATGTTTTTTTCCACATTTTCCATCTTTTGTTGCTTAGGGTTTGACCCTATTTTGATGACCGATGAGAATTTTTGTCTCACGTTTCAAAGAATGGAACACATATTAATGTGTTATGGGGGCCGAATGGGGATTTAATGACTTAGGAAAATTCTTGCCTTGTAAACTTGATGCCTTGTAGAAAATTACTAAGTGTTTCAATGTGAAACATGTGATATATGCCTTTGACCTTTGGTCATCATGAGATATGCCTTGAAGATTTGCAAATGTGTCTTCCAAGAAGTGTGGAAGCCCTTCATGACCATGTAGGCCAAATTTGGGCCTTTATTTTTTCCTTTGAAAATCAGAAAGTATTGACCATGTGTAGCCTTGAAGTGCAGAATGGAGGTAAAGAGGAAATGATCAAGTGCCTTGGAGATATTTGATCTTGTTTAATGCTTTTGAAAGCATTTTGATATAGCATTTTATGTTGCATTTTAGTTCAAAGTATAAAGATATCATTTAAGTGATTTGCAAATCACTTTTATCATGTCTTTTTATTGCAAATGTAATGTAATTCAAAGAGGTGGTGGAGCCCTCTTATATTTTTCTTTGAAATGTAAAATAACTTGATTAAGTGGTGTATTATGCACCTAATCAAGTTATTATCTTTAATGCCCTTTTTGGAGTCTTGTGTTTTCAAAACACACATATTGCATGGGTCAAAGCTGGGAGACAAAATGATGACTTGCATACATGAGGAGAGTGCGTGAGTGAGGAATCTAACTATTTTGGAGAAACATGTGCCATTTTGGAGGCTGTTTTATCACACCTTTAGTGTGATCTTGGACTTGGCTTGACTTTGGGCCATTTGGAGGACTTTTTGGAGTGATTTTAGAAGGTTCTTTTTCAGATTTTGTGCCTCATCCGACCAAAACCTTCTAGATGGACATGTGTGAGGGGTTTTGGTGGGTTTTTGCTTAAGTAGCTTGTTTTTGCATTTTGTAGGGAGTTATTTCTTTCCAACAGAGTGATAGCTTTTTATTTTGGAGCTAATTTTCATCATGGAGCAGTATTGTAACTCAGATGGACTTGTGATACAGTAAGCACTTTGAATCAATAAAATAGAGAATTTTACCTTCTCATTTCATGTTTCATCATATGTTGTTAGTGATTGATCAGTTTTTCTTGTGAAAATTTATCTTTCCCTACAAACTTGTCTCATGTTTAGGCATCTGTTTAGCATAAAATGCATGTTAACAGGTTATAAGCTATGTTATTCAATAGTGTTGTTAGTTGTGAGACCTTTGTTTTCCTTCTAAAAGCCCTATTTAGAGACCTCCTTATAAATTACTTACGTGAACTGCATTTGAAAATGAGTTGTGTAAGCCAAGTTTTATGATATATTTTTGAATGTGATAGGTTGTTATCAGGTCCTAGTTGATTTTTCGTGTATCACCTTATGTTTTTTAGGTTATGTTTATGTGTTATGCATTTCTTACCCTTTACCTCAGAAATCAGTAGTTAGGTGGCATCAAAATGGGAAGCCAACCCATAATCTAGAGGTCTGATTTCAAATAGAACACCCACAACCTGAAAGCAGTCCCATGTTACATCCAACCTATTGAGTTCATTCACAGCTTGGAATTAGGGTGTAGATTTGGATCACTAACACATGCTTTACACTATTTTTTATTTACAATATCTGTTATATGGCCACCTTGCATAACACACTTTCCTTGCCTGTGGTGCCATCTTGTTCATTCATTTTGTCAAGCATACGAAGCTTTGCTTGCCTTGTGAATTTTGTTGTTTGTGTTGTGTGGTGCCTTATCAAATTTATCGGGAGGTATAGCTATGGTATGTTTGTACATATGGGAGCTGAACTTAGGCATGAATTTCCCATAGCGACTTGCTTGTCTGTGTGAGCGCATACCGACTGCATGCATATGTGTCTCACTGCCCAGGGGCTCACCTAGTGGACGGTTTGAGGTTCCACTAGCCCTTGTGAGCATGCGTTGGTTTGCATAGTGGACATCGTGTTCCACTTGTAAACGTTTCTTGGACAAACAACTTAGATCTGATCCACAACGTGTAGGAAAAATAGTCGAAGCTTGATCCACCCCCCTTTTTGTTTTTGTTTTCTTTCTTTATGTCTTTGGCAGTGTATGCTTGTGCCTTGTTGTCACTTCTTATATTATTTACATGTGTGTTCTTTTGTGCCTATGTTGGTTTACCATAGGACCTTGAACCTAGGGGCTTGCACAACCCTCTTGATTGTTGTTGTCCTATCTTACTAGCATTGGTACACTTGGACCCCTCTTGATGCGATTTTGTCCACTTTAGTGTGAGTTTGAAGTAAGTTCCTCCTCTCACTAAAGTGGGGGCTAAATGTAGTGTAGAAAAATGTATCCATTTACATTTTCACACTTGTTTGGGCCCTCCCTGCTAAAATTGGGCTTCTTTATGCCTTATTTGGTCCTATTTTGCATCCACAATCCTTATTTAATGCATCTTTCCAAGGATAATCCTGACATATATCAAATGACCAATCATAATTTAATGATTTTGGATTGTATGACACATATTTAGTGATCTAGGACTCATACAACACCTTGGGTGTATGAGTCCCACCTAGGTTTTGAGGCCTAATCCTAAATTTGGCATAAAACTTAACATTTCTTGAAATTTATGTCCCAAGCTTAGCCTATTGGGACTCATACGCCCCAAATGGCATATGAGTCCTGCTTAGCTTGGACCTAATTTTGAATTCAATTCTTGGTGGGATTTTATTTTCCTACATCTGATGTCGGCTTGTAGTGTTATAATTTTGGGAAATTTGGCATAAACAAGTATAAATACAAGGTTATTTCACATATTTTCTCCTAGCAAGTTTACAAGTCACTTAGAAATTGAAGTGATCTTATGAGCATTCAAGTGAGAAAATTATAGACCATTTAAGAGCATTCAAGAGTGATTACCAAGCATTTTAGAGCATTATTCAAGATTCAAGCATCATGTCAAAGTCATCATGCATCATGTTTGTTTTTGAGCTAACATTTGTGATGTAGGGTTTTATGATTCAAGCAAGCATTCAAGTCAAGATCCAAAACATACAAGCAAGAGTCAAGATCCACATTCATGCTAGCCATTACATACAAGATTGCAACCTTTTGTTCAAGGGTTTGGTGAGTTGCAACATTGCATACTTGTTCATTCATCATTCCTCCATTCTATTTGATTTCATTTCAAAGTTTGATTACCAAAACAGGTTTGGCCAAGGCAAACCCCTATACATTAACAAAACAACATTTTTCCCTCTCTTTGATATGTGATTGTAGATCTAGGTGATGCAGGTTGAAGATCCATTGAAGAACAAGCTTGGATAAAGCTGTCAAGTTGTCAAAGTTGTCATCTACTTTGCAAGATCACATAAAGTCACCTACAAGTTGCAATTTATTGTTTCAAACTCAAAGATTTGACAGGAGAGAAGCTACATGAGAACTTTAGAGGATATTAGAGTTTCAGATCAACCTTGATACTGAGACTAAATTGCCACTTGTGGTGTAGGAGTCCTAGTATACCTATTTTCAAGCATTTTCTATAGATCCTAGTTTAGCAATTCCAGATTTTGGTTTCAGCCCGAAACCCTAAACTAGGACTAAATCGCCCCTACTGGCATATGAGTCCTAGTGTGCATTAAAAGTCAACATTTTTGAGATTTCAGAACTTCATTCAAGCCTCTTTAGCTTCTAGGTGCACCTCTGTTTATCTCTAGTTTGTTCTTATTTTTGTTCATTTTCTAGATCATACACTTAAGTTTTGCATATCATTTACATTTCTTTTCTTTCCAAGCCCTTGCTTGGTGTTGAACCCCCTTTTAATCTTTAATCACACCCTAAGACACCTTATTGCAGATCTCTTTCCCTCATTTCATCCCTAGATTGAGATCTCTAAGGTTTCCTTGAATGAACTAAAGAAAAATAGGTACCTTCCCCTTTAGTTCCATCTCCAAAAAAAGGAAGAACCCTATTTTCATTGTGTTCAGTTGGGATATGATTTTGAGATTGTATATAAGAAAGAGAAGGAAAATGTTGTGGTAGATGCACTATCGAGGAAGGATGAGAAGGATGAAGCTTTATTGTGTGCCCTTTCAATATTACAAGAAGATTGGGTAGAAGAAGCCAAAGAAGAGTGGAAACATGATGTGGCTACTAGTAATCTCAGTCAACAATTATAGAGTGACCCTAGTAGTTTAGATAAATTTTGTTGGAAGGGAGATACTTTGTGTTATAAAGAGCGATTGTATCTTTGCAAGGATTTCTCTCTCAAATAAAAGATTCTCAAAGAGATACATGAGTCTCTAGTGGGTGGTCATTTAGGATTTTTGAAGACATGTCATTGGGTCAAGAAATACTTCTTTAGGGAAGGGATAAAAGGGGATGTTAAAGGAGGCTATGTGCACAACTCCAGTATCTACTTTTGGTTTGTCAACGAAATAAAGGGGAGACAATTAAGACACCTGGTCTCTTGCAACCCTTAGTTATTCCTAGCCAACATTAGGAAGAGGTCTCCATGGACTTCATCATGGGGCTTCCAAGATCCAATGGTAAGAATGTCATCATGGTAGTTGTGGATCACCTCACTAAATATGCACATTTTATTTCATTATCACATCCTTTTACAACAAGTACAGTGGAAAAATCATTTTTGGAGAATATTCAAAAGTTACATGGTATGTACCTAAGGTTATTGTTAGTGACTATGATCCTATCTTTACTAGTAACTTTTAGATAGATTTATTCAAGTATTTAGGTACTCAATTGTCTCACAGTTCTTCATACCATCCACAATCTGATGGGAAAACAAAGGTGGTTAATAAGTGTTTGGAAGGATATCTACGTTGTTTCACTTCAGATAAATAGTCTCAATGGGTAGATTGGCTACCACTAGCAGAATGTTGGTATAACACTTCCTTCCATAGTTCATAAAAATGTCTCCATTTATGGCATTGTATGGATATCATCCTCCTTCCATCACATCATGATTGAAAGTGTCACCAAGAGTTGACGTTGTGGAGGGCCACATGATTCATCAACAAGTACTTTCAAGACTTAAAGATAATCTATCCATGGCACAAAACTACATGAAGCAACAGGAAAACTAACATTGTAGTGAAACAAGTTTTGAGGTTGGGGATTGGGTTTTCTTGAGATTGCAACCTTATAAGCAAATATCACTAAAGCAATAGTCAAAGAATAACAAGTTGTCTCCAAAAAATTATGGCCCATATCAAATCATGCAAAAGATAGGTATTGTTGCCTACAAGCTTGAATTGCCATCAACAACAAAGAAACATCTAGTTTTTCATGTTTTTTGTTTGAAGAAGGTAATTGGGAATAATATCCCTACTCAAACAATATTACTGGAGCTTGATGAAGAAGGAAGAATCATATTGGAACCGAAATGCATTCTTCAAAAAGGCACAAGGAAGCTACAAACAAAAACACTCACTCAATATCTCATCCAACAGAAGAATTTACCAATTGAATATGCCACATGGGAGGACGAGGAGTTCATTCAAAAGCATCCAAAATTGCCCAGCATTAAGGAAAATGCTTATCTGAAGAGGGGGGGGGCATGCTACGCCCTTAATATTAGAGTACATCGAGTTATGAATAGTCGGCTTGTGGCTATCTTAACTCCTAATTAAGTTGTATTATCATTGTTGTATAGTTATTTAGTTGATTAGGTCAGCCTAAGGTTTATATAAGGTTATCTAAGTTTTCCTAGGTGGTATCCTAGGAATAAATAGGTATATATTGGAAGTTGTGAGTTATTTCATCATCATATTGTGAATTGTGTTCTCATTAGAGATATTTGGAGGTTTTCCCCCTCGAAGTGGCTTGTTATTCTCAATTATTATTCAATATTTGCAGCATATCTTTTTATCATATTCTTCTATTGTGCAAGTTATTTCATTACGCATGCTACCATTATTAACATGAAGCATGAGTTAGTCACCACACGACATTTTGATATTTTGAATATATAATTTAATTGAACTATTAAAACATGATTGTGTCAATTATTTTTTAAATAATATTAAACATGTCCTATTTATTGTAATTTTATAATAATTTATTAGTAAATCATTATCAAATAAAAAAACTATTAAAAACTAATTCTTTCTAATATCCTAAACATATAACTGAAGTATACCGCTAACATATAATTAACTAAATTAATTGGAAGCATTCTCCATGTCACCATCTCCTTGTCACAAGAGACATCACAAAGACATCCAATCATACAAGCCATAAAAGTATCTTGTTTTTTTCAATCGTTAATTACAATTGTAACTGAATTCCATCCTATTGCAATACGTATCACTATCCCATCTAATAAGTGCATCATTAGATCTTTTTGACATCATTCTAGCTTCTTATCAAGCTAAATATGATAATCCCACTTGATCGTCCTATTATTGGAAGCACTATTTTATCGATGGGGTGGCTAGAAATTTTAGTCATTGCGTCATATTTTCTGATGTAGCTTTCAAATTTGGATGTGCTAACAAATAGTGAAGTGTTGTAATTTTGTTGATGTTATGTAGCTCTCATTTATTTTGTAATTGATTTTTTTAATAAAAATAATTAAATAACAAAGTTTGAGCAATTTGATTTCAAATTAAAAAACAATTTTTGAATTACACAAAATATATTGTATTAACCCTTCAATAAATATTTATTCCAAAGTTATTTGTTAAAAGAACACTCCACTCAATTAGAGGTCATTAAGAGGGATGAAAATATAAATTCCATTTAGAAAATAATAAAATTCAGTGTGAGGGTTTAAACAGCACAAGGGTTTTTCTCATTTGTTCCAGTACTGTTTCCCAATACAACTTGTTGGCGCTGCCAAAAACTTGCCCACCCAACACCTTCAGAGACAGAGGGAAACCCCTACACTCTTTCACGAAGCTTTTCACCAAATCTTCATATCCGCTGGACGGGTATGGCTGGTGGAAGGCGTGCCAACAGAAGAGCTCCGTGCTTTGACTGTCATTCATTTCTCTCATCTTATAACGAGCACTGACTCCCGCTTCTATTAGAACCCTCTCAGAACGGCTTGTCACAATAATTAAACTACTGGTACTATTGTCCCCAATATCCCATCCTACCAGAGCATCTAACTGCTCACGGTCATCTACATCATCTATACAAATTAGGAACTTCAGAAGAGGGCCCCTTGCTAGACGAGACCCGAGATAGCTCGATCCCTCAGGTATACAACAAAATGTTTGTTTTACGCTAACTAGATCTTTGAGAAGCTTGCTTTGCAAAGAAGTCAAATTACCCTTGTTGGATGCTTGTCGCACTTTGAATAGGAAAGACGATTTAGTGTATTTTGAACGGTTGCGGTTAAAGAATGGTTTGGCCAAAGTGGTCTTCCCAGAGCCACCCTGCCCGTATATGCCAATGATTTTTTTTGTCCTTCCCTTCTCCTGCCAGCACGTCCTTTCAAAATCCTCTAGGATTTCACTAATTCCTACAGGTTCCTTCGCAATATCCAAAGCTCTCTGTGAAAATTCTATTGCAGTTACTGATTATTAATCTCCTATCTAATACATAGATTATTTGACTCTGAAAATTAATTCTCAGCAAATATCGAAGAATAACACAACTGCAACTTCACCAATAAAAACTCACAGAATAGAGAAGAAAACATTCACAATAATGAGACAATATTTTTGGACAAATTGTCAGTGGAAAAACCAGAAGGAAAACCACTCTTACTTAGGATGAGGAATTATATTAAACTTCACCAAATTAAGGAATACAAAAAGCTGCTTGCCTCTTACTGGCAGAGCTCCGACAATATTCTTCTCGGAAATTCTTCCCTCAATTTCTCTGCTGAAATTCCATAGCTGCTATCCCCAAGCTATCCTTAGCCCTTGCTAACAACGCAAGACTATTTGCTCTCCTTTACCAAAATCTTGCTATCACTGCAAGTCTACTCGTTGTTGTTTACTCCAATTGCCCATTGATCCCCTTTATATACTTTTCTCATTGGAAAACCAATGGCCATGATTTAATCTCAATCAATGGCTAAGATTAAATAGACTCTAAAAACCCTAACTAACTGGATTCTAGAAGTCTCTAGGAGAATCAATTTATTTAATTACATAATTATCTAGACAACTCGGCCCTTTACGGAGGTTTCTAGAAAATAATTAAATAATTAAATGACACTTCTAGACAATGGAGACACACGTCCAAGCTACATAAATTAACACTCCCTCTTAGCGAGGAAGGTGTTGCATGACACCCGACTTATCTCGAAGAAGATGAATTTAAGCCTTCCCCAATGCCTTGGTCAAAATATCTGCTACCTGCGATGCGTAGGTATATATCGTAGCTGAACAATCCCGCGCGTACACAATCTCTGATGAAATGATATCTGATGTCTATATGCTTAGACCTATCATGAAACACCGGATTCTCAGTCAACTTGATGCAACTCTGATTGTCGCAATGTATCACCATAGTCTCAACCCTCTGACCAAACAAGGCCACCAGCAACTTCCGAAGCCATATCGCCTCACACGTCGCCATGCTAGCTGCTATGTATTCTGCCTCTGCAGAACTCAAAGCCACAGACTTCTGCTTCCTGCTGTACCAAGAGACAACTCCTGATCCCAAGCTAAAGCAACACCCTGAAGTGTTTTTCCTGTCCGTTGTACTGCCTGCCCAATCTGCGTCAGTATAGCCTATCAACCTGATACCATCACCTCGAGCATATTTAATTCCATACTCGATTGTACCACGCAAATACCGCAACACATGCTTTGCTGCTGTCCAATGCACTCTCTTCGGCTCCACCATGAACTGACTAAGAGAGTTTACTGCAAAGGATATATCTGGCCTGGTGTTGACCAAATACATGAGAGACCCAATCAACTACCTGTATAAGGTGGGGTCTACATCCTCCTCTCTGGATGTCTCTACCTTCTTCCAATTCGTGATCATAGGAGTAGACATGGCTCTGCAATCCTCCATCTCGAACCTCCTCAATATTTCGATGTAGTATTTCCCTTGTCCAAGGAAAATCTCTCCATCTGTCTGCCATACCTCCATGCCTAGAAAGTAGTGCATAAGCCCGAAATCCTTCATCTCAAACTCTGTTGCGAGGTCCCTCTTGCTTTCCTCTATGAGCCCTAATGAACCTGTTAAAAACAAGTCGTCCACATAAAGAACAAGAATGAGAACCTCACCCCCAACCACCAAGTAGTAGAGGTTAGCATCCGCTTCACTCTTCACGAAGCCCATTCCCTGCAAGTATCTATCAATGCGCTCATACCACGCCCTGGGAGCCTGCTTGAGTCCGTACAAAGCTCTCTTCAATCTGCACACGTGGGTTGTACTGATGTGTGCCACAAAGCCCTCTGGTTGTTCTATGTATACCTCCTCTTTCAATTCACCATTAAGAAACGCCATCTTGACATCCATCTGATGGATCTGCCATCCCATCTGTGCTGCAAGAGAGATCACGACTCGTATAGAAGTATACCTGGCCACTGGAGCAAATGTCTCCTCATAGTCAATTCCCTCCTTCTGAGAGAACCCCTTAGCCACAAACCTTGCCTTGTATTTCTCGATGCTACCATCTGCACCGTGCTTGATCTTATAGATCGGTGATCAACCAACGCCTATGCGTTGTTTGGTCTAGGCACAACCTCCCACACATGGATTACGCACTATTGAGGGTATGCTCCTCAACCATTGCATCTTGCACACTTTGCTGGCTGTCGCGGCCTCGATAGCTAAGAGGCTCACTATCTACCAAGCGACTAACTAATGCCATATAGTCCATCATACGGCTGGTTGTCTCCGCTGTCTACTACTTGTCCTAGGAGCTCCCACAAACTCTTGAGTATCTCTATGTGTCTGTTGGTTCCCGCTACCAACTATAGAGGATGAAGTATCAACCTCCATGTCTCCCCGATGCATCTCTTGGATCTTTGCATCACCGCTGCTCCATATAGATTCACCGGCTTTTGAGGAAAGCATTGCATGTGCTGTGGCTGCGTACTCGAACCCCATTTGTCCTTGATCTGGTTGAACGATCCTTGGAGCTTCCACTAGTTGCTCACTCTGATCATCTGCTGGCAAATCTCTGGACCTCCTAAATACCTTGTCCTCCATGAACTTGACATCACGCCTAACTATAGTCCTCTTGGTCCCTGGAATAAATATCTGATATGCCTTTGAGGTTTCACTGTACCCCACAAAGTACCCCTTCTCTGCAGTCTGATCTAACTTGGAACGTGTCGCACCTGGAATGTGACAATACGCCAAACTCCCAAATATCCTGAAGTGGCTAACATCTGGCTTCTTCCCTGAGAACGCCTCCTCTGGTGTCATCTTGCCCAATACCTTATGTGGAACCCTGTTTTGTATGTACACTGCTGTACTGCATGCCTCTGCTCATAAGTAGCGTGGCATATCCTAGTAATACAACATAGCCCTTGCCACCTCTAATATAGATCAATTCTTCCTCTCAACAACCCCATTTTGTTGTGGGTTGTAAGGAATAGTCCACTCTCTTGATTCCTTTCACGGTCTGAGAATACGGAACTCGCTTTCCCTTTTGTACTTTCGCCTCATTGTCGGGCAGAAGGAGCCTTTATCTTCCTCCACTGTTGAATTCTCACAAGAGCTTTGAACTCTTGGAGGCGGTAACCTCATCCGCGGTCTTCCAAAGTATATCCGGTCTTCGGAGAAATCATCAATAAAGTAACAAAGTACTCATATCCTGCGAGACTTAGATGCGACATTGTTGGTCCACATAATAATGCGAATGTACTAGATCAAAGAACACCCATGGATCTAAATTGTCACTCCTTGGAAAAGTCTAGTGTCACTCCTTGGAAAAGTTGCTTTCGCAAACTTCCCCAACACACATCCCTTACTTACATCATCATGCTCTGTGCTCACCTCAGGAACACCTGTCACTGTCTCACGAAGCAATTTAAGTGCTCCATGATGTATATGGCCCATCCTCCTATGCCATAGCTCTCCTTGATCTCTAGAATTACTGCTGCTCATCAGTGCCTTATGAGTATCAAACTGCAACCTGTAAAGCCGGCCGCTCCTAACTCCAATAGCTATGGGTGATTTCCAATCCTTGTGCTTAATTAACACACTTGCCCCTCTAAAGAGTACATTATAACCTTTATCCTGAAGGACAGATATGGAAATTAAATTCATACCTAAGCCTGGCACATGCAACATATCATGAATGGGAATCCGCTTACCATTCTCCCTCTGAAATAGAACTGTCCCTTTCCCAACTGGATTGAGCTTGGACATGTTCCCCATAGAAATCTGCATTCTGATGTCCTCCTCCTTATAGCTGGAGAAGTACTCTCTAACTCCTGTCATATGAAATGACGCCCCACTATCTATATACCAAACACCCTGTGAGGTTGAGCTAGCCATACAAGCTATGAGAGCGAACTCATCCTCCATTCTACTAGAGAGCTTATCTGGACTTGCTGAAGCTGTTGTCTGCTTCTTGCCTTTCTTCCTTTGCGGACAATCGCTGACATAGTGGCCAAACTCGTGACAGCCATAGCACTTGACTTTAGATAAGTCCTTCTTCTTCTCACCTTGTGGATTTGATCCTTTACTAGACCCCTTCTTTGCTTTCCCTTTTCCTGCAAGGGCAACGTTCTCCTGTTCTGCCTCACTTTGCTGACTCTTGCTACTGGTCCTACTGACAAGACTTAGTCTAAGCTCCTCTTGAGTGAAGTCACTCCAAAGTCGATCCCAACTTGGCAAGGTGTCTCGTCCATTAATAACTTGAACAAAGACATCCCACTGCTTAGTAAACCCATTTAGGGCTATCCGCACTAGCTCGTCATCACCTAGATTATCTCCAACAGCAGCCAACTCATCCTTGACAAGTCTGAGTCTGGTGAGGTAACTTGTCACGTCCTCTCCCTTGTTCATCCGAGTAGTCCTCAACTTTTCTTTGAGAATCAACTTCCGGTTAGTGGTAGCATTCTGGTACAGATTCAGAATGGCATCCCACATCTTCTTCGCTGTATCTAACTCTGCGACATGTGGAACAATATGATCCTTGACACCATCAAGAATCATCCTCCTCGCCTTGGCATCTTCCTTCTTATATGCTAAGAGCTGTGCTGGATCTGTAGGTACAGGTACAACACTGGTCACATATTCCTTGATCCCATTCTCTTCCAGCAACAAAGAAATTCTGGCTTTCCGGACACCAAAATTTGAGGCTCCATCCAATCTGTCCTGATCTCTTAAACCTGCTGAGGCCATCTCAAAAGATAAAAGAAAACAAATAATAATAATTCTGAAGAGGCAGGATCTTTCCTTCCTTTGTTAAGCCTTATCTGCCCTCAGATCAGCTCTGATACCATGTGAAAATTCTATTGCAGTTACTGATTATTAATCTCCTATCTAATACATAGATTATTTGACTCTGAAAATTAATTCTCAGCAAATATCGAAAAATAACACAATTGCAACTTCACCAATAAAAACTCACAAGAATAGAGAAGAAAACATTCACAATAATGAACACAATATTTTTGGACAATTGTCCGGTGGAAAAACCGGAAGGAAAACCACTCTGCGGATGAGGAATTATATTAAACTTGACAAATTAAGGAATACAAAAGCTGCTTGCCTCTTCTTGCTGGAGCTCTGGCAATATTCTTCTCGGAAATTCTTCCCTCAATTTCTCGCTGAAATTCCAGGTACCCTATCTAGCGCTATCACTAGCCCTTGCTAACCTTTGCAAGACTATTTGCTCTCCTTTGCAAATCTACTTGCTATCATGAAGTCTACTGGTTTTGTTCTCCAATTTGCCCATTGATCCCCTTTTATACTTTTCTCATTGGAAAACCAATGGCCATGATTTAATCTCAATCAATGGCTAAGATTAAATAGACTCTAAAACCCCTAACTACCTGGATTCTAGAAGTCTCTAGGAGAATCAATTTATTTAATTACATAATTATCTAGACAACTCAGCCCTTTCTGGAGGTTTCTAGAAAATAATTAAATAATTAAATGACACTTCTAGACAATGGAGACACCTGTCCAAGCTACATAAATTAACACTCTCTTCTCAGCAATATCCAAAGGTCTCTTCTTAGCAATATTCAAAGATCCTGCCTTCGGCAACTCTGTTATCCTTTCCTCTTTTAGAATACTACATAGGATTTCCAATTTTTGAATTTTGTTGACGGTTATAAGAAAACAATTTTCCACTCTACCTGTCTTAATCATAGGAATTAAATCAAACACTCCATAAGGCATCTTGTTTATTTTTTCTTCATTAGTAACTACAATTGCAACTACATTCAATCCTTCTTCAATATATCTCACCCCGCAGTCCAATAAAGGCATCTTCAAAACTTTTTGAGAACCTTTCTCGAAGATTCTTATCAACATGAAAATGACTATTGCACTTGGTTGCGCAGTCACGGGAAACACTATATACCGTCGTTGGAGAAGCCGCCGTATTTCAGTAACGGTGCCATCTTCCCCAATGCACCTTTCGAAGTCAGATCTGGAAACAGAAAGCCAAGTTTCAACAGCTGGATTCCAAATTACACTGGCAACCTGTGGCGGCAACCTCTGAAATACAGAAAAATATCTTGTCATGGCCCTTTAATAAAATATATCTAATAAAAAAAAATATGTTCAAAGTGAACTCTACTCAAAACACTATTTATACTCAATACTTGGGGTCATTAGTAGGATGAAAATATAAATTGCGTTTAACAATAATGAAATTTATTATAGATGTAAATTTCTATACTTAAAAATTTAGATTTTTTCAATTTTTTTACATGTTGTTTTGGTTTATATATTTTTTTTCTTTTTTCTTATGTTATCTCTTTCTTCTGATTTTTTCAACTATGGTGATCTGTTAACTATCATTTCATCTCTCTTTTCATAATGTCAACTTTCTTTATCTGATAATAAATCATCAAATATGATCTTAAAGATTGATGGAAATAAACTTACACAATCAAACCTATATACTTTCAAACCAATAAAATTTATATAGAATAATAATTTATGTTTGTCTGAGATTCACACTTAAAAAATCAGTTCTTTAGAATTAACGAAATTGATTTACCTCATAATACTACACTGAAATTATTTTCACTTTAATACTATAAGAAGGGTGTAATACCTGCCACGTGTCTATGCATCTACGAACAGCTACATTCCTAGCTGATATCTGAAGACATTTCAATCCTTCCAACTTCTCAATACCTGCGATCTTCTCCAGTGCCCAACATCCCTCGATGATAACACTCTCTAAGCAGTTTTTGCATGCAGAACTTGAGAACTCCTCTGCCTCCGAATATTCCTGTGTGTCCGATTCTGTATCGGTGGCCGAGTCCACATAATTCGGTGCGGCTACCCATTCTAAACCCACTTCGATTAAATTTTCCATGGACTCAAGGTGGAGAGATTTAAGGCTGCTAAGGTACTCTGCACTAATTATGACTTTAGATACAAGTTTTACATCTCTAATATCTATACTTTCAAGGCTGACAACTGGACTCGCGAGAGTAGTGGACTTGCTGCTATTATTCAAAGTAAATTCCCCACTTAATGCCAAATCCCCCAATACCAAACTTCTAAGGTTGGGGAGTTTTGTAAGAGAATCTGAGAAGGACCTCCCATCAATTTGCATTGGGTAATCCCATTCTGTTCCGTTCCATTCTGCCCTTCCTCTTACAACCAGATCTTCCAAATGACTTAACATTTCCAATGAATCTGGAAAGTCTTCCAAGATTGTTCTGTCGAGCACAAGCTTTTTCAGGTGGAAAATGCCCTGAAATTTTGAAATAGTTAATTATCAACTCTATACAATCTTTTTATATAACTATTGTTTCAGAATGCATCTCCCATCATTAAGCAAGACTTATTCTGAATAAAAGAACAAATTACCTGTCTCCCCAACAATCTTCCGAGACGTCCATTACAAATTTTTAAATACTGCAAACTTTGAAGAGGAATCCAAGAAGGAATTGAAGGCAAACTGTTCATGTGTTCTTCTTCATGATTTTCAGATTCATCCAGCGTTCCCATCAAACTCAAGTCAAGCTCAAGCCACAACAAAGAAGTTGATTTGTAATCACAATCAGTACAATTCCCTAAAAAATATCTGAATTCAAAAATGGAATTAAGGCACCGAAAACTATGGTCAGCGCTTTCTGCAAGAATACTTTGTAATCCCTTTTCTTGCTGCATGCAAAGATGAAGGTGAAATTTGTGCTCCCATTAGAAAAAGTAGTAGTTTGAAACTACTCAGACACATAAAATTATAATACTGTAAAGTAAACAGAAGCTTAACACAAGCACACCTGAGAACGGAGATGTTTGGGACTCCAAAGTCGACAAGGACTGCTCATTTTATCTGCAATTTTTCTTCCGAGATCACGGACGTGATCGTGCATTCTCAAAAGAGGAACGCTTCTCGAGTAAATCCCATCCAATGATCCCTTACCATGTAAACCTCGACAAGGCATTTATCTATTAAGGTCTGGAGCGTGTGTTCAGCGCTCCATCCCGTTCCTTCCCATATTCTTTTCGCCATATGACTAGATCTATGGACAAAAAGGCATGCAATGTCCATAAAAATCTGCTTTTGCTCATCATCCAGTGCATCAACGCTTATCATAAGCTTCTTTTCTATATCCTGGGGTATAGTTTTCCTCACTTTACCCAATACCATTTTCCAATATCTGTCATTAGGCCCAGCATTATCAAAAACAAGTCCACCCAACACCTGCAGAGACAGAGGCAAACCTCCACACTCTTTCACAAAACTTTTCACCAAATCTGCATATCCCCTGGACGGATATTTTTTGTGGAAGGCGTGCCAACAGGAGAGCTCTGTGCTTTGACCGTCATTCATTTCTTTCATCTTATAACGAGCACTGACTCCTGCTTGTATTAGAACCCTCTCATCCCGGCTTGTCACAATAATCAAACTACTAGTACTATTGTCCCCAACATCCCATCCTACTAGATCATCTAACTGCTCAGGGTGATCTACATCATCTATACAAATTAGGAACCTCAGACGGGGGCACCTTCCCAGACGATACCCGAGATAATCCGATCCTTCCCGTATGCTATAAAATGTGCGATCTTCGTGCACCAGGTCTCTGAGAAGCTTGCTTTGCAAAGAAGACAAATTACCCTTGTTAGATGTTTCTCGCACTTCGAATAGAAAAGACGATGCAGTGTATCCTGAACGGATGCGGTTAAAGAATGATCTAGCTAAAGTGGTCTTCCCAGAGCCACCCAAGCCATAGATGCCAATGATTTTTCTTGTCCTTCCCGTCTCCTGCCAACAGGTCCTTCAAAATCCTGAAGGATTTCACTAATTCCTACCGGATACTTCGCAATATCCAAAGGTCTTGTTTTTTGCAACTCCCTTTGGATAACAGACACAACTCTTTCACACAGCTTCTCAAGATCACTGAAAATTTGCATAAGAAGCTTACAATTTCATCATATTGAAGTTTGTTTAGGCTATCCTGAATTTTGTGAGAAAACATTTTAACAAAAATAATCACAGACAAAGTCTTACCTATCATGACGGCCGAACTCGTATCCATTGATAAATGAAACCCTATTGAGGGTTTCTTTCCATTGCTCGAGCTTGTCCAGATATCTGCCCTTCTCTTTGTATTTGTCGAATGCACTGGCATACGCTCCCTTTTGTAAGTAGCGCAAGTCCGAAGGTTCGACATCAAAGAATATTGGAATGATTGTTTTCTTACTCTGTAACATCAGATCAAGCTCGGCCAAACACCAGGCAGAGTCGGCATATCCCTTTGAAAATATGGCAATTTGAATCAACGCGAAGCAGATGGCACTCTGAATGGTAGATGGAAAGACATCTCCTAGTTCCAGCTCTTCACTATCATGAAATGCTCGGATTCCCAATTTCTCCAGGGATTTATAAAGCTGAAGAGCAAGGGTTTCTTTGACATCGGGGCCTCGGTGGTTAATGAAAACGTCCCAGAGTTTGGGAGATTGGGAGAATCCTACGCTCTCGGGCTGATATCCCATCCCAGTGAAAGCATCCTCTCCTACGGTTCGTTGATGTGATGAGCTGGATGAAGCCATGAATGCGAGATTGAACTCAAAAACCAGAAAATACAGAACGAATGCAGATTGGTAGGGGAATTGGATTGAATCAAAGCAACCAGAAAAGCCTTTTAGTCAACTCCTTACTTACTTGGACGGCATGTCATAATTTTATGATTACTCTCTCCCTCTATTTCCAAGAAGTTGCCTATAATGATTAATTAGAGTTTGAATGTTATCAAGCCAAAAGAAAAGCCTAAAAAGTCAACGGCAAAATAAATCTTTTTGATCTCCCTACTTCGAAGATGTCCAGAAAATGCAAGGAGAGTGAATTATTTCCTTTGTTTTATTATTTTTTATTTTTTAGGCCTGTTTATTTGAGGAAAATACATGTCTTTTAGAAGTTTATAGGGAATATAGTTGTAATTAAAGTTTATAAAAGGGAAAAGCGTATTTTTAATAAAAGTTTATAGTAAGAAGATTTTTTGGATTTCTATGTTATATAATAGAGGAGAGGTCACATAAGCTTGAGCAAACATGTTTATCCACAATCAATCAATCATTATGTTAGTGAGAGAGTCACATTTATCGTAGCATCATCCTATTTTTATAAGGATTATAGTATATTAAACTATATATGTATAATGGTAAATTTTAAATATCCATGTAAAATATCCATTTAGTATTGGGCTCATTTTGAGAAAAAAGTCTTTAGAAATTTACATAATGGCAAGTGGCACACTCTTGTGCTAAGTTTGACTCCTTTTAGAATCCTTATCCACACTCATTTACTCGTGTTAGTATTTCCATATATTTGACCTTATACTAAGATCATTTACACCTATTTTTACACATTCACCTCACTAACAATTTCAAATTTTTACGTCTGTCCAAAATCTTAAAATTCTACATCTCATCCTAAGTTTATGGACTACAATACACAAGTTAAATAGTTTGACTCTTTGCTTTTTCCACTAGTCATTGAAGGCTATCTAGTACACACTTGTGTTAACATTCATTGAATGCCTTAATATTTAATGTTGATGTTTTAGCTGCGACATATATCCTTCTCTCAAAATTGAAATAATAAATGAGATTATTTTAAAGGCCAACCCAAGATGAAAAGTTGCCTTAGTTCTTGAATGAGGCCGACCCTTGTGAAGAGTCGCCCTGCTTGTGAAGAGGCACCTTACATTGTATATATGGAAGGAGATGCTCATTCATTTGATCATCAATTTTTTATTCTCAAGAGACATTCACACTTATCAAGGAGTTTGTGCATCTACAATAGATCATATTATTGCATAAAGTAGATCGACATTAAGGAGAGATCATATAACTGTGTATTTGCATCTAAGTGAGGTGTGATTATTTATTGCATCATATCAACCTTGTGTGTGGCCAGATTGTAAGTAAATTTCTGCTCCTTTAAATTCAATATATAAGAGAGATATTTTGGCTAGGTTTTTATCCCTCAAGGAGGGTTTTCCTAGGATATATGTTGTGTTCTATTGTTCATGTGTTGTATTTGTGTTTCTACTTTCTGTTAAATTTGATCCTAAAAACTAACATGGTATCAAAGTGGGTTTAGCGAAAATTCAATCAGAAGTAATTGCAGATTTAAGATCACTTCCAGGTGTGGAGGAATTTGATTTGATTTTTAAGCTTCAGGTGCTTTCAAGGAGTTTGAATATTGAAGCTTTAGCTGTGAAAGAATATTGTTATAATATTGGAGCAACAAGAGAATATAGAGATATTAGGAGGAATCACGTATGAAGGCAACAATTCAGGTTTAGATATCATTGTGAGAACAAATATGGAAGTATATGATTGTGGTGTGGTTGTATATGGAAAATCATGACCTGCTGTTGGTGTGAGTGGATGCAATGGTACTTTGGTTTCTTGACATTGTTTTGAAGATCTGTGCGAGTTGTAATGGAGTTATGTTTTGGTTCTTGCTGAAGACAATGTGTAGGTTCTATATTATCTCCTCTCATTCTTGTGTCATATGGGATCTATGAGTTTAATGGAATGCTCAGGTTTGAAAAATAGTGTTCATTCTTCAAGTCATATGAGCTTCTGCGCATTGGTGTAAAGTTTGGAAATTACCTATGGTGTATACATTGAGGCTTCAGAAATTTTAGGGAACTCTATCATTTACATTTAATAGCTAAGAAGAGAGTGCAAGACAAGCACCTGACTACATCTAATGACCAACATAAAGAGATAAGTATTTTATGTTTGAATAATGATCATGAATTTTATAGTTAATAATAATTCATGCAATAACATTGGGAATAATGAATCATGTATGCTTCTAGCATTGATATTTCTCTTTAGGATAGTTTTGAACTATTATTAAAATGTCTCTAAAATGCTTCCAGGATGGATCAGGGAGCAAAAGGATGATGAGAGCTTGCATAAGGAATTCAAGGGAGGAAGAGCTTGTTGCATCCTGTGAGGAAGACACACAAGCTAAAGAAATGAAGACTTAGCTTGCTGCTATGGGACTGAGTTGGTGGCACATAACTGGAGACGTTTCTTTGAAGAGGAGGAATTAACATTTAGACGGAGTCTGACAATCCATCAGAGGCAACCTTGGACGAGGAGGTTAGAAGGTTGATACTTGGAGCTTCAGAGAGAGTCACATCATGATGATGATCTGTTGTTAGTGTATATCTTTGTGATAGAGAAGTATGAGGTGAAAGCCTTTGTTAGTGTATATTTCTCTGTGATAGAGAAGTATGAGGTGAAAGCCCTTGTTCGTGTATATTTCTCTGTGATAGAGAAGTATGAGGTGAAAGCCCTTGTAGTGTATATTTCTCTGAGATGGGGAAATATGAGGTGTGAGCCCTTGTTCATCTCTGAGATGAGACATCACGTTGAAAGACTCTGTGATGAACCCTTTGCACTTGTGTTTTTCCACACATGGGAGTAGCGATGGTGGACGTCATGTTGAGAGACTCCATGATGGGAACTTGTACTTGTGTTTCTTTCCACACATGGGAGTAGCAATGGTGAGCATCATGTTCAGAGACTTAATGATGACATCACGTTGAGAGACTTTATGATGAACCTTTGAGCTTTCCACAAATGGGTGTAGCCATTGTGGGCGTCATGTTGAGAGACTCCATGATGTGGATATCTAAAAGGATACCTCCCTAGCTAAGAGTGAGTGTTGATGTTTTAGCTGCAGGAGATATCCTTCTCTCAAAATTGAAATAATAAATGATATATAAATATTATTTTAAAGGCCAACCCAAGATGAAAAGTCGCCTTGGTTCTTGAATGAGGTCGACCCTTGTGAAGAGTCACCTAGCTTGTGAAGAGGCACCTTACTTTGTATATATGGAAGGAGATGCTCATTCATTTGATCATCGATCTTTTATTCTCAAGAGACATTCACACTTATCAAGGAGTTTGTGCATCTACAACAAATCATATTATTGCATAAACTAGATCGACATTAAGGAGAGATCATATAATTGTGTATTTGCATCTAAGTGAGGTGCGATTATTTATTGCATCATATTGACCTTGTGTGTGGCCAGATTGTAAGCATATTTCTGCTCCTTTAAATTTAATATATAAGAGAGATATTTTGGCTCAATTTTTCTCCCTCAAGAAGGAGGGTTTTCCTAGGATATATGTTGTGTTCTATTGTTCATGTGTTGTTGTATTTTTGTGTTTTTTCTTTCTATTAAATCTTATCCTAAAAACTAACATTTAAAAATATTCATTTGTGTATTTAATCAACAAAGTCCAATAAGAAGGAACATTAACAAATTAGAAGAAGTATTCATTATAGGAACACTTCAATTTGGAGAACTAAAATGAATGCATCTAGATTGATATTTCCATATAGCACATTGTGTGCTTGAGTTTGTTATTTTTGATCATTAGACTAAAGTCATAAAATGAGTTAATTAAGGGTGATGATGAAGAAGAACATGAACTAACAATTCAATCACTTCCCTAAGGAATTTTAAACATTGACAACTTCTTTGTGCATTGTTAGTCAATACATATTGGGATATTGGGAGAATCCTACACTTTGGGGCTAATAGTCCATCTTAGTGAGATCATACTCTCCTATGGTTCATTGATGTGATGAGTTGGATGAAGCCATGAATGGAAGATTGAACTCAAAATAAAAAATAAAATACAAAATGAATGCAGAGTAATCAAAGCCGAAAGGGAGATTGGATTTCATCAAAGAACCAACAATAGCCTAATGGTCAACTCCTTGGTTATCTAGATGGTAGAATAAATTTATTTTTAGCTTGAAATGTTTCTAAATTTAGCTATGTAATTTTTTTCATACCATAATCCATCATCACAATAAATTTATTATTTATTTGTCTATTTCCAAGAAGATTTCTATAATGATAGGTTAGAGATCTAAAATGTTATAGAAAAATAAATCTATTTTTTTAATCTTTCTACATCCAATATGTTCTCTAGAAATTGCAAGGAAGAGGGTTGTGTGGATTATCTATTTTATTGTATTTATTTGTTAGGTCTATTTATTTGAGGGGAAGAGGGTTGTGTGGATTATCTCTTTTATTTTATTTATTTGTTAGGTCTATTTTTTTGAGGGAAATTCCTTTTTTAAAAATTTATATGAAAGGTATTTTTAATAAAAAATTTGTACAAAGGGAAAAGTTAAATATGAAAAGTACTTCTAACAAAAGTTAATTAGATTTATTTAAGATGAGTAGAAGAGATGAGGGGAGATCAAGCAAGCAAGAAAGTATGTTCTTCTACAACCAATAAATATTATGTTAGTAAAAGAGTCATTTCCATTATACCATTACCTTATTGATAGAACAATCATAGTGTATTATTCCTATTTAATTTGGGGTCCATTTTAAGAAAAATGTTTAATATATTATAGTGACAAAGTGGCAAATTCTTGTGCTAATTTTTTCTCCTTTTGTTATCCTTATCCAACCCCTTTACTCTCTAACCTTATCATTTAGATATATTTGACATTTTACACTAAGTGCATTTATACCTATTTTTACATATTTACCTCACTATCAATCCACAATTTTATGTTTATCCCAAAACCTAAAAGTTTGCATCTTGGTGTAATTCAATGGAATAACACATAGGTTAAATTTTGAGCCACACCAAATTAACTCCAAATTCAAATTTCAAAATTTAAAATTGTTGATTGGACTACCATTTTGCACTAGTTGTTGGGAGCTAACTTGGAATGTATTTGTGTGGTCATTTGTTATGTAAATTGGTATACAAATATTTATTTTTCATTTAAAACCAATGAAAGAACAAACAAGAATAGTTTTTGGAGGACTAAAATGAATCCATCTACATTGATATTTGCATATAATCCATTGTGTGTTTGAGTTTGTTATTTTTTATCATTATCCTAAGGTTGTAATTTGAATATATTTAGGGGGTTAACTAAGGGGTGAGTGCACAAAGATGGGGGACCAAAAAGGGGTCTTAAGTGGCTACTTTTTCTCTAAAATCAAGAAAGACTAACCTTGGATGATAAATTGAAGACAGTTACATTCAAAATTTTAAGATGCAACAAAAACAAGATTCGTAGTGCTCTAAATCTATTTTCTCAACTTTTTTTTTTGAAAAAAGGTAGAGATTAAGGGGCTCAAAAAGGGGGGCCACACAAATTGGACATGTTTTTAAAAAAAACCATAACATAGTGTTTGGTGTGCCCCTCCTAAAATGTTAACTTTTTTTAGTATTTCAAAAATCATTTTTGTGAGGAATTAGCTAGCACAATATAGTTTATCCCTGACTTTTCTACTATTTTTTAAATAAATATATGGTTTTTTACTAAATTTTAAGTGGACACATCCTTAAAAATAGAAAATTGAGAGTTCTCACCCTATATTTTTTTTTGAAAACTAATCAAAAATCATTTTATTTTAAATATGTGTAGAATGGAGTCTAGCTTCTAAAAATTTAATGTTTTTAAATTTCAATGAATGGTTAAAATACAAAGTGAAAAACATCAAACATTGGTTTTTGACAAAAAACATATACACCAACAAAAGAAATTAAAGATGAAAACCTTAACATATTCAAAATATGGAAAACTTACATGGTTAGAGAGCTAAGAGTGATCTTAAAATTACCATGGTGTTTTTTTCACTTGACATTGAAAAACATGCAAACTTGATGGGGAGCACACTTGAGATTATGTCAATTTTTCACAATCTTCAAAAAAACATCTTTGGATGTTAGAAAGTCACTCCAAGCCTTTGGGTTGGAAGCCCAAGGAAAATCCAAGCCAGGGTCATGGAAATTTCCAAAGCAAAATAAAATGTGAGCATTATAACATGCTCTCATTATGTTCAACATTGAATTTTTTATCTCTTTTTCTTTCTCCCTCTATTTTAGTGAAACTATATACACAAAATAAACATTTATATATGGAATTTTACTTTCTTATATTTTAAGCTATATTTCATGTATATAGTTTCAAGATGTTTGAGAGTGGTTTTGGATCTCTAAGAGTTATAATGAAAATTCTAATTTTTGGAAGATCTTATAATTTTTCAGACTTAGCCAAATTTCAGTAATCAACATGTCAAATTTTAATAATCAAAAGGTCAAATTTTAGTAATCAAGAAGTTGTGTCATCTTTCTCTCTCTATCTCACTCATTATTTATCACTTATACTCTATACGTCTCTCTCACTATCTCCATCCCTTTATCTGACTCTCTCCCCCTTGAGCTCAAGAACTACCTCTCTAATTGTCCATCCTTCTCTCTCTCCCCCTCTCACTCCCTGCATCTCCCTCCCTCTATCCTTCCCTTTCTATTTCTCTCTTTCTCCCCTCTCCCTCTCCATACCTCTCCCTCCCTCTCCACTTCTCTCCATCTCCTCAATCCATCACTCCCTACCACTTTCTCTACACCTCTCTATCTTCCTCCTCCTCCCTCCATCCTCCTTCCTCTCCTCCATCCTTCATTCCCTCCCCATAATTCTATCTCTCCTCCCCCTCTCTCTATTTCACTCTATATCACCTCTATCTATCTCCCTCTCTCCGTCCCTCTCTAATTTTCTCTATCTCCCCTCTCCCTGTCTCTACCTACCTCTCCCTCCATCACTCCCCACTACTCTCTCTCCCTGCTTCTCTCTCTCTCCCACTCACCTCTCTCTCCAACCCTACCTCTCCTTTCATATCTCCTTTCCTCCCTACTTATCTCTATCTCCCCTATCCCTCTACCTACCTCTACCTCTCTCTCTTTCTCTTTGTATCTCAACTTTGTCTCACTCCTTATCTTTAGAGATATAGAGGTAAGTAGAGGGAGGGAGAGGAGAGATAGAGAGTAAAGAGGAAAGGAGGTAGGGAGAGAGATAGGTGAGATAGAGAGAGAGGGGAGATAAAGATAAGTAGAAATGGAAGGAGAGGGGCTGGGAAGGAGGGCAGGCGAAATCAGGAGAAATCGGATCGTCGATCGCGGATCCGGTTTCAAAATCGATCTTGCGAAAATAAATCGTCGATAATCCATCCGGCATCAATCATCCGCAATCCTCTAGAACTAGAGAGGGAAGGAGAGAGAGAGAGAGTTATGTAAGAAAGCTAAGGTAGTAGAACAAATTCCTACACTAACCTTGAGAGGAGAATAATGATTTTTTTTATAGATCTTTAACAATTACAAAAAATTAAACAAAAATAAATAAAAGTATCATGTATACCACAACATAATGATTTATGTGGGGAAAACCCTTTCAGGAGAAAAACCCTACACTCTAAAAGCCACCTAATATATTATTCAAAAATCAAAAGATTAGAATATGCTTGCAAAGGAAGATTCTCATAGGAGTATCACCAGCATAAATCAAGAGATACCACGACTGCTATCAGGCTCTTAAAATACACCATTGTCTACATAAATCCCACCCGCTTATAACAAGATTTTTGGAACCTTATAAAATTAGGGTTTTACAAGGTCATTTTTTATTTGATGTGTTAACAAAAAAACCTTGACGTGTCAGCGGGAAAAACCTTGACATGTCAGTAGGAAAAAACCTTGACATGTCAATGGGATTTTTTTTCAAGGCATTCCCCTAAACCCCACATCTTGTTATGAGTGTACAATATTTGCATGATCAATTGCCACATACCAACATACATCCTATTAATAAATCGTATATAATTGCAAGGTTGAGAAACATTTTTCCAACAAATCTCCCACTTTTTGAACACCTTGCAAGGTCAATGTAAGGGTGTCATCATCATCTCTAATTGCTAGGGACAGAAAGGCCCATAGTCTCTGAACACCATTTGAAATTCTCTGTGATCACAAGCTTAGCTAAAGAATCAACAAAATTCATTAGAGGACCTCTATCTTAACTAGCTTCACCCTACCATCTTCAACCATATCTCTAACAAAATGATATTGTACATCAATGTGCTTGGTCCTGGCATGAAATGTTGGGTTCTTGGCTAGACACATCACACTTTGACTATCACAATAAATTGTCACTACACCTTGTTTTATTCCAATATATAAACATGGTCTCTTAAGCCAAATGGATTCTTTACAAGAATACCTATAGCTACCATATTTTTTTTTTAAGTATTGGATAAAGCAACCACAACCTGTTGCTTACTCATCCAACTAATTACACCACCAAATAAAGTAAACACATAAGCATTGGTGGATCTTCTACTATCAATATCACCTACCTAGTCTGAATCCACATAACCATGAATATAAAGGGAAATCTCATCTTTAGTCATATTACTATAATAGCATAAGGAATAATCTAAGGTACCACACAAATATCTGAAGACTCTTTTAACTACATCCCAATGAACTCTATTGGGATTAAACATATATCTGGAAATAACTCCCACTGTTTGGGCTATTTCTGTTCTAGTACAAACCATAACATACATCAAACTTCCAACTACACTTTGGTAAGGCACTCTTCTCATGTCTTCCATCTGTGATGGAGATGTTGGATAATCTAAAATAGATTACTTCGTTTCAATTGAAATAGGAACACACAATGGTATACAATCCTACATATCAAACCTTTGTAAAATTGAGTTGAAATAATTGCTCTGGCCAAGCCATATCTTTCTCTGCACATTATCTCATTCAATTTCCATCCCAAGAATGTGTTTAGCTGTACCAAGATATTTCATTTCAAATTCAACAAGTTGAGATTTTAGTTTTGAAATCATACCTTTCCCTCTACCAATAAATAACATATCATCAACATATAATGCAATAAACAAGAAATGATCACCATCAATTGTATAATAAATACAATGATAAGATTTAGAATGCTCAAATCCCAATCTCAACACATATGTATCAAATTTCTGGTACCACAACCTAGGAATTTTTTTTAAGCCATACAAATATTTCTTTAGTTTGCAAACCAACTTACTTTTACCTTTCACCACACAATGCTTTGGCCATGTCATATAAATATCCTCCTCCAAATCACCATGAAGGAAAGTTGTTTTCACATCCATTTTCTCAACCTCTAAATCATAAGTAGCAGCAATAGAAAGAAAAAATATAATGGATGTCATTTTTCCAACAAGAGAAAATATCTCACCATAATCAACACCCTCAACTTGAGAGTAACCCTTCACAACCAACCTTTCTTTGT
Organism: Sequoia sempervirens; assembly: GCA_007258455.2. Classification (NCBI taxonomy): domain Eukaryota; kingdom Viridiplantae; phylum Streptophyta; class Pinopsida; order Cupressales; family Cupressaceae; genus Sequoia; species Sequoia sempervirens. The sequence goes on along the minus strand of VDFB02252616.1, from coordinate 190,123,179 downwards.
ACTTCTGAATACCTCCATTTGAACCAATATTCTTCTTGAATACCCATTTACAACCAACAGGTTTTCATCCTTCAAGAAATGGTACAAGATCCCATGTATCATTCTTTTTCAAATATGCCATTTCTTCATCCATAGCAATCTTGCAGGATTTTGCATCATTCATACCTAATGCTTCTTCTACAAATCTGGGTTCATCTATGATAGTATTCAAAGAAAAAGTACATCTCCAATCATCAGGTTAATACCTTTTAGGCAGTTGTCTATGCCTTGTAGAACTACAAACAAGATGATTCAGAGGTTCTTCCTCCTCTTTTAAAGACCCAGAGCTAGATGAGCTCTCTTCAACTACTTGTCTATCCTTGGGCCTTGATTCAAAATTTTCAGGTGTAGAAGGAAATTGAATCACATGTTCATGTTTACTTTTTTTTGGCTACAATATAATAGAAGAATGCTTAGTTTCTCTAAAAATAACAATTCGTATGTGTATTACCTTCTATGCAATAGGATGCCAAAGCCTGTATCATTTCACACCATAACTATATATTCGATGAAGATACACTTCACAACCTTATTCTCCAACTTTGTTCACTTCTCCTTTGGCACATGTGCATATGCCTCATAACCAAAAACTCTAAGATTTCTTAATGAAGGCTTGCAACTCGACCATGCCTCTATAGGTGTCTTATCAACAAGAGTTGTTGTGGGAGACCTGTTAATCAAGTAATAGGTAGTGACAATAGCTTCAACCCAAAACCTTTGTTCTAGTCCAACACCACTCAACATACTCCTAGCCTTCTCCAGCAGTGTCCTATTCATTCTTTCTGCAACTCCATTTTGTTGTAGAGAATACAAAGTTGTCTTATGTCTATGAATACCACAATCTTTACAGAATCTATCAAAATAATTAGAGAAAAATTCACCACCATTATCAGTCCTCAAATATTTTATTTTCTTTCTAGTCTACAACTCAACCATTGCTTTAAATTATTTAAATCAATTGAAAAATTTATATTTACTCTTTACAAAATATGCCCATGTCCTTCTACTATAATCATTAATAAATGAAATATAATATGTGGATTTATCAATTGAAGGAACATCTACAAGACCAAATAAATCAGAATGAATAAGATCCAATACACCATAAGATTTATGAGAACTTGAGTAAAACTGAATGTGGTTTTGTTTCCCATAAATGTAATGCTCATAGAAATCGAATTCAAGATTACAATCAAATAAACCTTAAACAAGGTTTTTATTTTTCAAAGTCCTTAGACCCTTTTCTCCAATGTGGCCAAGTCTCTAGTGCCATAAGATAGATTTCTCCATAGGTAACTTTGTCTCAGAAGAAAGAGCACCCTTAGGTACCCAAAAGCCATGACCTTCTGCTGAAGGTGAAACCCTCACTTCTTCTACAAACTTTCTTTTCATAGAATTACTATTGCACTCAACAGTGCATGCATCAAGCTTATACAATGTCCCATATCTGACACCTCTAGCAATCACCATAGCACATTTAACTAGCTTGCACCCTACATCAGAAAATACTACCTGTACACTCACATCTATTAGTTTGCTCAAAGATAACAAATTTTGTGCTAATCTAGGGATATGCAACACAAAATTAATCATTTTTATTCTACTATTAGGAAACCCGATTTTAACTATACCATGACCAACAATGTCTAAATGAGAATCATCACCCAAGTACACCTTACCTCCATCAAATTCTTCATATTCACAAAACCAATCTCTATTAAAGGTCATATGAAAAGATGTACCTGAGTCAATTAACCTTGCATATTACTTGCATGAGTTTTCAAAGTTGCAATGAATGCATCATCATCTTCCTTCTCAAACTCAGAATCAAAATCAAATTTCTTCTTTTTCTTCTTCTTTTCTTCTTTGCATGAACTTTACCAACATGTCTAGGCTTACCACAATTTTAGCAAATAACTTTGGAATTTCTAGGAGATTTAGATCTTTCCTTAGACTTGGATTTATCATGCTTCTCATTCTTCTTACCTTTTTCCTTAGGTCATCCACAAAAATTTAGGGTCTCCTCGGTAGTGATGGATACCTTCCTCCTCATCTCTTTAGAAACCAAAGAACCCACCACATCTTCAACCTTCAATATAATAGAAGTACTCCCAAAAGCCATAACAAGAGAATCCCATGAATCAGGCAAAGAATAAAGCAAGATCTGGCATTTCTCCTCCTCATCCATTTTGACACCAACTAATGCCAATTGAGCCGCCAACATATTGAATGCTTCTAGGTGGTCTGTGATTCATCCACCCTCTTCCATCCTCAAAGAATAGTTTAACTTCTTCCTCAAGAAAATATTGTTCACTAAAGATTTGGCCTGATACATCTCACCAAGCTTCTTCCATAGTTTTTGTGCAAAGGTCTCTTCATGTGGAAATTAATTAAAATAGAGTCTTCCAAGCACAATCTGATTAGAACTTTGGCTTTATGATCCATAACATTATATTAAGTAGCTTGAGTAGGATCTGTAGGCCTTGAAACATTCTCATCAACAACATCTCACATATCTTGATCTATCAACAGATCCTTTTTCTTTAGTTTCCACTTCTCAAAATTATTTCCAAATAATTTCTCCACCTCTATTCTCCTTGATGAGCTTTCCATATGAAAATTCCTGCAACAAGATCATAAAGTGTCTTCCGCACAAGCTCCCACTCAAATCTGGATTAGTTAAAAAAACCCAACCCACAATTGAAACCAAAGGTGATCAAGCTCTAATACTACTTGTAAGGAAGCTAAGGTAGCGAAACAATTTCCTACACTAACCTTGAGAGGAGAATAATGCAAAAATTTTACAAGTCTTTAATAGATACAAAAAATTAAATAGAAATAAACACAAGTATCATGCATACCACAACACAATGATTTGCATGGGGAAAACCCTTTAGGAAAAGAACCCCACACTCCAAAATCGGTACAAATATTATTTAGAAATAAAAAGATTACAATATACTTACAGAGCAAGTTTCTCACATGATTATCACCACCAGAGATCAAGAGACACCACGACCGCTATTAGGCTCTCATAATACACCATCGTCTACATACATCCCACCCGCTTATAAAAATCTATTTGGAACCTTCTAGAATTAGGGTCTTACAAGGTCATTTTTCATTTCAGATGTTAATAGAAAAACCTTGACGTGTCAGCGGTAGAAAACCTTGACATGTCAATGGGAAAAAACCTTGACATCTCAGCGGGAAATTTTTTTTCAGGTCGTTACCCCTAAACCCCACATCTTGTTACAAGTGTCTAGTATTTGCGTGACCAATTGCCACATACCAACATACATCCTATCAATAAATCATATATAATTACAAGGTTAAGACACATTTTCCCAGCAAGGTAAAGGGAGAGAGAGGCTTGATCTATAAAGAGTAGAGATGAGAGGGATGTAGGGAGAGTTAGGTAAGGAGACAAAGGTGTGTGTGAGAGAGAGAAGGATGGAAAAGTAGAGAGGTAGTTCTTGAGCTTAAGGCACAAAGAGTCAAATAAAGGGAGATATATAGTGTGAGAGAGAGGTCTACATTGTAAGGGATAAACAATGAGTGAGATAGAGAGAGAGAGAGAGATAATAAAACTTCTTGATTATTGAAATTTGACCTCTTGATTATCAAAATTTGACATGCTTATTATTGAAATTTGACTAAGTTTGAAAAATTATAAGATCTTCCAAAAACTAGAATTTGCATTATAACTCCTAAAGATCTGAAACCACTCTCAAACATCTTGAAACTATATACATGAAATATAACTTAAAGAATAAGAATGTAAATGTACATATGTAAATTTTTATTTCATGTATATAGTTTCTTTGAAAGAGAAAGAGAAAGAGAAAGAGAAAGAGAAAGAGAAAGAGAAAGAGAAAGAGAAAGAAAAAGAGAAATAAAAAGAGAAAGAAAAAATTTCAATGTAGAATAGAATGTGAGCATGTTATAGTGAAAGTGCATTATAGGTGAAATAATTCACATAATGTAAGAGTGTTATAACATGCTTGCATTATGTGCAAACTAGATCATAACATGAGTGCATTAGAATGTGCTCATATTATGGTTTGGTAATGACCAAGCCTAGGATCGGTCATGACCAATACATAACATGAGCGTATTTCATTATAAGCCACTTGCGTTTTCTCTATTTTGGGACCAAAAAATAGAGTGGTCACTTTTTAGTCCCAAAATAGAGAAAACACAAGTGGCTTATAATGAAATACACCCATATTATGGTTTGGTAATGACCAAGCCTAGGATCGTTCATGACCAATACATAACATGAGCGTATTTTATTATAAGCCACTTGCATTTTCTCTATTTTGGGACCAAAAAGTAGAGTGGTCACTTTTTAGTCCCCCGTCTTGGTGCATATACCCTAAGAAGAAATTGAACCTAACAATTTGACCAATTCCTAAGGTAATTTTAAGAAATTTTAGTCCTTATGCATTATCAAACAATAAATATTAATAATCAAAAGTAGATGCAACAAAATAAGAAATCTGAGTGAATGAGCTCTATTAGGGTTTCTTATGTTTGTGGTCATTCTTGGCCCCTCTTGCATCATATCACACCTTAGGCACATGATTTTCTTAGTTAATGTGTGTACGATCATATTTATTGTGGTTTTCTTGGTTTTATTATGCCTTCAACTGGCTCTAACCTAGAAATTCTTGCTGGTGTTAGTGGTTTAATGGCTCTGCTCAATGGATCCTCCTCCAAACAAGCATCCCCGAAAATTTGTTTCAAAAGTGTTCCATGAGGTAATTCTTTTGATTCTCTGATTGATGTGGTGTTACCCATACCGTATTTTGATTCTGCATGTCAATGGTTATAGTATCATACTCTTGTTGGTTATTTTTTTAGGAGGACTCCCCTTAAAAATTTGCTTAAAGAGTGTGTTCAAAAGGCCTGGGTCCCTCATGGAGTCTGCCTTGATATAGTCCAAAATTTGACTAAAGGATTTTTTATTTTTCGCTTTGTGAAGGTCAGTCATTTTAAGCCAATCCTAAACCATGGTCCTTGGTATGTCCAATCCTCTTTGTTGGTTTTCTAGTCATGGACTCGAGACTTCACTATCTTAGATAACACCAAGTTGCAGGTTCTAGTTTGTATTGAGTTTCTTGGTTTGTTGTTGCCATGTGTGAAATTTTTGCAACATATTGCCTCCTCTCTAAGGAGGGGTATTTGTGTCGAACTAGATAGGTTCTTTCAAGTTCACCCTCAAAAGCGAGTCTGTGTCAAAGTGGACCTTTCACAAGATTTGAAAAAGTCCATTGATATTCAAATTAGTTCTTTTCAGTATACCCAAAAGGTCACTTATTTTAATCTACCAAATACATGTTATAGGTGTCAATTTTTTACCATAAGATTAAGGATTTCCCTCTGGTAGTTCCCCATACTCCATTGTCACCATGGGATGCTGATAAGCCCCGTTAGGAGAAAGATGTTTTCGCCAAACTAGAACAAAAGTGGACAACAATTACCAACCAGAAAAATAAGTCCAATAGCTTTGGAATGGTTTCCAAAACCCCTGAGTTGGTAAAAGAAGTTTCAAACCCTTCTATGAAGGGGAAGGAAGCCTAAATGGGCTCTAATAGCACTTTAGTGCACCCAAGGCCTAAGGCTACAGCCCAACTTGCCTTAGTTATGATAGCACAACCAACTAAGTCTCCTCACATGTTGGTTGTTCATAGGAGTTCTTGAAGTCCTTCTCGACCTCTGAAAGAAGGAGAATATGTTAAGGAGAAACAAAGACATTCATCTCCAACTATTCAAATTGGTTTAGTCCCATAATTTTTTTTACATAATTGCTTCTCCACTCTGGATGAGGAGTCAAACTCTGATGAAATGGAGGAGTTTCATTAATGAATTTCCTCTCATGGAATGTTTAAGGTCTGATAGACCTCTCTAGGAAATATTTTTCTATGGATACTCTTGAGAAATATGCTGGTATTGTGCTTTGTGTCTTCAAGAAGTGAAAAATGCTAGTTTTTTTCTTTCTTCAGCTTGTCATTCCATTTGGCTAGCCAATAAAATGTATTGTACTAAAGATGAGGCTAGATGTGGCAGAGTGGTCACCCTTTTGTCCCCATAGTGGCATGCTTGTGTGGTTGATCATGGGTCTGACCCCACACATTAGCTCATCTGGATTCTTCTTAGCATTGATAATCATTCCTTTGGGATTATTAATGTTTATGCCTCAAATGACGTTGTTGAAATATCTCTTCTTTGGTGATGGATTATTGATTTACTTCAAATTTCTATTTGGCTACTATGTGGGGATTTGAATATGGTTGAGGTGACGTACGACAAGGATGGTACTCTGCCATTTTGATGGGTTGTTGGAAAAAGAGAGGCATGGTACTACATGCATAATAAATTGGGTCTTTTTGACCCCAATATTGGCCACTACCACTCTCATTCTATCTGGCACACTTGGTGTAATTATTGAGCTGCGTGTGATAGGATATTTAAACACCTTGATCGTGTTATGATCTCAACTCAATATTTTTTCTCTTTCACCAGCTCTTCGCTTCTTCCAGTAAGGCCCTTAGTGGATGTGACATTGTCAAACCACTTTCCCATTACATTCTACATAGAATGGGAATTAAAGTAGCCTCATGCCGGCATGACCCAGGGCGGGTGCAAAAAGATGGGGGCCCAAATTGTGGCCAAAATTTAATTTAATTTTTGATAGGCTATAATGTGAGCACATTATAACATGCTTGTGTTATGGATTGGTGTGACTGATCCTAAGGCTCATCCACACCGAGTCTATTTTGTGCTAACATTATAACACAAGTGCTTTATAAGTTATTAAAACAAAAAAAACCCTTATCGAATTCATTTTTATGTTGACCATTTTTTTTGTTGCCCACAACCAAAAACCATTCTCTTGCACACTCACATTATAGGAGGAGATTATCTTGTATGTATTTCATCAATTTGTTGCTATTTTGTCGCCAGGATGTTGCCACATCGATAGGGAGGTCAAAGAGGTAAGGATTGTTTATTTTTTGTTGTGAATTTGTTAGTTTTAGGTTGTTTTTTATATTCATTTGTTGAATTTGTAGGAAATGATAATGATCTTGGAAACCCTCTTCAAAACCCTCTTGAAAATCCTAAACAACTAGAGCAACAATAACATGAAAATAATCCTCAAGTTCAACAACCACAACAACAATCTCCTCCACCAATCCCTCAACATCCTCTGAGCACTCAACAAAATTTAATGGGGGTAATTTAAAACAATAAAAAATATTAAGGAGTTAATCATGAGGTTGAATGATCCAGTAGGTTCAACCATGGAAAGAAGAACACTCACAAATTCACTTAAAGAAGTGTTAAAACATTTAGATGCAATCAAAAAAAAAATAAGTGGTTGGTAAGATAGGAGGAAGGCGGCTAGGAATTTTTACCAAGATAAATTATCATATAAATAAGTAAAAGATGAAAAGATTACAAAATTAGATTTGTGCTCATTATTCATCGACCCACATACAAATCAAAATCTTGAACTCAATGCGAAGAGGCTTCCTATCCATTGGTGCCACCACCAAGGGATTAGGAACTTTTTTTGGATAAGTGGTACATGGTTTTTTATTACCCACCATGCAACAATTGTGAAGTCCCACAATATTTCTTGAGGAAACTATACTGTGAGTTCATTTTGAACAAAATCTTGAATTATTTTGATATGAGGGACTTCTAGGGGAGAGTCAGGGGGTTGGCTCAAGATAGACCTAGTGCATGATATGATCCTAGTTGGCAAGTAAAATGAGCTCTCACTAGGCTAGATCATGAGCACATTATTATCCCTTCCATTGCGAAGGAGAGTGTTGAAGTAGACAGTTTGCAGGCTATCACCTCTTTGACCTAGAGTGTCATCCAACATTCTAGTCCTATATTGTAGTGCCATCTAGGGGAGTCTTTAAGTGGTATGCTTCCATCTCATTCGTGTTAGGCTTGTAGGGTGACTTGTTCATATGACCCCACCAACACTCAGGAGACATGTACGTAGGATATGTCTGTAGCTATGGAGATGGCGAGGGAAGATGAAATTTTGAATGAGGCGTATGGCATCGATACTCAAGTAAATGTTAGCATGTTCATTGAATTTAATTTATTAAATTTCAATTTTGAAATGCAATATTAACTAATTTAGTTAAATTATGATTTTAATATAATTTCAGCCCTGGTCACAGTGTTGATACTTGATACACCAGCCCTACACAGGTCTGCTTATTACTCCAATGCATCTACTATTAAGGTATGTAACTAGTAAACAATTATAAATTTATTACATGATGTTAATAGAATTGTTATATGAATGGTATTCTAATATCTAATTTTGGATGTTGAATACACTAATATTGGAGGTTTTGTGGGAACACCTCCTAGTGCTAGTGGAGTTAGACAAACCTTCACACAAGTAATAAAATAAAGAGTTTAACTAATGAATTGTACTTAATAGATTTTTGTAGCTTATAAATTTATATCATTGATTACATTGCATTACACATCTTTCAAACTCTAAGCATTACTTCACATTCCATAACTAATAACTAGATGTTGATAGATGACAAAATTTCAACTACAATATAGTTGTTTAGAAATTCAACATAAGCAGTGATTAAATTACTTCACATAGCATAAGTAATAACTAGGAGCAACTACCAATTGCATTTTCTTGTCATGGCATTTCATGAGACCACTTTTTATTGAGGCATGTTTTCAAACAGTTCATTGCCTTGTCTATGTTGTGGATGCTTGGAAGAAATATATGAAAGAATAATAGTTAAGCAATAGCATAGACAAGGCAACGAGTTATTTGAAAAAAATCCTCAAAGAAATATGGTCTCATGGTGATGTCCATCACCATGAGACCCAATTTCTTTGAGACATTTTTTCAAACAACTCACCACCTTTTCTATGCTACCACATTTTCCATACATATCTACCAAAGCATTTTATCAAATAGTTCACTTCCTTGCTGCTATGGCTAAAAGCCTAAAAAAAGGTGCTTTCCATCAAACTATGGGTTATTGGAAAAAATCTATCAAAGAAAAATAGTAAGCAATAACATAGACAAGGCAGTGAGTCAGTTTTAAAAAATTCCTCGAAGAAATGTGGTCTCATAGTGATGGAATTCCATTCCATCACCATGAGACCACATTTCTTAGAGGCATTTTTTCAAACAACTCACTACCTTTTCTATGCTACCACATTTTCCATACATGATGTCTACCAAAGCATTTTATCAAAGTACTTGAACTTCCTTGCTGCTATGGCTAAAAGCCTAAAAAAGGTGCTTTCCAACAAACTATGGATGCTTGGAAAAAATCTATCAAAGCATAATAGTAAGCAATAGCATAGACAAGGCAGTGAGTAGTTTGAAAAAATACCTCAAAGAAATGTGGTCTCATGGACATGGAATGACATTCCATCACCATGAGACCACATTTCCTTGAGAAATTTTTTCAAATAGCTCACTGTCTTTTCTATGCTACCACATTTTCCATACATTTCTAACAAATAATTTAATCAATCTACTCACTTCCTTGCTGCTATGGTTAGAAGCCTAAATTAGGTGCTTTCCAACAAAATACAGATGCTTGGAAAAAATCTATCAAAGCATAATAGTAAGCAATAATATAAAAAAGGCAGTAAGTAGTTTGAAAAAATTCTTTGAAGAAATGTGGTCTCATGGTCATGGAATTCCATTTCATCACCATGAGACTTGAAACGAAGGATTTTGGCACCACAAGACTCTTTAATTCTTCTAGGGTTTTTCACCTAAAAGGAGAGAGGTAGGACAAAATGCACAATGTTTCACTCAAGATTAGTGTAAGGATGGATGGAATATTGATGTGAAGTGTGTGTATATGTGTTTGAAAAATTGTA
>VDFB02252616.1:190078238-190113134 GCA_007258455.2 Sequoia sempervirens | reverse complement strand
TTATTGTAGATCTATTTCCCTCATTCCATCCTTGGATTGATATCTCTAGGGTTTCCTTAAATGATATTTGAAGAAAAAGTGTTGTTCTATCTCCCAAGCATAGAGTGACATTTTTTGACCAATCACTAATCATAATAGTAAATTGGAACATATTTATTGCATATAATTGACCTCTCAAAACATGAAAAGAATCCTCACAAATCTCTCATTCATTTGGACTTATGGACTTTTGACTTTGGATTTGATTTGGGTTGATTTAATTTTGGATTTGACTTTGATTTGGATTTTGGATAATGAAATTATAAACCCCAAGATGTTGGATGTTATCTTGGGATGAATTTTTTCACAAGGTGATAATTTAACTAAGTGTATGAAGAATGATGCATCCACACACACTTAGTCGAGCAAGATGATTTTAATTTTAAAGGATTTTCCAAAAGTCTAGCATGAAGGATTTTTCCAAGATTTCTAAGAGTTGTTTGTGAGATGGTTTTTATTGATGTTTGGATGAAAGTGTTGATTTTGATCCCAAGTGAACCTAGAGAGACTTTTCCTTACAAGACCTTGGTATTGAAGAACATTCTATACTTCCTATGTGAGGAACTCAAAATGTTGAAAAAGACTTGGATTTTGACAATAATAGAACAAATAGAAATTGGGATTATCTTTTGAAGCACGTTTGTAGAAATCATAGACCAATCTCTCTCTAACTTTGTAAAGTGTTGAAAGAATTTTCTTGAGAGCTCTTGGACTAAGGCACTTGGTAGACTTTGGTTTTCAGATTTTGATCTTTCAGGAAATCATTTGAAGAAACACATGTGTGGGGTTCAATTGTTTCTTATCTTGCTTAATGAGTTCTTTTTACCACAAACACTCTCTTGCTTAGCTTTTCAAACTAAATGTCTAATGTACCAACTTATTTTCATCCCACAAAGTCCATTATGTGGAAATCAAGAAAATCAAGGCAATAGTTTCCTGATGTTGACTTTAGAGAGAAAATTGAGATATAAATCCAAATACTTAGAAGCCTCTAAGGATAGAATCCCTAGGGAAAAGTAGTAGCACTTGTATTTTTCAAAGGTCTTTTCTCTTTCTAAAGGTTTGAAATTTGATGCCCTTGTTGAATGTTTGTTTTTGAGATTTTAGAACTAAGTAATGTGTTTAACTAACTCAAATATTGCACAACCCTAGGATGGAAGAGAAAATATTTGTTGAGTTCCCACTTGGATAAATCCAGCTACACTTATTCAGAGCGGATGACTGGAAGCTTGACCACACTGGCTCCCCTCCATGACACACACTTCTCGGGTCAGCCAAGCTTTAGTTCTCATGAATCTCCCATGATGAAATTTTCATCTCTACAAAGAAACAAAAGTATGTGGGATAGCTCCAAAGGTCCAACCTCTTGACGCCAACAAATATTGGGATTTTTGGCTACTACATAAGGGTTCATAATAAGTGCATCTATTTTAAAGGACATGATGATAAAACCCTCAAGAGGTCTCCCAACCCTTAGAACAAGGGATTTACACATCATAAAGATATCGAGGGAGATCTATCATGCATCACTAAGTTGATTGCAAAATTTCCTTGCAACCACAAATTTATATAGCGGTTCAGAAGAGTCTGGCTTATGCTCATTACCGCTTGGGTCGTTCCCTTGGGCTAAGTACTTTTTCCCACCAAGGAAGGACCTCTAAAGGTGAACAATAGTGAGTAAGTACATCTATAGTTCAATCAATCTTTTTTTACGTGAACAAAGAGAGAACACATGCAATGCCTTTTCTCACACTAGCAAGTTTTGTTCAATTTTAAAAGCCCAAATTTGAAATGTGGAGGAAATCTTTTAGACAACCTAATATCACTAAAAAGCTTTTGATTCTCAAGATCGCTGTGAATTGCGAGAGAAGTGCATACGCATTCCAATGGTATTATTTTGTAAAAGGGATTACAAAACAAGAGAAGCACATTATCATTTTAGTCCTCAAAAGTAGTAAATGGATTCTTTTATTAGCACCAAATTTGAGTGTTTGAAGTTGTTTGTTCAATTCTTAAGACCCAAAATCAAATCTAGCAAGTTTCTAATGTTGTTTTTAACCCTTTGTGAAAAAGAAATCTTTTGTATGTTCTTTTTAAAATGAAAACAAAATGTAGTTAAGTTCTAAAGATGAAGATAGAAAGATCCTACAGATTGGGTTATAAATGTCCCCAAAGTGTTTAAAAACACTTGTTACAGTCGTGAAATAGTGTCATAAGAGACCTCCTTGTTTCCTCCTTCCCTTCGCGTACTTTGCATGTCATTTACATCTCTTGTCTTTCCAAGCCATTGCTTGGTGGTGGAACCCTCTTTAGTCTTTAAACATACCCTAGGAAACCTTATTGTAGATCTATTTCCCTCATTCTATCTTTGGATTGTGATCTCTAGGGTTTACTTGAATTATATTTGGAGAAAAAGTGTTGTTCTGTCTCCACATCATAGAGCAACATTGTTTGACCAATCACTAATCATAATAGTAAATTGGAACATATTTATTGCATATAATTGAACTCTCAAACATGACAAGAATCTTCAAAAATCTCTTATTCATGAGTGCATATCCATTATAACTGAATAACAAAAACCTAAAAAATGAAATATTGTCTATGAAACAAAACTGAAACTATCAAAACATATATCTTCTAACTAGATCTAATATTCAACCATCAATCTAAATATATAGGCTTGGGATTATTTTTATTTGCATAAGGATTAAAAATAAAAAACTAAATGTAGATTTCCACTCTTCTCAAAATAGGGAGAGGACTTCGTCTTTCGTAACTAAAACCGTAATTGAAAAAGATAGAAGAAGACAAATAGAATTGAAATTATTGTTGGTAAGGGACACTGTAGATGTTATCTAGTGTAGAATTGAAATTATTGTTGGTAAGGGACACTGTAGATGTTATCTAGTGTTGTCATTGATGACAACTCTAGTCGGTGATTGGATCCACACATCATCAATTGCTCATACCGACAGACAGATTGAAGACAATCAAGGAAGAATAGAGCATCCAAAAGTTTTGTGTTCATCAATTCACATGCAGATTTTTTGTTGTTATTTTGAGTTGTGGATCTTGTGGGAGGTTGATCAATGTATGTCTTGTGTTATCCAAAAATATCAGTGCCTCGTATCAAGTTGTGTGCAAGTCTGGAGATCTGGTTGGATATCTTTTTTCTCATCTGTGTTTGGAGGTCAACCCAATTGACATAATGCGTCACAGATATTCGAGGAGTGTTTACTCAATTGTTTTTTGTGTTCGAGAATTTTGATTTTGGTTTGAGCTAAGTTGTTGTTGACCGTTGTCGATGCACATTGAATATTATTCATGATTTGAGCTAATAGTTGCAAATGTTTTTCTATTTTGTTGGAGCTGACTTGTAGCAATTAAATCTTTATTCACAGATATATATAAATGATCGATTATATCATTTTGATGTGTATATAAGGTTTGTCAATGTGTTGTGAATATCAGAAGGGTGATTGAGCGATTATGCATAGTTTCACTTGTGCATTAAATATTTTGTGATGCGAGTTAGAGTAGAGCAAACTAGAAGTGAAAAATTAGTTAGAAGGTCAAAAGATTGATTACTGAGCCTAACCGAAACTATAATCAAGAATTTTAGATGCTACTCACTTAGTTCATTCTTTGGATTTAATAAAAATATTTGTAAGGCAGTATGCCTTTCTATTTTGAGCAGTGAGCTCTAGGAAATGCACCTGAATGCAAGTGCATTCCCACATTGTAATCTTTCTTTTGGGTATAATTAGAACATATTTTGGATTGTCCATCCACCGTGGTTTTTCCCCTAACAGGGTTTCCATGTAAAAATCTATGTGTTGTGGTGTTGTGGTTGATTTCTTTCTATTCCTGCATATTTCTTTTGGCTGAATTTTCTAAGTGGATTAAAGATCACAATAATAAAGTTAATTTTTGCAGAACACTAATTCACCCCCCTCTTAGTGTTGCTTGTTTCCAACAATTGGTATCAAAGCTAGTTCCTTGAAATAAGTCTAACATCTTGGGGAGATCTTGGAAATTATTTTCAATGGATAAAAGTAGCCTTCAACAACAAGTTTTCGTGGCCCTGGATGATCTTGACTAGTCAAAATGTGAGAACTGAGAACTACAGGAAAATATTGAGAATGTAGAGAAATTCATTCAGTCATTGAAAGACAAAATCAATGATTCAAGGGAGAAAGAAAGGAATTATGTGATAAGCTTAAAAAGAAGAATAGAAGCATGGAAGATGAACAACTAAGTCATGCCTTGAAAGAGAAAACAAAAGAATGTGAAAAGTTCTCCAAAGAAAATGCTACCCGGAAGTGTGAAATGGAATCTATCATGATAAGAATGACCAAGGAGATTGAAGATAGAAAGAAGAATGAAGAAAAGCTTTCTCAATCCTTGAAAGACAAATCTGAAGTATGCAGCCAATTGGACAATGAATTGGAACAATCTAAAAACAATGAGGAAGTGCTTGAAAAACAACTTGGTGATCTCAGAAATGAGCTTACTGTTGCAAATGAGTAAAAGGATAAATTCAAAGCTATCTCAACCAAGCTTGATGAACTGATTAAAGGTTAGAGGACTGATGGTGACAAGCGAGGTCTTGGATATGATGAAGGAGAAAGTTTTGAATTTGGACAAAGAAATTCTAGACAAAGGAATTCCAGACAAGGAAGATTTAGGCAAGGAAATCAGATGAATGCAACTAGAAGAAATATGGTAAGATGACCAAATGCTCAAAGATTCAATGGTTACTATTTTACTTGCAATAAATTTGGCTATATGGCTTCTCAGTGTAGAAGCATGATGAATCCAAGTGGACCATCATTCTTAGGTTAGTGATTTAATTGTAATAAGTTTGGTCACAAGTCAAATGAATATAGAAATGTGATGAACAAATTCATAGAGATGTTAGATGCTATGCATGCAATAGGCTTGGGCATATTGCTAACTAATGTAGATCAAGGAAAAATTAGTGGAACAATAGGTTTGGATAGAGAAATGTTGTGTGTTACAACTACAACAAATTTGGCAACATTGCTAGATTCTATTAGAGCATAAGAGGTCCGACAAATCAAAACATACAGTAGGATGTTAAGGGAAAAGATAAAGTCACTACTAATGTAATTAGGAGGAAAATGCAGAAGAAATGGGTGAAAAAGAATCCCTCTGTTGAAGGAAATGTGCTAGCACCAGAATTTACTTCTAGTAATTCCTTCGGGAATTAGTTTTAGGCCTTTGGCCTAGGGGGAGCTATTAAGAAAACATCTTAACCCCCTACTAGTAACTAACATTGGAATGGAGATAAGTTTAGTAAGTGCATGAATGCCTTTTAGATTCTATTCAACCAATTGCATAAAGTATGGGAATATTTGCATAAGTAGTAAGAGAAGCCAAAAGGAAGAGAGATTAAGCAAATGTTGAAAGAGGGAAAGAACCTAAAACTGAATCTGCTAGTCTAGGAGCATCCTTTGCTCACACTAGATCAACAAGGAGTTCTTCATCCCCATCTGCTCTTGTAGTCAAGATAGTTCATGTGCAAATTGAAGATAATGCTTTTGGTAAGAGGAAGAAGAACAAGAGCACAAGAACCTATGAAGCCATCTCAGAAGATGAGGAGACAAACAATTGAGGGTGTGAAAGAAATAAAGGCTACTAGCACTCAAGCTACAAAGGTAACCAAGAGAAGATATTTTGGTGAAGAGGAAAAGGAAAAGAAGAAGGAAAAAACTAACAAACCAGGTATGTCAATTGAAGAAGTTGAGAATGCTGTTGTCAAGGATGGAAACCTCAAGCCCCTTTGCAAATGGTATGAAAATTTTGATGAATCGGGACAAAGAATTCTTGAGGAGGAAACAATAAAACAGCTAAATATTTTTAATAAAGTTCTTATTGAAATCGTGTTTGGTTTACCTAAGAGTTTGTATGAGGTTTTGAAGATGAGAAGAGTAGTTGTTAGGACAAAAGAAGAGCATATGAGAAAGAGAATTCTTGTAGACTTATGTCTAGAAATGTCTATTGAGGAGATGAAGTCACTCCTGAACAAAGCCAAGAAGGAATTCAAAAGAAAATCAAGGGTGAACAAACTTATGATCAGTGAAACTGGTGTTGTTGCTGATGAAACCAAGGAAATTTTGGAAGCATTTCTGTCAAAGAACAAGGTCATGTTGAAGATGTTGTATCTGATCCAGTAAATGAGAAGGTGAATGTAGATTATGAGGATATTTAGATTCCTCCTGATGTGCATAATGCAAAAGTACCTATGGAGACTGAATTTCCTAAGGTTGTATTAGCTAAAGGAAAGGAGATGCTAAATGAAGAAGTTGAAGCTCCTAAAGGCAATCAAGAAACAATTTTTGAAGGACCAGAAGTTGAAGAAGAAAAAGTTCAAGTTAGGGAAATTCCAGTTGAAGCAAGAGACACCACCAAGGCAATGAAGAAATCTCTAGTAGATCAACATTAAGAACTTGATCCTAAATTGGTTGAAGGCCCGATCAATCTATCCACCTTATCCTCGATTCAGAAAATGAAATTTACATCTTTTTCCTAGGAAAAATCCAAAGAAGAATTACTAAAGTCCCACATTGAGGATAATGAAATTTTGGGTTTTGCATCTAGAGTTCTAGAGAAAATTATGCCAACTCATGCCAAGTATCCATCCAGTTCCTCTTTTGATGAACTAAAGAAGATCATAAATTTTGTAAGTACTCATTTCAAGTCTCTTGAAAAATCAACCATGGTTAAAGTGCATAAGGAGTTTGATGGAAAAAGACTTAGTAGCTTGAAATAAATTATTGCAACTGATAAAACTATGTTAGCCGCCTATATGAAGAATATTCAAGGTTCACTAGCTGAAAGTGGAAAGGCCTATAAGTCTTGTTTGGTTTTGTCCAAATTTACTGAAGACAATGAGAAGAAGGTGAAGGATCTTTAAAAATAATTGGCTACCATTTCTAATGATTTTGATTCATTAGTTGGTGATTTTGGTAAGCAAGAAGGTCAAGTGATATCTCTACTTGACAAAATAAGGAGCTTGAAGCATGAAAATGATAGGATTGTAGGAAGAGTAGGTGAGCTCAGAGGACTAATTGGTCCAAAGATTGAAATAATGGTGAGTGCATTAAAGGAAGCCAAAGATGTTATTGTAGTTGGTGACCCATTGAAACTTGAGTTTGTAGAAACACAATCTTATTCAGTTTGTGGTCACATAACAATTCTAGAGAGTCTCAAAAGGGTTTGGGACACTAACTTAAGCATGTTCAAGAGAGATTTTGTAGATGTTTTCAAATTTGTGTAAGTTAAAAGATCATGCTTGTATAGTTTGAAATTTTGAACTTTTTCCATTGATGTCAAAGGGGGAGAAGTTGTACAGTGAAAAATGCATATTAATCTTAGGGGGAGTTGCATTTTGGAGTTGAGATTGAAGGTTCTTTTTGAAGTTTTGAAGTGGCAATGTAATTCATGTTGGTACTGATCCGACACTTAGTCATTTTTCACTAAGTGTTTCCATCAATGCCAAAGGGGGAGATTGTTGGAAAAAGATACTACAAATGTTATCTAGTGTTTTCATTGATGGAAACTCTAGTCGGTGATTGGATATGCATGTCATCCATTGCTCATACCGGTAGACAGATTGAAGATAGTCAAGGAAGAACAAAGCATCCAACATTTTTTGTTCATCGATTCACATGCAAAATTTCTATTGTTATTTTGAGTTGTGGATCTCATGGGAGGTTGATCAATGTATATCTTGTGTTATCCAAAAATCTCAGTGCCTCGTATCAAGTTGTGTGCAAGTCTGGAGATCTGGTTGGATATCTTTTTGCTTATCTATGTTTGGAGGCTAAACTTGTTGACATAGTGTGTTGTGGATATTCAAGGAGTGTTTACTCAATTTTTTTTGCGTTTGAGCATTTTTATTTTGTTCTGAGCTAAGTTGTAGCTGAACTTTGTGGATGTGCATTGAATATTATTCATGATTTGAGCCGATAGTTGCAATTTTTTTTTCTATTTTGTTGGAGCCGACTTGTAGTGATTAAATCTTTAGTCACAAATATATATAAATGATTAATTATATCATTTTGATGTGTGTAGAAGGTGTGTCAATGTGTGTTATGAATATCAAAAGGGTGATTGAGTGATTATGCATAGTTTCACTTGTGCATTAAATATTTTATGATACAAGTTAGAGCATAGCAGAGCAGAAGTGCAAAATTAGTTAGAATGTCAGAAGATCAACTACTAAGCCTAACTAGAAGTGTAATCAAGCATTTGTAGATGCTAATATCTCAGTTTATTCTTTAGATTTAATCCGAATCTTTGTAAGGCAATGTGCCTTTCTATTTTGAGCAGTGAGATCTAGGTAGTGCGCCTAAATGCAAGTGCATTCCCACATTGTAATCTTTCTTTTGGGTATACTCAAAACATATTGTGGATTAGCCATCCACCGTGGTTTTTCCCCTAATAGGGTTTCCACATAAAAATTTCTTAGAACTATCACACTCTTAGAGTTTTGGACTCTCCCTTGCAATCTGCTTGGAATCCTTTGGCTGTGGGATGGTCAATCCAGTTGCTACAAGCTACAGTTCTTCCGCCTACAAGAGATTACTTTTATCTGAAGTATACACACCATTAATCAATCATGCATTGACACAAAATCATATTGAATTTCATAAACATTCACATATTTATCCACGTAAACATCATCATATCATAATTATATTTCTACATGGTAAAGTTTGGTTTAGGATGCATAAAAGACATAAAATATATATAAGGTTCATGATTGTCTATGAGATAAGCAACTTGAAATGTTAAAAGAAAAACTATAAGGAAGAAAACTAGCTATTTCCTAGGCCCATCAGTAGTGTGAATGTTTCGCCTAGACTTGCTCAAACATTGAAAAACAATCGAATATTATCCCTCAAACAAATATAAACCAAACATTCCCTATGAAATTCATTCAAACACAAGAACAAGAAAAAAAAGTAAAATATCAAATGAAAGCTAATGAAATCTCATTCAAATGCTCAAACCAACATCCCATAGGGGGATTGGTGCTTCTTTGATGTGGAAAAAGACCTTTCCCAATCCCTTGATAAGCTTTGATGATGAACATGTGATTCTTGATGCAAAATGTTAATAGCCTAGCTATGGATGATGAATGCTATGATAAGTTAGATGAAATGTGGACGGACTTGCATAAACTTGTAGATAATAACCTTGCATTCAAATCTAGATCCCAAATCAATAGATAAGGCCTCTATTTATCATGAAGAAGAGTTGAAGATTGAAGAATGGGGAGAATGTGGATTAAAATTTAAACCAATGGCATTGTGCCACTTGTCAACATGCTAATGAAGGAGAGTGGAGCACATTTTGAACAATGTGCATGTTAAATGGATGTAGGTGAAATTTGAATTTGAAGAGGTGGCTTGTGTAAGAAGAGTTGTAAGAGGAATTAATGCCAAGTTGGCTCAAGGAGAGGACATGTAAGAGCCTTCAATGCAAAGGTGGATGGCATAAGTCCTTTGGGAGGGAAAATTCAAGTGGGTGGAATATTCAAAACAATATGCCATATTTGAATGAAAATAGAGGGAATTAGTAAATCAAATAAATTGATTTCATGTGCAACTTGCAAAAGTTAGAGGAATGAAGGATTTAGGAGTTAATTAATTTGTGATTAATTAACTTAGTTGAAATTAGTTGATGGTGACATTTAATTTAAATATTTTGAGTTTGTTTAAATCAAATGAGAAGATATTGTAACATTAGTAATTTAATTAAATAAAATGATTTATTCAATCAAATGAAGAACATAAGGATTTAATTAAATAAATTTGATTTATTTAATCAAAGAAAGAATATTATGATTTAATTAAATAAAGTTGATTTATTTAATTAATGGAGGAATATGATGAAATAATTTGATAAAGTGTATTATCTGATTTTAGGAGGAATTTTGATGAATTTAATTAAATAAAGATTATTCAATTAAATGGTTAGTGTAGATGTGATTAAGGAAGAATCAGTGTTAGTGAATCAAGATCAAGTGCATGATATCAATTAGGATATTTTGAGTGTCTACAAGTAGTGTTAGGATTAGAGTCACATTAATTAGATCAATCATTAATCCTTATTTTCATATAATGTGGCCTAACAATGTGCCAAAAGGTACCGTAAAGATGCATTTCTTAAGATTCAATGAAATTTTCATACTCCTGCATTTCTCCAACATAGTTCGAAGGGCCTAAATTTGATTTTTGACTAACACACATATGGTCCAATTGTCTAGGAATTTTTTTAGGAAATCATGTATGAATTCTTTGAATGTATTTACCATGATCCTACTAAAGACAACTGGTGCATTTTTAGGCCAAAGGGCATGATGGTATACATAAATGATCCCAATTTCATGGAAATTTTTCTTTGGGTTGGTCCTCCTCTTGGATCCAGACTTGATGGCATCTAGAGAACCCATCAATGAATGCATATATTTGTTTGTTGACTACAAATTCTAATATTTCTTCAATAAATAGGGTAGGAAAGGGGTCATGAATGCATTCTTTATGGTGTTCTCATAAATCCATGCATATTCGAATTTCTTCGGTCTTCTTGTTTTTTGGGTTGATCCATTCAAAGTCTTCTACTGGTTTAATAATGCATGCAACTAGCATCTTATCTATTTCTACCTTGACTTTTTTCTTCATGTCAGGGTTAAGTGACAAGGAAATTTTTCAGTGGGGTTTGGTACCTTCTTTTAACTAAATATTAATTACCCCTACTTCTATTTTTATGCCTTTCATTTTGATGAATGTATGTGGGAATATTTTTTGATACTCTATCAATACTTCAGTAATTGATGCTAGTAGCAAGTCATCCCAATAGTCTCCAAGTTTAGCTAATTTTGGGTTTCCTTCTTGATCTATGTTTTCTTCTCGTAATTGGAGGGGTTTTTTATAGTATTGTGCTTTTTGTTGTTGGTTTAGTAATATTTTCCTCTCCCCTTCTACCTTGATTTCTAGATTTGGATCTAATTTGTTTTCCTATTTTTGTATAGTGTAACATTGATTGGATATTGGCTTTGTGCATTTTTCCATCCACTCAATTAGTTTCCATATTCCTTGGGTTTTATGAGGTGGACTTGTTGGTTGTTGAGGATAGGTGTATTCTAGAATTGGGGTGAAGATAATGTCCTTAATTTTTCATAGTGGGGTACAAACACATTTGTCTTCATCCCATAAGGAAATTGTATGTATAAAGTCATGTTGAACTTCTTCTCAGTTTCTACTCTTTGCTCTCCTTTCCTAATTTATATACCAGGTTTTCACCACTGGAGTCAGTGTCCAATAAAATAATTTTATCTAGAGGGAATGGTTATATTCCTTTTCTTTCATCCATGTAGTTACACAAGTATAGAGATGGTCTTCTAGGGTTAGGGTTCCTTGATATTTTGGGATGGTAGGATATTCCCCTTCCTCTTGTAAATATCGTGCTTTGAACAAAATTTGAAAGGTAGGCCAATCCATAATAATGGTTTTATGTGTGTTCCACCAGCATGTAGTATTGAAAATTAATGTATCTTGTAATGTTTCCTTTCTTACTTTTTATTCTTTAAAAATTATCGTAACTTCCAAAATATATTCATCGATGTCTCCAACTCTAAAAAAATAGGGTAGTTTAATATGTAAAATGCCTCGTTTAATGTTGATTATTTTCGATTCTATTTTTGTATCTTCTGATGATTTTATGGGATGACTCTGAACCATGAATAATCGATAGAATCCATAAAATCTTTGGGATGCTAACTCCAGTTCATTTTGCATCCAGTCCTCTATGACTTCATCACTATCTATCCTACACTCGTCACTATTTAATTTCAATTCTCCTCCATTATTTGGATTTTCTTCTTCTTCTTCTTCCCATTCATAAGTTTAGAGATAGTGTAAAGGTTTTTGATATCTTCTCCTTCATTTTATTATGTTACCTCTTCTATATATGATTTGTCATTTGGTTCTCCTAATGGAATATGCAAAACTTTTGTAGTGTTTGCAAATGAAATCTCCTCTTTCTAGGAGTCTACCATGCCATTAGCATTGAAAAACCTCTTAATCCAAGTAAATCCTTGAAGGTATTAAATGTATCTTTCATTTCATCTAGTTCAAAATCAACCAATTATCTTATTCCTTTAATAATTACTTCAACATTCTTCCAAGTTCTTAAGGTTTGAATTCCATAACCATTAGTAAGACTTATGTTCATTGGTTTTTTCACTAGCTTAGGTCTTCCTAATTTATCCCGTGTGGTAGATGGAATGATATTTTGATCTACACCCAAATCTACCATAACATATTTTACTTTGAGATCGTTTAACTATACATTTATTAATAATGGACCATTCTTCTAGTTTTGGTCTTTTGATAATCGATTGACCTACTTTTGTTTGTTCTAGTATTTCTCTATTGATTTAATTTATCTACTAGATCCTTTTGTCTAGCTAGGGATGCAAGGTTTTTTAGCATTTTAACTTGTTTTGTAAATAATTCTACTTATTCATGGTTATGTTGCATTATATCCTGTTTGGCTTGCTTGACCATCTTGTCATGTTGTTTTCTATTAGGCTAGAAGTATTTCGGTTCCTCCTCCTCCTCCTCCTCCTCTTCTTCTTCTAGACTATAATATTATTCATATTTATTTTCTATTGTTGGCTTCTTCTTTTTTTACCGGTATTAGGACCTCTTTTGGTAACAACATTTTATGTCTTCTTTCCTGCAATTTTCTTTTTCTTTTTATTATCTATAACTAGCTCTTCTTCGAAGTGTTCTTTCATAGAAGTGTCTAGAGTCCATACACCCATTCAATTACAACCTCTAACCCTGTGTTGTGACACCTTCCGGATTACTCTTCCACCTATTTTTAACTCATCATTTTGGGAAGGTTAACTATCCTCTAGTTTTAATAGAATGTTTTGGCCACTTCATATTGAAACATTGTATGATCATCTTGCCCATAAAAAAGTGCATTTTGGTTTCCTCTTTTCCCAACATTCAGAGGCATAATGGCCCATTTTTCCATAGTTAAAATAATTTTCATAATTTCTTCTTCTGTTGGTCCAACCTCTTCCTCTTTCTCCTTTGTAGATAAATTGTCTATTTTCTTCCTGATAACTCATTGTAGGTTGTTCTGCATGGCACATGCATTTCAATTATCTTTCTAGGGAGGTATCCAATATCTAGTATCCCTCTTTTCATTAGTACTATAGTTGTGGTTGTGATATCATTGATTTATGTAATTCCCCTTTTTTCCTCCATTTCAAATTGGAGGTCTGTTCTTTGGACAATCCTATTAGATGTATATCCCATTCTTGAAAAATAACACAATAAGTAGAGTTAGGTTTTATCGTTTTCACCATAGATAATGTATTTTATTTTCTATCCTTGGGGAATTCATTTTGGATATGCCCTTCCCTATTGCAATACATGCACCAAACTATTTTAGGTTGACAAGGTTCACTAGCCTTGATATATTTCTTAATGACCAACTTTTGAACCTTCAATTGTAAATCTTCCAAGATTTCAACACTTTTATCTTTTTTTGATTTTTTCCATGGATGAGATTTAATCTAGTAGGCCATAATGATCAGGTCAGTATACTTTTCAAAATATCTTCCATCTAATATGAATTTGATGTGGGTGAAGCCACAATAGTGGTTTTCAATTCAAGTGAGGAAGGAAAACTCACAAAAAATGAATAGATGGAAAAAAACTTGATTTTAGGTGTTTGTACAAACCTACTGGTTCGAGCGAACCCTTTTAAGTCTTTCCTTCCCAAAACCCAAAAAAACCCATTATGGAAGAGGGGTTTACTCGAACCCACCTTATTCCTCATCACCCCCTTGAGACACAAAAAAAACCTAAATTTTGGCACTTCAAAGCTCGAGTTGAGGATGAAAATGGAGGAATCTTCACAAACCCAACTAGAATTAGGTAGTCCTCTGAATGAGCTATCCAATAAATATAATTTTAATATGTTTTGGTTTTATTATGTATTTGTTTTTTAGTTCTATTAAACATAGGTTTTTCATTGAAAATGAAGGTCTCTATTCTGCACGTGGAAAAATAGCAGATTATCAAAATAAAAAATAAAAAATGAGTGCACTAGATATTGAAGTCCTTGATCCAACAAAAAAAATTTGAGTTTCGATATATACAAATAAGTTATGCGTTATACAGTTGCGCTATGTCTCAATTGTAATTGGTTTGACTTCGAAACTTGATGAAAGAAAAAATATTCAATAAAAAATTCTCTAACCAAGTGGAAGCACTAGATATTAGAGTTAAAAATCTAAATTCGAAAGAATTAGAATTTTATCCTTCATGGAAAAAAGTTATGCATTATATGGTGTGCATGACTTTTTTAAAATGTTTTTTTTAAAAAACCAGCTTTTTGTGGGAGATGGAAAAAGAAGTGCAATCTAATTCTAATATTTTTGAAAACAATATTTTTAGAATCTACATACAAAATGTGATGAGACTCTAGTTTGCATCATCTTCAAATTCCTCACACTTTAGCCACTATAGGTGCCCAAATGTGAAGATTTAGTTAAAAATAATAATTTTTGTGTCTAGTTTGGCCAAAAATTGTAAATCACTATTGTGGGATCACCCATGTCCTTACACAATCCAAAAATAAACAATTCAATATTTTATTTCTCTATTACCAGTTCCTCCAATTTTTTGCATACTTATTTAAATGTTTTTTCATAATTCTCAATTGAGTCCTTTTCTCCTTGTGTGAAATTCCTCATATGAGTAACACTTTCAGTTGGGACTTTTGTTGTCCCAAATCTGGCTAAGAATTCCTTCCTAACTTCTTCCCATGTAGCTTTATGTCGTGGGAAGTTCTTCATGTACCATTCTAATTCTTCTTTTCTTAGTGACCCTACAAAATTTAATAACTTATAATTATCTTTATTTTTACCCAATTTCTCCCATATTGACTCTAGAAGAAATATATGTTCTAGTGCTTTGGTGATATCTATTATGAAAACAAGGATTTTTACTATGGTATCCATGGCATCTAAACCTTTTTCTAAATGTTGTGTTTTCCTAGGTTTATATGCTAGTTTCTTTATTGATTAGTTTCATTCTTAATGTTGTTTAGGGACTTATTTTATTTTGCCTTATCTCTCGTAAGTTTGATGTTAAGTTAATCTTATCCTAATATCTCACTCCAAGGAGTATTTTTCTCTTTCCTCTCTTCTTCTCTCTAATTTTGTAATTTTTGTGCTATAACTCTTTTTCTTTTAGACCTTAATAGGGATGAGTCTCGGCTTGAGGGTTGTGACTCTTCATAACTTCTTTCCACCTTTTTGTCAGTTAACATCTTTTAATTAGTTAATGGCCTAAATTCTTCGCCCTTGATTTCTTCTTCCTTTTTTATATTCTTCAAGACCTTTCTTAATTTACTTATGCTTTTGTTAATTACTTTTTCAAAATAATATCATTCATTGATAGGACTTTGTCTAGAGTTTGTAGGAACTCTTTAAATATGCCATATAATTTAATTGTAATTGCATCTAAGTTTGGTTTATTCTTATGGTTTAATGAGGTTTTTGGTAGGGTAGGACTCTCTATGATATAGCTTTCCACTTTCGACAAGCTTTTGGGTTCTTGAATGTGCATCAATTTTTCAAAACTACTTGATAGCCTTTTGGTTCCTTTTAATAACAAAATTATTTTCTTAGGTGTTTTCTCCTTTTTCTTCCTACTATCTCTTCCTCTGTTGACAATTGTACCCACATCAGTGCACTCAACATGACCCCCAATGACATGCTCCAACCTTGAATTTGTTGTTAATTCCATTCTTATTCCATGTTTCTCTTCTCTTTCTCATACTTGTCCCTGTCTCTTCTCCTCTCCATTAGGGTTGGCCATTTTCTGTTTCCTATGTAAGTCAATTTTCTCCTTAATCTCTTGTAAATTTATTTTATCTATTTTGAATATGGGTGTTTAAGGTTTGGGATTACATTACTCTTATATTACATCCCATGGTAGTTATTCAACATTTTTATTAATAGTCACATCTTTTCATAAGTTTCTCTGGACCCTTTCCCCCTTTCTATTTCCCATCCCTTTAATTCCTAACCCCTTCACACATGATAGAAATCAAGAAGATGAAATTTTGATTGATTATATCTATTTTTTCATCTAATATTTGTGTCTTGACCAGGTAAAAGTTTTAGGATTTGAAAAATTTTCAATAAGCCTCAACAGAGCCTTACTAGGTCCCGACAATGAAACAATGTTAGCAAGAAATCTAAAGAATACAAATAAGAGTTCTATTCCCAAAAGATCTCTATTGGAGTTGTAGTTTGTAATTCCAAATTAAGTCCTATTGAGGTGACACAAGAAGTTATTCTAAATCAAAGATCAGTACATTCCCTATATCTCCATTATAATCAATCTTCTATACTATCCTTTGTTATCTTCTATTTCTTTCTATTACCATCTACTTCTCCCTTCTTTCACCTACTACTACTGAATAGATATTTCTACATACTTATATTTACAATATGGGATGTGGTCGTTAGATAGTATCCCTAGAGTATATTCTATCTTCCTAAATTCATATTATGGAATATTCTTTTCGATTAGCTATTAGATATCTATGGACCGATGTTTGTACACTATTTTTGGGCTAACAATGAATATTGGAGAGGTGTGTGTTATACCATGGGGAGATTCTCCACCATTAGATGATTGGAACTTGTAAGTTTTATTTTTGAGTTGGTAATATTCTTCATGTGGTTTAGGATTTGTGTCATCTTGAGGTTGATGTAGGTCAAGTGGGAAGTTGAGGAAAGCTATATATATGTGGTTTCAAGTTACAATGTACAGAAAGAAAACATGATTAAGATAGAGTAGAGGTGTAACACATTAGTGAAGTAGCTATGATGGAGTGAGCATTGAGAGGTAAGCTAGGAAACAATAAGTATGATGTGGAGAAAAATCATGTGACAACTTTATGGTGTTATTTTATATCCCTTGTAACAAGTTTGGAAGTGTATTTTTAAGTTATGTGTTCGTGTGTGTGAAGCCATTATGACATATTCTAATTATGATTATGAAATCAATATAATAAGAAAACTTTGAAGGTTAGATTTTTCCTCATTGGTGGTTTTACCAGAGTATATCTTGTGTTATTTTATAGTTTTTTTTTGTGGGTTGCATGGTTAGACAATACTTATTTGGACCCTTTGTTCATGATTGCATCACAAAAGTTCACTTCATTTTCTTGCAACCTATCATGGCCTCTTTGCATTTCTTCTTTTCTTAGATAATGCTTTTTTTTTTTTTTCTCTTGGGAGAATCATCATCCTTATCTCTTGATGCCATATTATCTATCACAAATCCTCTTAAAGATTTTGTACCATTACAATTGGAAAATTTCCTTTCTTTTCTATTATTTTCAAACACCATACTCTTAATTGGTTCAAACCAATAATCTATTATTTTTAGCTAATCAAGTATATCATCAATATGATCAAGTATCTTATAATTCTTCTAGTTTAACGACCTTATAATTTTGAACAACTCATACTTGTAAAATTTTATTTATTTTCTTTCTCCCTCTTCAAAGGTCCTTCCAAACTAGGAATAATAAATTTACCTAGAATAAAAACCCATTGGTCTACATGTTGTTAGCAAGGCCCATCACGTTACTTCTTCATTCAAATGATCCTTTCTACAAAATTTTATCCAACACCATAGTGCACTAAAGGTACCTTTGATATTTCAATAACCTCAATAGATTGTATTATCTTTCACCCAATGTTATAGATGTTTGATGATAAATACATTGATGTGATGCTAACTTTCTCACACTCAACACAATGTCAATAATTTGAATAACCTTCATTTCCTTCTACCCAACATTCTAATGTTAGAATATAACTTGGAATATCTTGGTGCATTTTGCACAACAACTATGTGTTGGAAGATATCTCCACATTCTATATTATTATTCAAAACTCCACAAGAACCTATTCTTGCTTAGGTTTATGAGCCACCCCTCTAGTTGATCAATTGTATTTTACCTAATGAATAAGAATGTGTGAGCCTCTCATCTAAATGAATCACCTACAATGCAAAACACTCACAAACCTAGCAAAATCTAGGCTTTGATACCATTTGATATAGTCATGAATGCAGATCCCAATTAAGGATTGTCCAACCATGTAGTCTTTACATAAACACTCATATAAAATAGATAGGGATACTCAAAATTAACACAATCTAATGATAATGGATTGGATTATATGCATAATAATTAGAATTGCATCAGCACTTTATGTTGTAATGGGATTACAAAACGAATAGACCTTAGGCTTGATTGCAATAAAATTCAAATTATTGGCATGTTTATAGCCATAAATATTGGCTTCCTTGATATTTTCTCTATTCTAAAAGACACTACTTGGTACTTTGATATCTACTTTCCCTCATTACTCTTCCTTAAATGTTTTAGACCTTACAAAGTGAATAATTTATGTTAAAGGTTTTTGGTCAACCTAGAATGAGAAATACCATTCCAATCTTAATTTGGTGCTAAATAAGGCCTTCTAGGTGTCCTATAATGCCTCAAAATAGTTTTTGATTAACTCAAAAGAAGCTTTGAAGGGGCTCTGAAACCTTGTAAAAAAGAAAAGGCAACAAAGATAAAGTAGATAGCTGCCCCACCACCACAAAATAAGGCTGATTAAACAAAAATCAACACACCATTAGTAAACAACAACCAAATACACAAAAAAACAAACAAAAGAGAACATAAAGGGTAACATATAAAGGAGTTCCTTTAACATTCTAGTTGCTTCTAGATCCTTAGATATCACTTTGTTGTCTGTTTCCATGATCTCTTCAACATCTTGCCTCGACACCACCTTATTCTTTTTAGTTTTGCTTCGAGTGTGAACACTTGGTCCCATGCCCAAGTCAATAGCTTGCATAATCTTCTTAGCATCCTCACCCTCATCCTAGTTCACCAGGTCATTAAATAGATCTCCTTGTCCATTCCCTAGCATTTTCATTCAGGAACACTAAACCTTCAGTAGAGGACTCAAGCTTCTCCTTGCGGAGATTAATCATTACATTGAGGTCTTTGCACAATTGTAGGGAGTTCCTCTCCACTGTGGAAAGCCTAGGACTATGATCTTTTTTCAGATTAGCAACATCCTCCACCATAAGACCAAGGCTGGAATTGAATGATTTTACCATTGTAATTATATAATCTCTCTTTTAAGCTTTTGAGGGTAGATATTAGCATATTATATTTCTCTTGGTGGCTTGATGTGAAACATTGCATCCCCTAAAGTTGTGAATCTTCTATTTTTTGATTGGTCCTCTCTTGGAGACATTAGGCACAATGTTCCCTAAGTTAAGATCTTGCATGAATTAAGAAAAAATCCTTTGAGCATATTGTTACCTGATTTTTAGCTTTCAGCTGAAATCAGGTAACTTAGTGTTTATTCTTTTTGTGTTGTTTGTTTAAACATTTAAAAGATAAACCATAGTCTACAAGTCATCAATATGCATGAAAGAGATTGTCAAATTAAACATATTACATTTTATTCTAATATTTCAATTAAGGAAAATGAGAAAGAGAACCATATGTGTTACAAATATAATCTTTATTGATAATCATGAAAGTGTACATGTCCCTCACAAGCCAAGGGAATAACTTTACTTATTCAATGAAAATAAATAAGAGCATATACATGAATAAGTAAACAAATAAATGTGCATATAAGGATGGATGGAGACCAGTCATTGCCTGAGAATGACTGGTTTTGAAAGTGTCATCTTGTCCTACTGCTGCCCTGAGCTAATTATGTCCTTCCTAGCTCCATAGTGCTCCTATCTCCTACATCTGGCAATAAAAATGACGTTAGAGAAATGCTCTAAGCAATGAAAGATCTCAAACCTTACATGAAAATTCACCTAGGCATGTATAAACTAATCTCTAAATGCATTAAATAAGCAACATACCATAAGTGTCCTTGAAAACAAGAGAGAAGTGATCAAACACACTTATGATATGCTTTGTTTATCTAATTGTTTGTTCCCTGTGCAGATTTAGGACAAGTCTTGTTACTATTTTGATTTAGTTAATTACAACATGTGGGGTAAATGTGGCTCCCATGAGGGTAAAGCTCAACATGTTGCCTTTTGATGTTTTAAGAGGAATAGGAAATTGAGCAAGTTGATCAAAGATATCTATGTTATTAATGCATTAAATCAATATGAAATCACACCAGTTGATCAACTTTCATTATCAGATTCAAAAGATGCATCAAGTTCAATTATGCATCTCTTAAGTAATGAAGGAGAAATCAAGGCATGCCTAAAGCCATCATGAAGCCTATGTGGCAGCAAGAGGGAGCAATCCAAGGTACTATCAAGCCACTCTCACCTCAAGCCTATTGGATAACCACATATCACATAAGATGGTGAGTTTTCAGGTCACCAACATAGGTGACATGTGTCTGCCCACTAGGATCAAAGTGAGGAGGCAACATTTAATTATTGCACATGATTGAAAAGGGATAAAATGTTGTAGAAACTAGGTACCAAACATGTGGAACAACAAACATTGTTTTGGAAGCCATGAAGGTTGGGGCAGTCCTAAAGAAAGGATGCATGCTACATGTCATAAAAAAGACAACAACAGTGGATAAAATCATGATCTTGTGCATATGAATATAGCCATGAATGCATGCTACAAGAAAGATAGATTATCACCTATGAAGAGAATTGGGGCAACCTTATGAGTATGAAAATGATAATAAAGGGAAGATCTCAGTCATTGAATGTTATAGTGCAATGCATGAATATCACTAGAGAAAGTAAAAAAAGTTCAAATAACAACCAGTGACAAGGTATGGTGCTGAGAGAGTGAAACAAGGATGAACAATGCATACGATATTGCTAATGAAAACCACTATTAGATTAAAGAAAAAGAACATTAAAGTTAAGATACATTGAAGTCTACAAGAACTCAAGGAACTACGCATTATTCACATTAAACAAATTAATGATAATAGAGCTCTTTTCAGAGATATGAAATAGCCAATCATGCTACATGACGATAAGGTCCAAAATAGAAGTGTATTTCAGAATGCAATGAACAACATGAAATAAAATCACATCATGATATCAATGCATTTCAAACAATAGTGCCCTTAATGGAGCAGCCCCTAAGCATGATAAAAAAGGGGCTATGAAAAGAAGATGTGTTTTATAAATGAAGCCAACAAATGAACATTTAAAAGCATTTGGACTGATCAACCATTCACATCTAATGGAGACTACATAAAAATAATCAATCAGTGGGAGAAAAGGTAAAACATGCATTCTATTTTGCATCTAAAATGGGTATCATTATTTCATATGTTTGTTGCTTTCAACATGTTAATAGGCTAACATTTTTCAGCATAAGTCTAAATGTTTCATTTAAAATACCAAGCCAAAATGATTAGGAAGGAATCAAAAAATAGGTTTAGTCATTTGGTACAACAAAGGATGCATTGGGTGTAACAAAATAGTTTCATCTATCGTACATTGTAGTGTTCTTCAATATTTAGTGCCAAAAGAATGCTGTAGGGTAGTTTACCATCCAAATATGGACAATTGCAATGGAAAATAAATTGTTGTGGGTTTATTTTATTGCACTTACTTCTCATGGACCATTGCAAATGCTAGGAAAATTGTAATATTTGATCATCTTGGGCCATTGATGATAACACAATAAATTTCTTATGTGGGAGATGGAATATTAGTTAGAGAGGATTTACATGAGGTAGTTTTGAGTCAAGATGTGCAAGAAATGCTCCCCATGATTTCAATATTAAAAGAGAGACTTGCTAAAGGTCTGTTGAAAATCTCACTTGTTGTACCCTACATATCTGGATTCCCTTTGAGGGATACAATTTCTAGAAGTGGTGAAAGTCCTTCCTTACAGAGGACTCCATCTCAATTATTTGTGATGCATGCATAGAGGTTTCCAAGCAAGCTGAACAAGTCTTGTCAAACCCTGAAAACAAGTTGAAAGTGATTGAGATAATGCTAGACAGTCGCAAATGGGTGCTAGCTTATGCAAAAGAATTGGGCCAAATTGAGATTTTTTGCCAAAAGGATCCTAAATTTGTGACCAATGGTATTGAAGAAAAAAATTCCTTGCTCTCTAGAAAGGAGACCTTACTATGACCTATGATATCATGTAGAGCTATGAAAGCAACTATAATGCTCTAGTGATAATTTCAAATGATAATCCCATTGGGATTTTTTATAACTAGAATTTGTCTTGGGAATGACAATTTGGAGAATTTATTTATGGCATGAAAGGTGTGGTGGCTCTAGAGAAAAGTCTGTTTGACTGTTTAAATGGTGCAGTAGGAAATTTCTATCAACAACAAGATTTATCTAATGTCATGAGCTATAAGAAGACCCCAACAATTGCCGATCTTCCCCCACAATTGGCTAATGATACCTTTGTGCGTAAGATTGATTTCTATTGTAGAAATAACACCATTCTCCCCTCTACCATGGATCCTAGCAAGTCTAAATCCACATCCACACTTCAAGTCTACCAAATCCCTCCATACCTAAATCAAACCCTCCATAATCCTCCTATAAATTGGAAGATTCAAGGTTTAATAAGTTTTGACTATCAATGCAATTAGCCAAGGAGAGTAGATCCAAGTACATTCCAAAATCCTAGTTGGACACAAAGGGAAATATCTGCTATTGCCACCTAGCAAGTAGTGTGCAACATAAATAATAAGAATGGAAAAAATCACTATTGTGTTTCCTTCTCTGCATTTTATAATGAGTCTACTATCCATTGTCAAACCTGTGCTTGTGGTTGTCCAAATACAAGAATCCCTACATGTAATCAATCAAGGATTCCTTTCTTCTCCCTTCCTATTCTCTACTTTCCCCCTTTGAGAATAGGACTAAAACACCTCTTGCATGGGATGAACTGAAACACTTTTCTGTACCACAACTACTACCTTGTGGTGATTATTGTGGGGTTAACATTAACTAGCACATTAATACTGACTTTACCAAAGGATGGATTGCAAGAATTATTGTTTTCAACTGGGATGAATCTAGTTTGGCAGACTGGTTTACTGCTATTGAGATAGATAAAGCCTATCTCAGCTTTGAATTTTTTTATAAAATACCAGGTCTAAACAACACTATTCATGCAAGGGAAACCAAATTTTAATTATTTTACTGGAGAAACAAATGGTAGTAATCTAGCTCGTGATCCAAGGGTTCCAGGAAAATAATAGTCAATGATTTCCTTCACTAAGAAGTATACACCAGGCATAAATGTCTTAGCTAGTGATGGATTCCCTACCAAAGTGTTCTTTAATGGTGAGGAGTGCTCTCTTCCCCACACCATTCTTACTGGAACATGGCACATGGTTTCGTGGAGCATGCCTACACTTTTGCTGACATTTATGTTCATATTTCTCTTTGAACAATTTTTGTGATGTTGATAATGAACTCGACACAAAATTCCATTTTTTGGTTTTGCACCATTGATTCTTTGATTCTTTTGAATGACATAATTGACAAGTCAATTTTTTGTGGAGGGTTTGTAAGGGAAAATCACTTGAAGTGGAATGTAGTTATCAAAGGGGTAGTGTTTTTCAAAAAATTAAAATAGATGTGTAAGTCTTTGATGTGCCCGTATTGTACAGTGGCATTGAATCTTTTGTAGACTAGTTTTTCTGCACAAGGTAGCATTTTATTATGGGCAGGAAATAGAGGTAGCTTTTGTGTCAACTAAGGGTCTCTCATGAAATTTCATTCATATTATAATCTTGCATGAGTTTTCATCACATATAAAACATAGAAACAAAAAAGACAAATGTGGAGGCCATGGCCATGAGAGGGACACAAAACCGCGACATATATCTATAGAAAAATGCCAAAATCGCTACAAGAAAATGTTGGAAACAATAGGAAGAGTCCTGAATATGAAGATATATTCATCATGGAGCTCAATTTCGAGCATGGTCTCTACAAAAAAATGAAAATACAGAGGAAAATTTCATGAGCCTTCTTCATGAATGCAGAAAACAAGATATACAACTGGAAAAGGTAAGGTTTCATTTCTTTTCTTTCGATCATTTCCTTATAAGTGAAAAATGACATGAATGGAAGTATATTCATTTTGAAAAAAAAAGAGGCATTACTGAATGGCCGTGGCCCAAAGAAGTCTGGTTCTT
The DNA here is from genome assembly GCA_007258455.2 of Sequoia sempervirens. NCBI lineage: Eukaryota > Viridiplantae > Streptophyta > Pinopsida > Cupressales > Cupressaceae > Sequoia > Sequoia sempervirens. Next base: position 190,088,788 of record VDFB02252616.1, on the reverse strand, counting down.
TCCTCACCCATTGAAAAACCCACTTGGGGTTTGTATGAAATTCACAAATACAGAGGAAATGAAAAATGCATAAGAAGAGATGAATTCCATTACTTACAACTGTGGCCAAAAGCTGTATTTTTCTTCTATAGATCAAAGAACCCACCTATGTTTATAATTTTTTTTTGCAAATAACAAAAACATTTTCCAAGTTATCTTGAGAATTTTGAAACAAATAACAAACATGTGAAAACCCTTTTTTCCTTCTTATGGCCACAGGTAAAAGGAATAGATCTCTTCAAAAACAATGGAGAGAATTTGAGTTTTCTTCTCTCAATGCAAAATATAGAAGGAAGTGAGCATTTTTTCTTTATTCTCAAGAGTGGAGATGAGTCATTTTTGCTCAAAAAATCAGAGGAATGAAGTCGATTTGACTTACCTAGAGCTTTTTGCTCGCATTTTGTTGCATATTCAAAGCTTTTATTTCAATAGAAAAATTCTTTTAAGTTTCTCATGGTGACTGAAGAGTATGAATGGCCACAAAAGAAGAACAAGAATGAAACAAAATAGTTAGAACATGTCTATGGCCATGGCTATTTGAGCTCAAAATGGCCTTCAAAAGAGTGATGAAACATAATTTGACACAAATAAATGCATTTACCTATTGTTACCTACATTTTTCATCAAAAACTTCCAAGAAACCAGTCAAGATCTCCATTTTCTATGCAAAACTCCAAACCCTATGGTGGCAACATGTCTCTGCCAAAATGCTCGATGGTAAAAAATGATGTTTTTTTCCACATTTTCCATCTTTTGTTGCTTAGGGTTTGACCCTATTTTTATGACCATTGGGAATTTTTGTCCCATGTTTCAAAGAATGGAACACATATTAATGTGTTATGGGGGCCGAATGGGGGTTTAATGACTTAGGAAAATTTGTGCCTTGTAAACTTGATGCCTTGTAGAAAATTGCTAAGTGTTTCAATGTGAAACATGTGATATATGCCTTTGACCTTTGGTCATCATAAGATATGCCTTGAATATTTGCAAATGTGTCTTCCAAGAAGTGTGGAAGCCATTCATGACCATGTAGGCCAAATTTGGGCCTTTATTTTCTCCTTTGAAAATCAGAAAGTATTGACCATGTGTAGCCTTGAAGTGCAGAATGAAGGTAAAGAGGAAATGATCAAGTTCCTTGGAGATTTTTGATCTTGTTTAATGCTTTTGAAAGAATTTTGATATAGCATTTTATGTTGCATTTTAGTTCAAAGTATAAACATATCATTTAAGTGATTTGAAAATCACTTTTATCATTTGTTTTTATTGCAAATGTAATGTAATTCAAAGAGGTGGTGGAGCCCTCTTATATTTTTCTTTGAAAGGTAAAATAACTTGATTAAGTGGTGCATTATGAATCATCTAATCAAGTTATTATCTTTAATGCCCTTTTTGGATTCTTGTGTTTGCAAAACACACATATTGCATGGGTCAACACTAGGAGACAAAATGATGACTTGCATACATGAGGAGAATGTGTGAGTGAGGAATCTAACTATTTTGGAGAAACATGTGCCATTTTGGAGGCTATTTTATCACACCTTCAGTGTGATCTTGGACTTGGCTTGACTTTGGGCCATTTGGAGGAATTTTTGGAGTGATTTTAGAAGGTTCTTTTTTGGATTTTGTGCCTCATCTGACCAAAACCTTTTAGATGGATATGTGTGAGGGGTTTTGGTGGGTTTTTGCTGAAGTCGCTTGTTTTAGCATTTTGGAGGGAGAACCTACTTTATTTCTTTCCAGCAGAGTGATAGCTTTTTTTTTGGAGCTATTTTTCACCATGGAGCAATATTGTAACTCAGATGGACTTGTGATAAAGTAAGCACTTTGAATCAATAAAATAGAGCATTTTACCTTCTCATTTCATGTTTCAACATATGTTGTTAGTGATTGATCAATTTGTCTTGTGAAAATTTATCTTTCCCTACAAACTTGTCTCATGTTTAGGCATTTGTTTAGCAAAAAATGCATGTTAATAGGTTATAAGCTATGTTATTCAATAGTGTTGTTAGTTGTGAGACCTTTTTTTTCCTTCTAAAAGCCCTGTTTGGAGACCTCCTTGTAAATTACTTATGTGAACTACATTTGAAAATGAGTTGTGTAAGCCAAGTTTTATGATATTGTTTTGAATGTGATAGGTTGTTATTAGGTCCTAGTTGATTTTTGGTGTATCACCTTAGGTTTTTTAGGTTATGTTTATGTGTTATGCATTTCTTACCCTTTACCTCATAAATCAGTAGTTAGGTGGCATCAAAATGGGAAGCCAACCCATAATCTAGAGGTCTTCTTTCGAATAGGACACCCACAACCTAAAAGCAGTCCCATGTTAAATCCAAACCTGTTGAGTTCATTAACAACTTGGCATTAGGGTTTAGATTTGGATCACTAACACATGCCTTACACTATTTTTCATTTACAATACACTACTGAATTTGACACCATTTTATGATGGACGTTCATCGGTGGTTTGACAAATCTTTGTCGGAATAGTGATGAAATGACGAAAACATTTTCATCGCAAGTTTGACGAAGAATTAAATGTTGGAATAACAATGTAGATTTGTCAATTATCGACATCATAAAATGGTTTGGATGTTTCATCAGAATATCGACGAAATGGGCATTGAAAGAACACCAGAAGTTTATCGCTATTTCCACGAAATGGGAAAGTATTTACGATGAAGCCTTCTTCGCAGCTAAGCAACTTCTTCAGACCTTTTATGTGGTTCGTCAGTGACATTCGTTGAAATTGTGATGAAATGGGAAAGGAGTTATGATGAAGCCTTTGTTGCAGCTAAGCAACTTCATCAGACCTTTTCTGTGATTCATCAGTGGACTTCATTGAAATTGTGACAAAATGGACAAGGAGTTATGACGAATCCTTCGTCACAGCTATAACAACTTCATCGGACCTTTTCGGTGATTTGTTGGTTGTGTTCGTCAAAATTTTGATAAAATAATGCAATTTTTTTTTTTAAATAGTTGTTGAAATGTACCATCGGTGAGAGATCAATCTATTCATGTCCCTTCATATTCAAATCTTGAGAAATTATTTTATTTGGTCATTTTCCATGTTTATTAGACACTTGCTGAGACATCATGTAGTTTTGCTGACACCTTGAGTCTCTTCGACAATCAATATTACATATTGCTTTGGTGTCACACAGTCTCATCGATGTTTTGAGTCTCACCGATAGCCAATAGATCATATGTCGCTGTGGTGTCATGCAGTCATACCAATGTTCTGAGTCTCCTCGAGAATTATTCCTTTGGTCTTAAGTGTATCACTATGATTCTCACCAATGATAACTTACCATTGTGACTTTGGGGGTTGCTGAGACTTTCCTTCGACTACTTAATAGATTACTATCAAACTTGAGCTTGAAATTACAAAATAGAATATCATGCCAATTAATCTTACCATTTCTATTCCAGACCTTCAACTTATGGCAGAATAAGTACCAAATTTCTTGAGCATGTAAACATTCAAAAAGAATATGTTTGATAGTTTCTCGAGTCTTGTAGATATTACAAATTTCAACATTTTCATGGTTAGATTTATAGGGATCTATCTTTTTCATTAATGCAGAGGTAGGTAAAGGAGAAATAATTATAATTGTAACACTATTCATAGCCTAGTAAATTATGTTCATAATTTGTGTTCAATGGACCTCAGTTTTATCATTATACTACCCATCTAATACCATATTTTAATCCAGGGTTCAACTATCTCAGATCTAAAGAAGCACCTTCAATTAACCATTTAAAGTACTATAAAATAAGGTAATACTTTTACTTGAGAAAGATTGGGTACACTTGTAGGATTAAAGTTCTCACAATCATCAAGATTTATTGGCACATAGACACAACCTGCAACATATGAAGTAATGGATGACTACAACTTAGTGAAATGGTCCTTAATATGTGAGTGGTTTGTAAATTGATTGGTAGAAAATAAGGTTACAAACAGATCTACATGAAAAATTATGAGGACAATCTACTGTAATCATCAAAATAGATGAAAAGTGCAAAGGAAAGAGCTGAGCTACATCTCTAGAGCCTAAAAAAAACACATGCAAGAAACATAAAAAAAAGAACAAACCGGTTTTTGGATGAATACAAAATGGTGCCTTCAGCAAGTGATTCATATGCTTTCACACCTGACATAGGACATTAAGAAGATTTTAGTCTTCCTCTGTGAAATTAACTACTTACAAAATAAACCTAGAAACCAATATTATATACCTCCATGTCTAGCCAAGGGTAGGTATAAGATAAAATTTTTTCTTCAATGCAATGCCGAAAAATATCGATGTGTGTGTAGGTTTGTATTACTCAAAATACCATTTCACTGCCTAAGGAAAAATACCAAAGTGATGTTTTAAATTTCAATCTTCACATAGGCTCCCTTATTGCTACACATGCATATACAAGCATTATTCAAGCTCTAAACTATTCAAATATTAAGGATTTAATTAGCTATAAGATGGAAAGTTGTTTTTAGACATAATCCATCATCTTTTACATATCTTTATTCACTCCTAGCGCTTCAGATAAATTTATGTAAATGAGACAGAAATGTGAATCTTTTATGACAAAGAAAATTCTTAAAAGGAGGGGGGAGAGAGAAAAGGGTAGGGGGAAAGAGAATGCTTGAATGTATAGAAAATTATAACATTTTGATCATTATAACAATGAAACGAATCTTAAGTTTGAAGCATTAATATCATTTACAAAATTTATGATCAAGAATGAATGTAAGTAGAGAAATTTTTGCATACCTATAGATGGTACAAAATTTCATGGTTAAGTCAAAGCCTCCCATCAACAACAAGATCTAAATATCCGTGTATCTATCTCAATTGAGCCTCTAAACCCTTCAGAGTTGTCAATTTTCCACTAACTTGTTATGCACAAAAGTCAAATTTTAGAGTTATGTCACCACTAAAAATATAAGAAATAGAGTTTTGAAACCAAATCCACACACAACATAATGTGTTATTCATACAAAGCCATACAAACACACTAAACTCAGAACATTGGAATGGAAACAACTTCAAATTATGATGCAGAGTATGGATTTAGGGTATAAAGAATCATTTTTCTACCACCATAGTGAAAATTTAACATTTTCTTTCATCTTTGCATATTGCTTTGATGCTTCAAATTATGCATTTCTTATATTTAAAAGTGCATAACCTTATTGAGCTTCTCTTTGTTTTGAGAATAGTTTAATATTCTCTACTTAACAGGGCCAACCACGTGAGGGTGGAAGCTCATTTGCCCCCTCCTTCCCCCCCCCTCACATCACTCTCAATTCCCAATCATATAAAATTAATCATTCATTCATCCATTAATAACATATAAAATTCATTCATTAACATATAAAATTAATTAATTAACATATTCACATTCATTCATTAACATATAATATTCATTCTTTCAGTTTTTACATATTATCAAAAATATGGTTGTCATGATATGATTACAATCACTTTTTTTTTTGTTTCTTTTTTAAAGCTACATAAAGATGAAGTGGAGTATCATTTTCTAAATCAATATCTATCACCACTTTAGTTGTTCTTCCCTCTGTTTGTGATCTTAATGTACACCTAGTCATCTACTCATGACGTGGATGCTGCTGCAAGGGGGTTTGCTGCAATAAGAAAGAAATGTTAAACTGATATGTTTTATTATCATTGTTACAAGTATTTCATTAATTAAAAGAACATTAGAGTGGTTCTGTTTACTTGATGGGTCCATATCATGTTCCTAAACTTTTGTTATAGAATCATGCTCAACATGCTGAACACCCTCTAAATACTGATTTGTAGTTGAAACATGAAAGGTTACATTAATTAATACACCATTTGAAATTAAATATGTTTAAGAGAACATGAGAGTGGTCCTCTTTACCTGATGGGGCCACATCATGTTCCTGATCTTCTCTAGCCTGATCATGCTCAACACGTTGATCATGCTCTACATGCTCTAAAGTTGAAACACAAAAGGTTACATTAATTAATACACCAATTGCAATTAAATATGTTTAAAAGAACTTTGGAGTGGTCCTCTTTACCTGATGGGGCCACATCATGTTCCTAATCTTCTCTAGCCTGATCATGCTCAACATGTTGATAATGCTCTACATGCTCTAAAGTACCGGGATGCACACCATGACCTTCATCTACAAGTTGTGCTCCACCCTCACCAGGCTGCATTCCAATGTCATGTGCAGTATTATCATTACTTGAATTTTTAAAACAAATAGGCATCTAATTACTTTATGGTGAAAATTAATATTGAATAGATTGCACAAGTATTCAATTTTAAATAAACTTTATTGAGTTTATTTACCTCTGTGTCAGATGTAGTGGAAGGTTGTGTTTGCCCAGTCAAGACTCTTAGGCATTTAGCCATGGCTCCATAGCCTTGTTGGAAAGCAATCTTCAGGTCATCTTCTGTGGGAACTCTATTGAATTCAGAGCCCTACATTTTTGCATAAGATCATGAATTTTGTTTCTATGGTGTGATAAAACCAAAATTGTTTTCAATTTATTATTTGGATACTATATTTCATTTATTGATACTTACAATTTGTGCAGCTAATTTCATATAACCATAAGAGCCAAGTTTGTGCTGCCCGTGTTTTTCTAGTCTTTCTTTTGTTTCCTTCGATGTGTTGGGAATCCTATGAAAAGTTTGAAATACATTAGATTATGCAAAAAGAAAGAGTAATCAGTATATAATTACATTGTTGATAGTATCACATACCTTCCTTGGCCCGGTGGTGTCTTTCCTTTTTTCTTTTCAGCCTTCTCCTTTCCATCTGACATTAGGTCTTTCCACTTCCTCTCTGGAATCATGGGGGGAGGCTCATACTTTTTGTTCTTCTCTAAATGTGACCTATATTGGTCCTTCACATACTTTAGATAGGTACTAGCTTTCTTAAGGACCTTGGTTCGGTTGAATGTTTTATCACCAAACAACACAACTAAATGGTTAATGAGCTCATCTTTTAAATCTTGATTTTGGGTAGTCCATCGTGTAAGTATGGTGGGCCCAAAGAGCTCCAATGTAATATCACTTAGATATTTATAAAAAACATCATTTCCTACAAAATGATCATGGGATCAATAGTCTAAAAAGAGCGATCAATAAGTAAATTTCAATTGGATTATATATAATAATAATTAAAACATTTTAAAGTACCTGGGACCTTCTCTATCTTTATGGGAATGAAATCCTCGGTCACCACAAGTGTGACCAGCAATGTTCCCATACTAGTAATATGGGAAGATCTAGGAAATGTTGCTAAAACATCACCAGTACTAGTGGCCTCTGCATCCCTAGGTAAATGTCTTGACACATGTTCTGGAATGTGTTCGCTGCCAAAGGGTGCATTAGCGGATGCCTGCATGGTATGTGTTGCTTACATTTCAAATGAAAATAGAGGCATGGATGATGGGGTCAGATGATGTGATGTATGCATAGGAAGATCAGGATGGACACTTGTACCAACCCCTACTCCTTGGGAAACACTTGTAGTACCCTGATCATGGCCACGAGCATCATGAGGAGGAAAATAACCCTATAAAAACAACACATATTTTAGTTCATGACATAAAAGAGTAAAAAATATAAAACCATGAATGAACTTATGTTATAATTAAAAACCTCATGACAGCTTACATGCAAGTTTTGTAATCTCTCAAACAATATTTTAACCCTCTCTTATCTCATCTGTTTGAGGCATTGTGAATATCAAATCAACCATTTCTTCATTGTATTTTTTTGGATCTTCTTTATCATATCAAGAGGGTTTGTTGAATAAGCGATGTCATCATCACAAAATATTGACTACACCTCACTATGGATGCTCTCCTCTACTACTGGTGCTTTCCCTGATCAGTCGATTGCAACAAGAACATTAAAAACATTATCAAAATTAACCCAATAAACTTATGAAAAAAACATAATAATAAAACATTTTTCTTGTATCTAATTTGTGCAATTACAATAAGGTAACCTTGTCGGGTAGAAGCACCTAAAGATACATCACGATCTATGCTTTGGGCCAGAGCCTTCTCCGTATTATCAATGTCCCACTATGAAAAAAATTAAATATAAAAAGATATTACCAAAATGAAACCAATAGACTTACGAAAAAAAAACATAAGAATAAAATGGTATATTGGAGTCATTAATTGGAGGTTGGGTAAAATGGTACATAGTAGGTACCACCCCCATAGTAATTGTGTTTTTAATTAAGCGATTCAAATTGTAATCGATCAGCAACTCTTCCCCTATAGTTATTGATTTTATTGCACATAAAAATACATGGTTCCCCTTGCGCGCCTTGAATATGCAATTGGGTTGCTTATTTGTAGACCCAGGTCATGTACTATTTATAAACCCTACAATATTCCCTAATGCTTTTGACCTTCCATTAATGTACATAGCCACTCCTTTATTTTGATCCTTATCTTTTAGTTGTATATAATTTGCTGACAGTGCATACTTACACATACTTCATGTATATCGAACCAGTTGCATCCAATCTTTGTAACTGTAATAGGGTTCGACATACTCCATCAATTCAGTAACTTTTTCGTAACAGACCTTTATACCGTCCATGAAAAATAGGCCCAAACCATGTAATGATGATGGTGCTATGCAATATATCCTCTCGTTGACACAAAAATCAATGTTTATTGGAGGAAGTTCCTTGGGTACCCATTGTTTTCGTAGATGTTTGTACCTCAAGGGCACCTTGACGTCGCCTATGCTCTCATCATCATAAGAACATGACCCTCCTTCACCAAGAAAAAATTCCATGTGTTTATGGAATTTTCTTCTAATCTTTTGACCTCTAGTTGATTTCCCTCTTTTAGACATACTACATGTCTCGCTTTCCTCTTCTCTTCCCGAATTTCCCTAGCTCGAGGAAGATATATTTGACAAACACCTATTTGGTGGTACCTGCACTCATAAGGATGTTGGATGAAGTTCTTTCATGGTGATGTGATCCCAAGGTGACATTATGATTAATGTATCATTTCATCACTAGAATTTCATAGGTTATAAGGTAATCAAGTCTTGATAGATTGCAAGCTATTGTTACTACCGTCCAAATGTGTCCATCAAAAATCAAATCTACTTAACGTTTTAACTCCTAAACTTTGTAATAAGTGTAAAATGTGACTATGGTCCACCAGTTACACAACCAAGGCCTCAAATGCATTCTCTAATTGTAATCAAAGGACCTTTTCTCTTCATTTAAGTAAATAAACTTGAAGGGAAACACCACCAATTGGTTTATTGGACACCTACATGACTAAAAATAGCAGAAAATTTACATTTAATTTCCATATGTCTAAGTGGTTAACGGGAGGGAGTGTGTACTAGGCCTAGTTAAGTTATCATAAGTTTACACTTTGGCAATAATTTTTTTTTAAGTCATATTAAATCTTCCTATGTCTAATTGCTAGGAGATTTTTGGTATGTTTTAAGGTAGGATGATTGATGAAAGAGCCCAAAGAATAGCCTTTCCCCATGGTATCTAGGTACACATAACAGCGGTCTTCTCTTATACAGTTGGACATGATTTAAAGAACTTAGCTAGGAATTATTCATTTAACATAAGGTTTTCTCATAATGCCATCATTGGAAAAGTATGATCAAATTCTTCTATTATGAAGAATTGGTCTATGTGCCTCTAGTAATCACTACAAATGTTTGTAAGGATAAAATGACTAATTGCATAGGTAGGAGAGAATCAACTTTGAGTTCTTCAAAGATTATATTCCTCTATTCATAATTTTTAAGGGTTGTGTGTGGAGGTTATCACTACCAAGAAGGGAGGAGACCTTTCCTTGTATTCTTTTATAATTTTCATTATTCTTATTTATTTTACACCTACATTTACAAATACACATACATATGCATTTACTGTTTTCATTTATTTCTCATGTAGTTTAATAGTTTGATCGATTTCATATTATATGTGTTGAAGACTTTAGAATTTCAATTACATTAATTTATGGATATGTTGTATCTATAACACTATAAAACCATATGCTCTTTGCATTTACACTTGCATTTAGAAATACACATTTATATACATAGATATAGATTTCTTTAATGATATGTTGCATTTATTGTTCTAGGAGAGCATCCAGTAATTGCATTTACATTTACATTTAAAAATACATATACATTCATTCATTCATACATACATACATACATACATACATACATACATACATACATACATACATATATATATGTGCGTGTGTGTGTGTGTATGTATATCATTTATATTTAGTGTTAAGAAACAACCCATTAGGTCTGTACATGGATAAAAAATCATAAAATCAGATTTCCCATACATGTTTTGTTGAAACCTAGGCTTGAACCTCTCATTTCACATTATTTTCTTCACAAAACTCTTGAGGACAATAGCTATACCTTATTCATTTCTCATCCTACGCCCTATTCATGCATCCTACAAT
>VDFB02252616.1:189851005-190059997 GCA_007258455.2 Sequoia sempervirens | reverse complement strand
TATCTGGGAGACCTCTCGCAGAACACCCCAAGTGTTACCGATAGCCTTTGTGATCAAACTTGTTGCCGTGACTTATTGTTATCGGGGAGATATCATATCAGTCAAACCTTTGTCTCAACGAAGCAACCCGAGCTTACCTTAGATCACCATGACAATAACAATCTCATGCCAATAGAAATCCTTTTGTTTTATGTGCTTTGCTATGACATTCCGACGTCGGGAGACCTCTCGTAGAGCACATTATGTCATACCGAAAGTTCTTTTACCTCTCTGTGTGTTGCTGAGACAAATCAATTCCTATACCGACATAGTCCTCATGTGTATTATCAGCGTGACCCAAGGTACTCGGTGAGACCTCGCACCGATAGAAAATTTTCTCACCGATGAACCATTTGATAGAAACCTTTTGTGTAATGCCGGCGAGACCGGAGGTCACTCACCAAGACCTCACTCAGATACCGCTTAGCTTGGCCAATGTGCTAGTTGATGAGACACTTTAAATTCGATAAGACACTACCCTGACAGCCTGACTCTTGCTGATGAACCTCCCCATGCATTAGTCGGTGAGACCCGATACATTCGGGGAGACCTTACCCCAGTGAAAAATACTCTTGCCAATAGGAAATTTCCTCTGTCGCCAAAACCATATGTATGTCATGCCAATACATACCCATAGGTGAATGCCAATCACTGTGACAATGAAGGAGTCCTGCCGATATGCCTACAACAAACATATGTTAGCACAAAAGCATCGTGGGTTGGGGAGATAGTTATGACTCATGCCGATAGGAATTGCAATATGAAAAATGCATGACTCAATGGATTTTATGGGGCTATAAAGCAAAAAATGGAGAAAATGTGCTCGTGGTTGGACTTATTTGGAAAATTATGAATGTGAACAATATGTAAAATCATCATATTTTTATAGTTCCAATAGGCCTCGTGTTTCATCTTTTAAAAAATAGCTTATGTCATTGTTTACCGTTGGCCTAGTGATGTCCCCTTGTCCTTTTTAATGAATGTTTTATTTTGCAGAAGGGATTGAATTTGCGATACCATTTATCAAATTGCCTTTGGATATCAATGGTTACTTGCCATCGCGTGATCGGAAGTTGCAAGATTTTTACCGATTGCGATATCACAGGAGGGCGCCACGTGTCCTTCTGGGGGATGAAATTGCGTGACCGCTAATCAACTACCATTTGATCTCAGCCATTCCCCACCATCCCATGATGGCCCCACCATCGATCACAATATCATAGGTGGTCACGACGTGTCTCATCTGATGAAGCCGAAAGAATAAAGGAAATATCGTGGACCATTAATTTGACCTTAAATACATTAAAAGGTAGGTTACTAAAGTGCTCTTAAGATGCACATAATTCAAATCGATGGATGTGTTATAATCTTGATGGAAAAGATGCTCGAGGGTTAATGATAGGGCCAATGACTATGTTGAAGGATCGACAACTCGAATTTAAATCTGCATCAAATATCGTTGGAGCTATTCGTGGAGCACACAAGTGAGATTTAATGGCAGATGAGACATTTAATAGCACAATTTGATTGGAATAAAATCAATTCTTCTACTTTATGTGTGTCACAAAGCATTTAGGTATTTTGCAAAGCAGTTTCAGAGCTAAGAGCAAGGTTGTGAACCCTAACAGCCAAAATTTGGGATTTCCGTGAATTTGGGATTTCTGTGTTTCCTAGTCACTCTGTGCTTGAATTAAGGAAAATATTTTTTGTACTTATCATAGGGCTTGTTGATAAACATTTTAAGGCTATAGTTTATTTAAATTGTGAGAAATTGCAATATTTTGTTCTGTAATTTCATATCTTTGGTTAGTCCTAGCTATTTGAAGTGTGAAGTTATAAGAAGCCATAGCTTGTCTGAGATGGCACCACCCAAGCAACATTCTAGCTAGATTGACTATTTAAAAAGAAACCTGCATGATGATTTCCTGGATCAATTGCACTTGTCAATGAATGATAGAAAGAAGGGATTAGTTCTGATGCGAGGGAAAATCCTGGGGGAGGAGTTAGTATACAATTGTTCCAACATAGCCGATGCTAGGGTTCCTCTAATGGGTTTGGAAATGTTTAGATTGTGGTATGGACAAAAGAATTTCCTCACCCTTTTTCAAATGGATGGATGTATGATATGGGGAAGTTGGTGGTACTGAATGTCTTCCCTAATGTAGACTTGCTTAGGGCAGTAGCTACAAGATATGACCTTGTCACAGGTAATTAGGGATAATGATGAAAAGATTTTGTTAAGCATTAATAGAGATGATACTCAACAAATTTTTGACTTGAGTGAACTGAGTGAGGACTTGGTGCCTATCAACCTTGAGGAAATGAAGCAGGAATAGGAAAAGTTGAAGTCTCTTTTCAAAGATAAATTGCTTCTACCTCATTTGGCTAGAGCAGGAGGTTCAAGATTTCATATCAGCCCTAGTGACCAGGAACCTTTCAAATTAAATTGTTTTGCAAATCATTTCCTGGCCACTTTTTATTCATTGTGTCAGATTTTGGGTTTCAGTCTTGGTACGGCGATGCCCATTGCATACATGTTCATGGGGGTGCAAATACAACACCCTAACTTCTCTATCACATATGAATTTGCTTCTTTCTTGGCTGAGAGGATACATGAGGGGCTGTCAAAGTTGCAAAAAAAAATGATACTGGCTCAATTCTTTTGGTATTCTATGTTGATGCATATGTTTTTATTCAAGAATATTGACTTCTTCCCTGAGAAGATGAAAGCAATTAGTTGATGGAGAAAGATTGCCAACACAAATATGGGCTGTTGATTTATCTTGTAATAAGGAAAGCACTAGTTATGTGCAATTTGATAATTTTTTTGCTTCCAAATTGAGGGCTAGATTGATGGTGAATGTACCTAGGATTCCTGAGGAATTACATAATTTCCTCAAGCCAAAGGGGATGAAGCCAGAATTAAAAGTCAGCCATAACTAGGGTGACATTATTCCATACCTAGTCAACACTATTTTGAGGGTATATGGTTTTCAAGGAGCCCCTCCTATACTGCCATACAATGTGCCACCAAGAGTGGGGTTTGTAGAAGTTATGTGGTAGATAGGTTGCATCCATTAGGACAACCTCACAGGGAGGGGTAAGGGAACATTCTTTCCTAATTATACAGTAGTATCTGATTTTTCATTTTCAAAAGGAAGTTGGGTTCACTTTGAGAAATTATTTGAGGATTATCATTTGAGATGTGGTCCAAAGTGGCAGCATGATCTTGAGGGTTTCTTTACCCTTTTTAGACAAAGAATAAAGGATGGAAAGTTTGTGCATGAGTTCAACTTTCCTGAGGACCTAATCAGAAATGAGTTCAACCTAAATAAGCATGAGTTGAACAAGATGAAATGGATAGCTTATGATAAGCTATTAGATATTGTGAAAAAAATGGATTCAAAATATGATCCACTGTTGGAGTTCAGTCCCCACCATAAGAAAATTGATTTTCTGATGGAGAACTTCAAAGAGATTATGGGAACTTTGAGAACCAAAAAATCAAACATAGAGCTAAGTTTGGGTGTACAAGAACAAGGTGCCAAACCATTTGAAACAAGGGAAACATACCATCCTATAGAAAAGTGGCCCATTTATAGGAGAAAAAAGGATAACAACAGTGATGAGGAAGAAGTGGACAAAAAGGGGAAGCAAATTATGAAATTTCCTTCACAACTAGGTCCAAAATTCAAAGTACCTGGGGTAATTAAGATCATTGATTTAGAGTCATCACCAGAAGATAGTCCCCCATCACCACCATTTGAGCCAAGCCCTAAAAGGCAAAGAAATGATCAACCACATGAGAGTTTGATAGATGAAATTATTGTTACTGATCAGGATATGTAGGTTGGTCTGCCTTCCCCTCATAGGCCAACTGAATTGGTTTTATCTGATTTAGATATGAAAGAAAAAAGGGTACAAGATGAAAAAATGGAAGCATGTAAGGAGTTTCTAGAAGACAATGCATTTGTAAAGACTCCTGTATTCTTGCGATTTTTATGGAGGATGGAGTTTGAAGAATATCAAAATAAATGTAAGGAGAGAAGAGAACTAAGACCTGACAGGTTAGACCAGAAGAATGATGAGGAAGTGAAAGCTGAATTAATCAAAGAATTTAAGAACATCACTCGTGAGGAAGTCAAAAAATTGGTGAGTCAGGCTGGTGTATTGATTCTACCTGAATGGGACATTGTAGATGTAGTGGCCTTTAATGCTATTATGAAGTCTAATCATCCCTTGTAAGAATCTGAAGAAGAATTCAAGGCAACACTTCAAGATTATGCTTTCAGTGAAGAGTATGAAACCTTCACAATTTGGGCATTGGCCCCACAAGGGAGAAAGCCAAATATTACAGACATTAATCAAAAATTTAGAGGGGGATTAATAATAAATAGAGCTTTAGAGACCTCAACCATCGAGGCTACTAGTTTAACTATGAATGTGGCCAAATTGGCCCAAAAGACTGCTGAAAGGGAGGATGCTAAAAAGAAAAGCCTAATGGAGAAGTATAACCTTTTGATTGAAGAATACAACAAGATGCAATAGATGAATGTTGAGTTACAAACCGAGGTGGAAAGGTTCAGGTATAGATAGATTAGGGAGACATCAAGTGCTCTAGGGACTAGTACATTACCTTCCACAGCAGGGTCAGTGCCTCTTGCTTTTCCAATTGTTTCCACACTAGGGTCTCCTAATCAGAATCTCGCCTTCACCCCTTCTTTAGAGGAAATTGATGAAGAAATAAAGTGCTCTGATAATCCTACAAAAAAGTAGCTCTTGCAAAAAATTGATCAGTTATAAGCATCTTTGAGGGTAAATGAGGAGGGATCTCTTTCAAAGCAAAAAGAGATTGTTACTACTGTTTTAAGGCATTTGAATGAAAAGGTTGATAATAAGTTGCTATCTATACATTATTTATATTCTTTGCTATTAGATGCAATAAAGAATATTGATAGGGATCAGGAGGTAGTGAGACCATTGATTGAAAATTGGATCCCTAGGGCCAATGATCTAGATGTCATGTATAAGGCCTCAAGGTTTGATACAAACAATAGGCCCCAATCATTAAAGCCTACTCATGTGTTAGTAAAATCATTGCAAGGTTTTTAGACCTTACTAGATGACTTGAGTAGGAATATTAGGGAGTTGGTGAATAATTTCAATGATTGGGGTAACACATTGGTACCTGATATAATTGATGAGCAAGGGAAAATAAGGCCATTCCAGCAGCAGTAGGGTCAGGTAGGTGAGGTCATCAATGATCAAATTAAATTAATTTGTGATGACTCAAATTATGACTTGTTGGTGAGTTGTATAGATAAAATCATTAGTACCAACTCATTTTTGGAATCTTTTGAAAGAGATGCAAATTAGGTAGCAGTAAAATACACACCTTATAATACCAAGGCGAATGAGGTAATTAATTTTGACTAGCTGATTGATGAAGAATATTAGAGGTGGGTAGATAAATATTTGACTGAGGAGGAATAAAAGAATGAATTACTAACGGGTGGTAAATTAGATGTTGCGGTTACAATGGCCTCCGATTTTGCTTTGATGGCGGTCTCAACGTGGGTTTCTTGTGGTTTTTTGTTGTTTCCTCAATTTTCCTCAGTTGACACAATGAACGGGAATATTCTCCAGGGCGATAGCTATTGTAATGATTTTTGAAATATCACCAGATGTTTCATTTGGATGGTGACATGTATATTTTCTAGTTTGATGCTTGTTTTCTCCTTCATTTTCTATAAGAAGGATTTCAAGGCTAGAAGTACGGGTTAGCAAGTTAGATAATTTTTGGTCAATTCTAGGTGAAGTTGCAGAGAAAATTGTAAAGTCTGATGGTTTTAGAGAGAAATTCAATTTAGGTTCTAAGTTATTCTATAATTAGTTTTGAATTCATAGGGATTTAATGTTGTATAACAGTACTAACATTTGAGTTGAAATGATAAATTCAAATTCATGTCTCTCCACTCTACATGCATATCAGAATTTTGAATAAGATGACTAAGGGTTGTTTCAATCATCACTGTTGTGGTGTGTATAATCCTTATTTTAGCTTTAATTCAAGGAATTAATTAAAATGCTTGAATGGGATTATAGGTGGATATGTTTTGTATAAGGATTTGATAAGTAGTATTGGGTGAGAATGCATACTGATGAAATTGTAATGCAATATTGTCAGAGATCTTATAAGTTATATGTTATGTATTAAATTTTTCATAAACCTTTAGATGCTTATGAATTTGACTCTTGCAATAGATATATGGCACTGATCTAAGTTGTACTTATTTGTGTAGTTCAATAATTGTTTGTCTTTGCCTAGAGCTTGCTACAAATTGTAAATTAATGACTATATTTTACTATGGATTGTGTTGTAGTTATCTCATGCTCCACATAGTTGATATTATAGGTGAACAACCAATTTTATTCGATATTATCCTATTGTGTTGAGCTATTCAACGAGATTATTTGTTGTGTTAATGTTGTTTATGATATTGGTGCAGAGGTTGTAAACACATTAAGGGATCACCCTCCCGGGTCTTGCAGAGCCCAAAGTGTAGGAGGCTTTTTAAAGTCCTCGTTAGTTGGTCTAGGTCCTTCGAACTTCCCTTGATTGGAATTGGAAATCCCATAGGTAGATTAGAAACCAACCTGGTTACAGTGTAAAAAAAAACCAACACCCTCTACTTTTAACCCTAAACCCTAAACCATTAACCCTTAAACTCTAAACTCTTAAACCCTCTACCCCCTATCTCTCTCCTCTAAACTCTAAACCTTAAACCTTTCTGTCTTTTATAATTTTCATTATTATTATTTATTTTACACTTACATTTACAAATACACATATACATGCATTTATTTTTTTCATTTATTTCTCATGTAGTTTAATAGTTTGATCGATTTCATATTATATGTGTTGAAGACTTTAGAATTTCAATTACATTAATTTATGGATATGTTGTATCTATAACACTACAAAACTATATGCTCTTTGCATTTACACTTGTATTTAGAAATACACATTTATATGCATAGATATAGATTTCTTTAATAATGTGTTACATTTACTGTTCTAGGAGAGTATCTAGTAATTGCATTTACATTTACATTTAAAAATACATATAAATTCATACATACATACATACATACATACATACATACATACATACATACATATATATATGTGCGTGTGTGCATGTATATATATTATTTATATTCAGTGTTTAGAAACAATCCATTTGGTTTGTACATAGATAAAAATTCATAAAATCAGATCTCCCATACATGTTTTGTTGAAACCTAGGCTTGAACCTCTCATTTCACATGTTTTTCTTCACAAAACTCTTGAGGACAACAGCTATACCTTCTTTATTTCTCATCCTACGCCCTATTCATGCATCCTACAATTACAATAGTATCCATGGGGCCTCTTACACAAGCTATAGTAATCACAAAAAGTGTAAGAGCCCCTTTATATCATGTTTGGACTACAAAACCCTCAAAAATAGGGTAACCGGGTTGTATGCAAAGAAATGAAGCTTTCTAACTCAAATCAATGCCTTAAGCCCTCAAATCAGATTCAAATCAAAGCTAACACATATCTTCATGACTTGAAATTGATTTCACATCAAAATATAGCTACATGTGACCATACAGTGTTGCATAATAGGAAAAATATAGAAATTTTAAAGAAAAATAATATTTTTTGAATGTTAAGAGCTTGTATTTTAAATCCTCAACCATCAATAACCATTACAATGATCACTTTATGCCTTCTAAAGGAATTTACACATCAACCACTGAACAACCACCTCCACAACTGACTTTTTAATATTTAATGATCACATGAAACATAAAACACACTAATTTCAAGGTTGTTAACATCACTATTGAAATGTTTTAATTTTTTGACCTTTCAAACATTAAAAATTACATCATTAAATTAATTATGTAATGATATAAAAATTAAAAAAATCATGAATTAATTATGTAACCACATAAGTCAAAGATAATCCTATCAAGAAATTAATATCAAATAGATGATATAATCGCATAACTTATACATTTCAATGTCATTGATCTTTTTCTTCGTCCAACTCTTTTTCTATACCATCCGATCCAAATTTGACATTGTAAGGATTGATCATATCATCATCATTGTCATCAATATCAATTTTGATAATGTCATTGTAGACGTCCAATTTGATCACTTCCATATGATCAAACATGTCTCCTTATTCATCCAGTTGTTTATCTCATTTGTTAATATTAATTAAAATATTTGTTTAATTAATACCCTGCATCTTACATAAGGGTCCTAAAGTATTTAATTTAATACATACTTTACCCCTCTTCCTCCTCTAAATTAAATAAATATACCATTTTATTTAATTTAGTCATATTCCCCTTTTGGAATTAAAATTCATTTTTTAATTCCTCTTTTCTCTCTCATGGTCACATCCTCCAACTTTTGCAAGTGGGTCTCTAATCCATCTTAATTACTTCATCTTCTTCTAATTAACTAGGGTTAGCATGTGCACACCCTTAATCATCATTAGGGTCACATCCTCCATAATCTCCCACTTGCTTCTAATGAATCATTAGTTCATCTAACTAAGTACTTGCACAGCCTTAATCATTTGGTTAGTCTATCCTAATCCTCCTCCCATTTATGGCATGTGTCCTTAAGTCAACCTTATTAAAGGCTTTCTCCTTTTGGGCAAGGCACTCCACTTCCCCATGTGAACTTTTAATTCACCTTTTAATCCCCCAAGACACTCAAAAGAAATTTTTAATTCCTTCACTTCTTCCCACATGTCCTTCACTTATTCTTTATTCTTTCCCATCTCCCCATGGGAATATTTGAGGAATTTTTAATTCCTCACATGTCCTCTCACCCACATGGGGACAAGGACCTCCTTTATGAGGAGATCTTGTCAAATCCCAAGGTACTTTATACCCCCTCCATGTCATGTACCATCCTTCCACCTCATGTTCACTTCACCTTCTAGGGCTATATCACATGCCACATGTCAAGATGTGAGGGCTTGTGAGTTCTCAACTCACCTTAGCCCTACATCTTGATATTTGGTGGCTCAATCTTGGCCATCCATCTCTTCTAGGAATTTTCAAAATTCTTATAAATACCCCCTTTTTTCTCTCATTTTGGAGGAGATCATTTTGCTAGCCAAACTCTTGCAATTTTATTTATCAATCTACACTTAGCCATTTTCATGCTTTTATCCATTTTCACCCATTCTCACATTATCATTTAGCTTGCATCTTGCTATCCAAGGAGCATACACATCAAAAATTGAAGGGCCAACCAAAGGATTGATTCGAGACAAGGTATAAGGTTCCATTCGTTGTTTTTATGTTGTGTTGATTCCAACTTAGGCTAATATTGAGGTGTAGGTTGTTTTGGTGTTTATTTGCACTCTTTAGTTTGCTGCTCATTTTCTAACGCTCACATTCAACCTATCACATTTTTGGCATGCCCGGTGGGACCCATAAACGGGTCTCTTTCTTTCACGTTTGCTATTTTTTGCATTTTTGCAGGTCCGGGTTACAGAGTGGCAGACCTGTTCTGCAGTGGCGGACCTGTCCTGACAGAGTGGCGAACCTGTCCTGAAGTGGCAGACTTGTCCTGAAGTGGCGGACCTGTCCTGCAGTGGGGGACCTGTCCTGACAGAGTGGTGGACCTGTCCCTGTAGAGTGGCAGACCTGTCCTCCCGAAGGTGAAATTTCAAGTTTTTGCCGATTGTCTTTTGGTAAATTAGGCACATAGTTTAATTAAAAGGGTCAAAAAACCTTGTTTGGCATATTTGTGGAAGGCTATTTGACGTATCCAATCCCCTTGCGCCATTTGGCGATCCTGGGTGACAAGAAATCATAGCTTTCCAAGTCCTTTGAGTCACCCCATTTTTTATTTTCTTAGTGGGACCTGCTTGGGGATTTCATCACCCCAAGGGACGATTCCAACCACGCTTACCGGTGGGGTATATAAAGGGGGGAGAGTGAAAGCTGTACCTCAATCCAACCACGTTGTAATTGGTGAAGCGTCAGGATGACATGAAGAGTTGGTCCGAGCCTTTAGTATCTCGCTAAGGTTCCCAACTCATGCTTGTAACGGGTTGGTGTTCATGGTTTGGGCCTCACGTACCGGGTGTATATTGAGGACTCCTTAGCAGCCATGTTCATCCTAGAGTAGAAGACTTTGTTGGCCATACCCATCTTTACTAATCTTAGGGTTGTGCTGTTTGAATTGTCTTTCTCATGCAAAACCAGTCATTATCAGTTTGGCCAAATTCTTTTCTTGTTTGCTATATTTTAGGTCCTTTGCCTTACCCATCCATCAAAAATTCAAGCCTAAACTTATCCTTTGGCGGACCTATCCTTATCTTTTGGTGGACCTATCTTAATCCTTTGGCGGACCTGTCCTTACAAAGCGGCGGACCTATCCTAATCCTTTGGTGGACCTGTCCTTACAAAGTGGCAGACCTGTCCTAATCCTTTTGCGGACCTATCCTTACAAAGTGGCGGACCTGTCCTAATAGAGTGGCAGACCTGTCCTGAAAGAGTGGCGGACCTGTCCTGACAGAGTGGCGGACCTGTCCTTACAGAGTGGCGGACCCGACCTCTCTATTTTGAACATTGATACGATCGTCCACCATCCTAAACGAACATCTGAATGTCCATTCTGAGTCTTCATACCCTTGTTTCAAGAGTCATTCATCCCGAACACTCTTTTGCTTGTTCTGAGCTCCCGTTCCTTCATTCTGAGAGCCAGTCATCTATCCTCTGACACTCCCCATCTGTCCTAAATCTGCTTTCATCTCCGATCTCCATTATTCCATATAAGCCCTGTCGGAGTTGTCATCTGAGTTGACCTAGGTGTTCATCCCTAATCATAATCATCATAACTAACTTAGGATCGCTATCCATCTTAGGTCGGTCATCCTTCTTGACCCAATCAATCCGCTTCTATCTTAAGTTGGATTCGGTGTCGTTATCATACATCTACCCATCAATTAAACAACTAGTGTTACCAAGGATCCTTCTTAAACTTGGTTGTGGATTTCGGTCTTCATCATATTTGTCATCAAATAAATCTTAATCATCAGATCAATCCAACCCCCACATCATCAAATCTATTCAGATCAAGATCCAAAGCCTAGACTAATCCAGTGTCTATCAATCAATCCAATCTAATTTCATCAAATCAATCCACGTCGGCCTGACCGATCATCATCAACAAATCTCCCATCAAATCGAATCAATCTTTCATCATCCAGGTCTTTCTAATATCTTGATCCCTCTCATCATCTTGCATGCCCGTACAGACTCGATCACATGCAAAGAAGATGGCTGACCAACAAGCCCTGAATGCCCAATCAAACAACACTCAAGATCCCACCAACATGGCCAACATCTCATCAGATCCTAACTATGGTGCTAACATCCCTCATGATCCCCACAATGGCACCTCATCGCAATCCAATGTGGATGGTCAAAACACGTCACCACCTGGGGAGGAAAACATGGCTGATCAACCTGAGCTCACATTTGAGGAACACTTCAGCAACCCTGTTAATGCACAAATGACAGAACGCCTTCTCGAAAGACATGGTGACAAAATCTTGGCTCACTTGATTGACAAAGGCGTCAAGCTGCTGTCAGGTGTCGACTTATCCAAGTATGGCACCTCCAAATCTAATGTCCCCCAAGGTTCACATGACATCCCCAGTAGCTCGTATGTCCCCAACGTTCCTTCCTTAGAAGGTTGGCATCAACCTGAATTTGGAAACGCTGTCCTGTATCCCATTGGAAATCCCACACATCCCACCATCTCGGTCACAGGAACACCCCAAACCATTGATCCCAATGATCCTTTTTCCTATGGCATGCCGCAAAATGTCCCACAACCGCAACCATTAATGCTACCGGCACCACTCCCCTCAAACCCGCCTCCCATCAACACTAGGGGCAGCCCTTTCGCTACCTTGCCCCCACATCTTAGGGCTACAAATCCTCCACCATCATCATTCATACCCCAACAACCGCCCCAATCCAACATGCCTCCACCATCGTCATTCGTACCCCAACAACCGTCCCAATCCAACATCCCTCCGCCATCGTCATTCATACCCCAACAACTGTCCCAATCCAACATACCTCCATCATCGTCATTCGTATCCCAACAACCTCCCCAGGCCTATGCTCCCACTAGTGCTCAACAACCTCCCTCGCAAAACATCTCAATCGAACCTCGACCTCAACAACAACCATTGGTCAATCCCCTATTTTCAACACAACCATCACATCATCAACTACAAGGAAATCAACCTCGGCCTTCAACCCCGACCATATCTCCATTCCTTGCATCCATCTTATGCCCGCAAGCACAACCACCACATAACATCCCATCTCACCCACCACAGCCGCCAACTATACATCAACAACCACCCCATCATTACAACTATTATAACCAGCAACAATATCAACAACAACCATCCTATGTGGCATCACAACAGTCATATCAACACCCCCAATATCCGCAAGCTAATCAACAACACCTTCTCCATACTTCCCAATAGTACGCCACCCATAACTACCTGACCAATCCATATCCCACCTCGCAACACCAACCTCTTTATCAACAAGGTCCCTTGGCGTATCAACAGGAGATGCTGCCCCCTCATTATCCATACAACCATCCCTAAGCATCATCTCAGAATCCACAATTGTCCTACCATCAATACCCATCCAACACATCAGCTAATGCAGACATACTAGAAATCAAAGCTGCTCTGAAAGATCTTCAGGCAGGGACTATCAAACAATCATTCAAGTTCGAAGATATATGCCCATATCCGTTTGATCCCTCCATCTCATTGATTCCCTTCCCCAAACATTTTGAAATGCCAAAGTTTGAAAAATATAAGGGGAACAAAGATCCTAAGGTCCACTTATAGGAGTTTTACTCCCAGTGTCAAGAAGTTATCCACAATGACAACTATCTCTTGCGCCTGTTTCCTCAGAGTCTGGCAAGCAACACCCTAGGGTGGTTCATGACCCTCGAAAAGGGATCTATAAAATCTTTTGTGGACCTGTCAGAAAAGTTTGTCTCCTACTTCTCCTTCAACTTGGAGAAAGATACCAATACCTTGGACCTCCTCAAAGAGAAGCAGTGTGAAGGGGAGACCTTTACCAATTACCTCCAAAGGTGGCGTGCCCTAGCAAGCTGAATGAAAACCCCTTTGAAAGAAAAGGACATGGTCACCCTCTTCGTGGAGAACTCTCATCCCGACATGGCTCATAACTTTAGATTACATTGTGTCACCGCCTTCGCGGAGGTAGTAGAGAAGGGAACCATCCTTGAGCGTGCCCTTGTTGCCAAGGGGCACATCAAAATATATAATCAATATAAGGAAAGGTCATTCAACGACAAGCCACATTTTTGGAACAAAAACAAAAATGCAGTAAATGATGGTGTTACCGATACCAAAAATGTCCATGTGGCCAACACATCCCAGAGACAACAATCCATACCTAATGCCATATCTGTACCGCAAGGGACACCCCATCCTCCCCAATAGTCCAATCAAAATAACCAAGGGAACACTAAACGCCAGTATGCTCAATTAGGAGAACCCTTGAGTGTCGTCTTCAATAAGCTGTTACAGATCAGCTATCTGATCACGTACCCTATCACCAAGCCACTCGAAAAATCCAAACCTAAGCCCGCATGGTTTAGGGAAAATGAATATTGTGAGTTCCATAAAATCAATGGACACTCTTTGAACAAGTGTCAGGGTTTGAAAAACTACGTCCAAGATCTCATAGATCGAGGTGATATCAAGGTTGACCCTAGTCAAGCTCCGTCGTCCAATGCTCAATTACAGATATACCAAAACACCTTTCCAAACTATAATCAAGGCCCAAGCACCTCCAACAGTAATCCTCAAAATAATAGCACAAATAACGCGAGTTATAAGAATGTACCCCTCAATTACGAGGGTATTATTCATTACATTGAGCATGTAGAACCTCGTGTATCCATGATACATGTCAAAGCTAAAGACCCTCAATGTGCTGTTACTACACGATGAGCCCACATCACCATTCCTACAGCCTCTGCACCCACCCAATTGACTCCTGTAACCTCCCAGTACAACATCCTTGATCACTTAGGAAAGACCCCTGCACATATCTCCATTTTGGATTTACTTAAGTCTTCCCTTGTGCATCAAGAAATCCTCAACAGAGCCCTACAGGAAACCCATGTGCCTAATAACATTGATCCTACACAGTTCCAAGCCTTGGTAGGACACCTAGCTTCATCTCACCAACTACACTTTAGCCAAAATGACATGCCCATCATTGATGTCAATCACAATCGCCCCTTACATATTGAAGTCGTGGTTGCCCGGCATAAAATAAAAAGAGTCTTGGTAGATAATGGCTCTGCCCTCAACTTGTGCACTCTAAAATTCATAATATAGGTGGGGTATACTCAAGCAGATTTGAGTAATCAGATCATCACAATCAAGGCTTATGATAATGCAGAAAGGAATTTAGAAGGGATCATCAATCTTCCTGTCCAAGTGGGACCGGTGGTTCAGTACATTACCTACCACGTCCTTGATCTGGACTTGCCATATAATCTCCTCCTCGGCCGTCCATGGCTCCATGCTATGCAAGCTGTCCCCTCCACCTACCATCAGTGCCTAAAATTCCTAGTCAATGGACAAGAGGTCACCATCTATGCCGACCCTCAACCATTTGAATATTGCCGCGCTTTAGAAGCGTCATTTCCCCATTTACATTATTGTCCTGGGGTTGAAATGGGGGCATCCCAGTCATCATTCGCTAATCCATCATCCACCGTGATAACCACTCCATCCTCCACCACTAATCCTATAGTCACTAAAGTCCAGATCATTGACAAAGGGTGTGGCGAGTACGGAATGCATACTGCTCTTAATGTAGCAACCATGCCGCTATCACCGCATGAGTATGGTCAACCTTCGCATGCTACCCCAAAGGAAGACAAGACTGTCACCTTTAGTGGTAAGAACATCCCTACCACCACTTTTAGATCCCCAAGTATCAAGATAGATGCACCAAAAGAGGACATAAGCCAATGGGTCTACCGAGAAGAACCCCAGCTGGAAACTCCTCTAAAGGAATACTTTCAAGAAAAGTACCCATAGCCAAAAAAGTTCATAGAAAAACATAACTATCAAGGCAGAGGCCTAGGAAAAGAAGAACAAGGGTGGTTGCAACCCATTGATACGTCTCAGCTACCAAAAAACATGGGCATTGGGTATGATAGAAAGTAGAAAGTCCCCGAAACATCGTCTAATGCTTCCAATAGTGTCGTTGTGGACAAGGGCTTATTGGAAGACATACCCGAGGAGGAATCCATCATACATGCGTACGATGATGTCGATCACACCGACCTATCATCCATGTTCGAATGCCTATCCATTTGCACTATTAGCCTATCCCTTTGTCACCCTGAGCTTATTGATTGGGACCTACGTAATAGCACACCTGTCAGTATGTCTGAGGATACATATGTCAACCTTATGGGATTGGGGGAGGATGAACACTCCAGTCACAAAAATAAGAATAAGAAAAGTAACAAGTGGTCATCTAGTGAAAACCTCCCTGAGGCACTTCTTGACCTTGAAAAAGTAAAAATAAAGGATGCATCTGATGGCGAAAACCTCGAAGAGGTGCTGGAAGATGGAGATGTTCATCTTCCCCTTATGGGAAATCAGTTATCTGCCCAATCATCTATTCTGATTGACGAGACTCAAGAGGTCAATCTGGGAACTGCTGAAAGTCCTAAAATCACCTATGTAGCTAAGTCACTCTCAGAGCAAGAATATCCGGTCATCGTGCAGCTACTCCAAGAGGGAATCATTAACTTTTCTTGGTCATACTTAGACATGCTAGGCTTAGACCCCGCCTTAGTGGTTCATCACTTAGACATTCGCCTTGACGCCAAGCCTGTCAAACAAAAGCTCCGCAAGATGCATCCGCAAGTCGCGTTGCTAGTTAAGAAGGAATTGGAGAAGTTGCTAGAGGCGGGTTTTATCAGACCAATTGACTACTCTGAGTGGATCTCCAATATAGTACCGGTTGCCAAACCAAATGGAGACATTTGCACCTGCACAGACTTCAGGGATCTTAACAAAGCCTACCCAAAAGATGACTTCCCCCTGCCTAACATTGACATGTTGGTCGACTTGACAGCAGGACATGAGATGTTATCTCTTATGGATGGCTTCTCCTATGGATGGCTTCTCCGGGTATAACCAGATCTGAATCGCACCTGAGGATCAACATAAGACCGCCTTTACAACACCTTGGGGCACTTTTTGTTACAATGTTATGCCCTTTGGTCTCAAAAATGCGGGGGCAACGTATCAGAGGGCAATGACGGTCATCTTCCATGACCTCATACATATTGTCATGGAGGACTATGTCGACGACCTATTGGGAAAATCTAGAACACGAGTAGAACATCCGGCCATCCTGAAAAAGATATTTGAGCGGTTAGAGCATTCCAAGTTGCGGCTAAATCCAAAAAAGTGTGTCTTTGGGGTCACTTCAGGAAAGTTGCTGGGTTTCATAGTCTCTCATAGGGGCATTGAGGTTGATCCCGCCAAGGTAAAGGCTATCCTAGACATGCCACCTCCACGCAATCTCAAATAGTTAAGAAGCCTCTAGGGGAAAATGAAGTCCATCCATTGATTCATAGCCCAGCTGGCAGATAAGTGTCAGCCATTCACTCATCTCCTGAAAAAAGATTCCACCTTCCGATGGAACTAGCAGTGTCAGATAGGCTTCGATAAAATTAAGGAATATTTAGCCCATCCCCCGATATTGATGCCACCTATTCTCGGCAAACCCCTCTTGCTTTACATCTCCGCCACTTCAGTCGCGCTGGGGGCATTGTTGGCACAACATGATGAGTCGTCGAAAGAGAGGGCAATCTACTATATCAGTTGGACATTGGTTGGCTATGAGGTAAACTACTCCCCCATAGAAAAAGCCTGCCTTGCACTCGTCTTCAGCACGCAGAAGCTTCGACATTACATGCTTAGCCATTCAGTTAAATTAATTGCCAAGATCGATCCATTGAAGTATATGTTATCTAGAACCACTCTGACTGGCCACATGGCTAAGTGGGTCATGCTCCTCAGTGAATTCAACATAGAATATGTGGACCGCAAGGCTATTAAAGGACAGATAATCGTAGATCAATTAGCAGAAGCTCCTCTAGTTGATACTCATCCATTAATCATAGAATTCCCTGACGAAGAAGTCTTCTTCGTTGATGAGATCCCCACATGGACACTGTATTTTGATGGATCATATACACATAATGGATCGGGGGCAGGAATTTTATTAGTCACCCCTCAGGGTGACTACATTCCCAAGTCATTTAGGATAGCATTCCCATGTAGCAACAATATGGCAAAATACGAAGCTCTCCTCACCGGCCTCAAAATTGCAAAACAGTGGCACATAACTCAGTTGAAAGTCTTTGGTGATTCTTTGCTAGTTATTAGACAAGTTAATGATGAGTTCCTAACCAAGGATGATAAGTTGTTACCCTACAAGCACATGGTGGATGATTTCAAGAAATATTTCACCTCTATACAATTTGAACAGATTCCCAGGGTACGAAACAAAGCAGCTAATGCAATGGCTACTATTGACTCCCTGCTGGACATGCCCAAAGACCGAACAAAATGTGAATTTCTTGTAGAACAACTTTTAATCCCAGCATATGATATCCTTGAGACTAACATGGTGTGTGATATCATGGGTCCCACCTCCCCATGGTACCAAGACATCTATACCTACCTCCATGATAACATTATACCCCCAGATCTTACACGAAATCAACGCAAATCCTTCATTCATCGCTCTTCTCGATACGTCATCATCGGTGATATGCTTTATCGTTGCGGGTATGATGGAATCCTCCTTAGATGTCAGAATGAGACCGAAGCCCATGCCGCACTAATGGAAGTACATGGCGGTGTTTGTAGGGCTCATTCAAATGGTATGGCTCTGGCCAAAAGGATCCTACGAGCTGTATATTATTGGCCTACATTGGAACATGATGCTTTTGAGTTTGTGAATAGGTGTCTCCCATGCCAACATGCAGATTTAATCCACGCCCCAGCATAAGATCTTCAAACCCTCCTGGCACCATGTCCGTTTTCTTAATGGGGTTTCGACTTGATTGGCAAGATTCACCCACCATCATCCGATGACCATACATTCATAATTACCGCCACTGAGTATTTCACCAAGTGGGTGGAAGCGATGCCTCTTTCATAGATCACTGGTACTTAGATTTCCAAATTCATCCTTTACCATATTCTCTACAGATATGGTATCCCATTCACAATCCTCTCTGACAATGGAAAGTCCTTCAAAAACTAGGCCATGAAACACCTCTGTGACACCTTCCATATCCAGCACCGTTGGTCAACCCCTTATTACCCCCAGGGTAATGGTCAGGTAGAAGTGACCAACAAAACCCTTATCCGCATTCTCAAAAAGGTTGTCAATAACATTGGACGAGATTGACACCTCCATATTCATCCTGCCCTCTAGGCATATCGCACATCCATCCGAACCCCGACAAGCGCCACCCCCTACTCTTTGGTGTTTGGTGCTGAAGCCGTCTTTCCAATCGAAGTTGAACTTCCATCATTGAGAATCTCCATGAAGAACCTTATCAGCGAAGAGGATGCTCGTGTTGCATGGCTTGCACAGCTGGAATTACTGGATGATCGAAGAATAAAAGCCTATGATCATCTACAAGCATACCAAAATCACCTCAAACGTCACTACAATAAGAAGGTCTGTCCTCGGCAATTCCAGGTGGGTGAGCTTGTTCTTAAGGAGAACCAGCGCACTCAGCAAGACCGAGACAAGAAAGGAAAATTTGAGGCAAATTGGTTGGGACCCTATATTATAGCCGCCAAATATGGATCTGGTGCATACAAGTTGACTACTCTTGAAGGAGAACCCCTTGACGACCCCATTAATATCATGCATCTCAAGAAATTCTATGCCTAAATCTGCTCGGTTACCCCACCTTGTCAAAAAATCAAAAAAATCAAAAAAATCAAAAATCCAAAAATAGTCAAGAGAAATAAATTCGTCCTATGGTGAAAACCACCTCTTGGTGGCGCCTTGGATAAGTATGGATGGTGAAAACCTGGTAATGAGCATCATCCATAGAGGGCTTAATCATTATCTACTTGACATCTTCGTTATTTTATGCCTTCATCCGCACTATTGTCCTCACCCATCTCATCCTAGGCCGTTTGGTAAATATTGATTGAGCATTGGACGACCCATCTAGCCTATCCCCCATTCCTGAGCTTTTCAGTATCCCACTTTGAGCTTACATCTTTCGTTCCCCTCGTTGTTATGTCCATGTCATCATGTTGGATCATCCATCATGTCGGTCTTCACCTAGGCCCCATCTTGTCCCATCCGTCAGTCGAACTACGTTGCCCCTGCGCTGTCACGTAAGCAAGGTTGATCATTTGATTCACCCCCGGGGCATTAGTCCATCATCATCGGTCACCATTTGTCTTCTTTTCGCTTTATCCATGGTCTTTTCTGGAAATACGAGGGCTCTGTGCTTTCACGTAGGCAAGGCTAATCTATGATCGGCCCCTGAGCCCCTAGGTCTGTAGGTTATGTCAGTCTTTTGTACTTCATCATCAAGTTATGCCCACCTCTAACCGGTTCTTAATAAACAAAGCTCCCTCATGTTACAAGATCTTGTCCCTAGGTAACATCCCGCGTCAACTGGGTCATTCTAATTTAGCATCCATCTTTGGTCTCAACAGGATGAATCTTTCCTACCAGACCTCGTCAATCCCATCCATCACCTTGATCTTATGGCAAAGGACCTGTTGTCTTGATTATGATCTCTTGATGCTTTTGAATTTTGTTTATCATTTTGGGTTCCTTCCCATCACTTGTCAGGGTCGCCTTGGTCCACCATACCATAGCGTGCTTTGACCTGTTGAAATGGGGGCATACCTTGATCGTTTGTTTTGACTGCTATCTTCTCAGTTGTCCCTCATAAGACCCACCAAGATCTCCAAGGTTTTGTGTTACACTGGGACAACTTTGTGTGTTTGTGGTTATCTCAACACCAGGCCCGACCAAGGTCATCGCGACATCGGGGTGTTGGGATAACCTTCTTGTTTGCTGTGTTTGTTTCATGTGTAGGATACTCGTTCGCCTTGATCTTCCATATCAAGGTACTTGGTATCCTATGTTATAACAAAAATCAATGCTCCAAAGATGGCAAAATCTCATTTTCACTGCATTTTCACCACTTTGCATGCACCCTTCGTTTCCATCATGACCATCACTTATGATTTCGGTTGTGCAAGTACTCTCATTCTTTTTCCTCTTAAGTCCTCCTCCTCTCAGGATATTAATGGTTGTTTTTGGCAAATGCACTCTTCCATACACCTATCGCCTATCCACTTTCTCATAATGGTCTTTATTGACACTTAGGTGCATTATAAACATTTACCCTTCATTCCATAAATCAGAAATTAAATAAACATGCATAAATCGTTCATCCACATGTGCATCCATATATCAGAAATCAAATAACATGCATAAATCATTCATCCACATGTGCATCCATATATCAGAAATCAAATAAACATGCATAAATCGTTCATCCACATGTGCATTCATAAATCATAAATTAAAAAAAAACATGCATAAATCGCCCATCCACATGTGCATCCATAAACCATAAATCATAGAAACATTTACATAGATCATAAACATGTGCATCCATACATCATAAATCAAATAAACATGCATAAATCGTCCATCCACATATCATAAATCATAGAAAAGTTTACATAGATCATAAACATGTGCATCTATACATCATAAACCATACCTAATTATCCATTTTTATAAACAATTATGCATCCATCATCATAATCATAATAACATACATGTGCATCCATACATCATACATCATAAAGGCATACATAAATCGTTCATCCACATGAAAATGTGCATCCATAAAACATAATCATAAAGCATAGATCATCCATCCATATAAACATGTGTATACATATAAAACTACCTCATAAATCATCCCATATAGCCGCATAAAAGAAACATCATGCCTAGTGTCAATAAAGGCCATCACATAATCAAAATAATAAACATCCTATCATAATGCAGTACATCTCCATCATATATCGCCTAATAAGATACAAAATCCAGAGGTGTGGATCACCTCTGACCTCTGACGACATGAACAAACCATCCATCTTGTATCTGCCAAAAATAACCAATGTCATGCATCTGCCCGCTCTACTATGAGCTGCCCACATCTGATCTTTGCAGAGAGTCGGGTACTAGCCCTCTGTGCACTGGAGTCCCTTGGTACTCGCAGGTGGGAATCCCCTGGTAATCGCCATATGGAGATGGAGTCCGTCGGTAGTCACTGAATCCCCTGGTGCATGTCCCTAATGACTGGGATGTCCCTGGTGGCTGTGGAGCCTAATTGACATAGCCCACCATGCGTTGCACTGGATCTGGAACAACCTGCTCATATACCCCCCTCCAATAGCTCACCTGCTGCATAAACTCATCCCTCTGCCCAAATATCAGTCTCACGGCATTCCGCTCATGCCTATACCGATCTCGATCTGCACTGATAGCCTGCCGCTCCTATACCCAGGCCTCTTGAGCTAGTATCAACTGCTGTATTTGCTCTGAGCCTCTATCTCTCTCCACCTGCAGCGCCTGTAACTGCGTGTGTAGCTCCTGAACATCTGTCCCTGGCCCTCCCCCCTCACCCAGTCCCCTCTACAACTGATTCTGTGTTGCATCCCTCTCGCCCTGTAATGTCTACATCCATACCTCTGCAACATCCCTCTCCCTTTGTGCAGCCTGTCCCCATGCCACTGCCGCATCTCTATCCCTCTGCAAAGCCTGCAATCTCAACTCAGCCGCATCTCGCTCTCATCGCAAGCTAGATGCCTGTAATGTCGTTGTATCTCTCTCTCTGCGAAGAGACTGTACCTCTATCTTGGCCACCTGCCTCTCGCTCTGTGCTACCTGGACCTACACCTGTAACACATCTCTCCCTGCCTCCAACACCTCCACCTATGCCTGCGCCACATCTATCTCTGCCTCCACTATGTGCACCCTGTCCCTGAGCTCAACTAGCTCTCTCTGCATACTCTCTGCATCCCCTGTCCCCCTACTGACAACCTGCTATGTCGCCCCCTCTCCCACCAAACCCAATCCCTCCATCTGCATCATCTGACTCTGCATCTCCGCCCGCAATCTCTCCACCTCAACCCGCAGGTCCACAGCCTCATCGCGGCTCTCATCCCTCTCTCTCACCAATCTCTGCTCCTACTCTGATACTAGCCTGACCAGCTCCATGTAGTCTCTCTCACCCTGAGCAAATCGGGCCCGCCACTCATCCCTCTCTGCCTCTACTTTGATTCGCTCTACCTTTGCCTCCCGCACTCGCTGCTCGCTCTGTCGCAGTCTTTCCACTGTCTCTCTCAATACCACCACTGGATCATCCCCTATGGGTGGTGGTGCTACTAGCGGTGCTACATCGTGCACATCTAAGTCAACCTCCATCTCCCACGGGATGGTACCCCTCACTCTCGGCTGATAGCTCCATCTCGTCTAGATCTATCACCCCAGGAGCTCCCTACTGTGGTTGTCCTTCTCTGGCCCTGACTGTCTCCTGCCCCCCTGTCCTCCTAGGTCTCTGTCCATCTCCTCTCTAAATTCGTCTGCCTCCTTTCCTCCGGGCCCTGAATGTCTCATATCCCCCCTCCTCCCCTCTGGCGGTCTCCTACCCCCTGCCCTCCTAGGTCTCCGTCTATCTCCTCTCTGGCTCTGTCTGCCTCCTGCCCTCTGGTAGTCTTGGCTGTCTCCTGTACAACCTCCTCCACTCCTGCCCCGCTAGCCCCGCCTTGTGTCCCCTGTGGCTCTCCTCCTCGAGCTCTTGGCCTCCTCTCCTGTCAACCCCATCCTCAAGCCCTCGACCTCCTCTCCATCACCTCCTCAGCCTCATCCTCTGTCCCCTCTTCAGCCTCATCCTCCGCCACCTCCTCCCCTCTGGCCTCGCTGGCCTCGCCTTGTGTACCCTATGACCCTCCTCCTCGGGCTCTCGTCCTCCTCTCTCCCACCTCCTCAGCCTCTCCCCCCTCTGCTCTGTCTCCTCCTCGGCCTCTCCGCCGGCGTCTCCTCCTCTGACCTCCTATCACCTGCTCCTGTGCCCCTCGTCCTCCTCTGTGTCCTCTCGGTAGTCTCTGCAATCGCCTCTCATCCTCCGATCCAAATCCTAGTGCCTCCTCGATCGGCACCGCTGGTGTAATCCACTCGGGCAGATATCGCCTGAACAACTCATCATACCGCCCTATCGTCCTTGCGTCTCGTGGCCCCTCTCGCCTATCCGGATACGGTCTAAACACCAGTCTCTCAATATCACTCCATACACTGCGCAAATCCAGCACTGCTCCCCATGGCCGCTCCCGTGTCTGTCGTGCAAATGTCACTCGGCCTGCTGAAATATCCTGTCTCACTCCGAACTGTCTCGTCACCCGATCCGGTCGATGCAACTCCACTACTCGTGGCCTACTCCCAATAATGTAACATTGAGTGAAGAAGTAACCACTGTGCAATCCGTCATCCCTCGACCACCCCCTGAATCGCCACATCATGTATGGCCTCCACACTATATCCACTGCCTGCACATCATCAAACTGTCTCCTCCACACGTCTACCTCATGTATCTCCCGGTACCATAGTATAGCCCCTACCTCTGCTCCCCACCACCATGCTATGGGCTGCGTGTCATCATGCTCACCCACTCTCACTATAATAGGCCTGGTAATGTGGATATGCTCCTAGGCCCATACCTGTAGTAGTGTGATGTTTGTCACACTTAGTTGTTTCCTATAACAAATCACGTGCATGTCTCGATACAACTAGGATAACATGCACACCCCCCATGCAAATTGTCCCTCCCTGCCCTCGATGATGTGCCAAATCACCTCGACCATCTTCATGTGAAGAAACCGCCCACTCCAGTTCGGCAGCAATATACCACTAATCAACCCTGCCAGATACAGTGATAGTACTGGTACCCTACACGCCACCATCCTTTCCACATCTAACTGACTCTGCTGCACCGGTAGCTCGTCACTACCAAAAACAATGCACACGGACTCATCCAACGCCTCGTCCTCTGACCAGCACTCGCTAATTGGAAGCCCTGATATCGGGAGCTTCAAAATCCACCACACATCCTCTAGTGTCACTGTCATCTCCCCTGTCGACAAGTGAAAGGTCGACGTCGCCGAATCCCACCGCTCTATCAAAGCTGTCAACATGGCCCCATGGGCCTTGATCATCGGATATGTCAGCATATGCAGTAATCCTGCCTCTGCTAGTCTTTGGTGATCTTCCCCGGTAATCCTCACTATGCATCTCCTCAGCACCTCAGATCGTCTCTCTCGCACCCGCAAAATCCCTATTTTTTGCATGCACACAATAATTTTTTTTATCATTTTCATTCTTTTTCTCCTCGTCATTTATGGATTTTTCCATCCCTGTTATTGTTTTCCTCACCCGCCAGCCCCCCCGCTCATTGCCTTAACCCCCCTTACCAACCCCCCCATCCTTCCCCCTTCCCCCCTCCATCCTTCACCCGGCGGCAAATACGTCTGCCACCGCGATGGTGGACCCGTTTGCCACCCCGGCGACGGACCTGTCCACCATCGGAGGCGGACTCCGCCTCGGCCACTCCTGCTGGGATGGATCGAACCGCTCACTTCAAGCAAGGATCGCTGGCCAAGGGCATCTCAGCTTGCCGACAGACTTGTCCGCCGGCGGCAGCGGACCCACTGCAGCGTCAGTGGACCCGCCGTAGTGTCAGTGGACCTGTCCGCCCGCTGCGGCAGACCGGCCCACATGGCCGTCACCCACTCTCCCTCCTCCAGCACGAAAATTGATGCAAATTACAAAATTTTTAAAAAATTGCTTCCTACCCATTTTTCGTCTCATCTTTTCGGACAAAACCCACATTTTTGTTTTTCCAAAACACGTGCATAAATGACTCAAAATCACAAAGTTAAGTTTTGGTCTAACCTGGTGTGGTACGACACGGTGGGTGAAAGATAGCCGCCTCTCGTCGGCCCGGTGAATGATGTCATTGTCGTAGTCTGGCATCGTGTTTGCTCTCTC
The DNA here is from genome assembly GCA_007258455.2 of Sequoia sempervirens. Classification (NCBI taxonomy): domain Eukaryota; kingdom Viridiplantae; phylum Streptophyta; class Pinopsida; order Cupressales; family Cupressaceae; genus Sequoia; species Sequoia sempervirens. Next base: position 190,034,635 of record VDFB02252616.1, on the reverse strand, counting down.
TCGCCGCCTCTTCTTCCTCTCCTCCTCCTCTTGCCACCTGTCACAATGAGCAAAAGGTAATTCTACAATTACCTTTTATCCCCTTTTTATCTTTTCCCTCCTTTTTTAAATTCAAGTCTTTTTTTTCTTTTTTTTACCAAAAATTCCTCCAACTAATTCATCCAGCCTCTTTCTTCCCGGGGCCGCCATTTGCACACTGTTTACCCAATTGACTCTATTCAAGCACCATTCTTCTCATTTTTCCGTGTTCTTTCCAACAACATATACCACTCCTTACTTTCGAGAACTTGACCGGGGCTCCCTTTTCCTCCCCCGTCCCCCTTCTTAAGGGGGCATACCCTACCATCATCTCCTAACCCGTCAATCTAAGCCTACCTTCGCTGGACTGGGGCATCCTCTCCACATCCCCTCCATTTGGGGCAGCTCGCACTCACTTCCCCATGCCGGGGCATCTATTTTTTTGATCTCTTCCTCTATAGAGTCACCTGCATTCTATTTTTCTTCGAAACCCTATTATCCTAATAGTATTTTGAAGAGGGGCAAAATGTAGATGTCCAATTTGATCACTTCCATATGATCAAACACGTTTCCTTATTCATCCAGTTGCTTATCTCATTTGTTAATATTAATTAAACCATTTGTTTAATTAATACCCTGCATCTTACATAAGGGTCCTAAAGTATTTAATTTAATACATACTTTACCCCTCTTCCTCCTCTAAATTAAATAAATATACCATTTTATTTAATTTAGTCATATTCCCCTTTTGAAATTAAAATTCATTTTTTAATTCCCCTTTTCTCTCTCATGGTCACATCCTCCAACTTTTGCAAGTGGGTCTCTAATCCATCTTAATTACTTCATCTTCTTCTAATTAACTAGGGTTAGCATGTGCACACCCTTAATCATCATTAGGGTCACATCCTCCATAATCTCCCACTTGCTTCTAATGAATCATTAGTCCATCTAACTAAGTACTTGCACAACCTTAATCATTTGGTTAGTCTATCCTAATCCTCCTCCCATTTATGGCATGTGTCCTTAAGTCAACCTTATTAAAGGCTTTCTCCTTTTGGGCAAGACACTCCACTTCCCCATGTGAATTTTTAATTCACCTTTTAATCCCCCAAGACACTCAAAAAGAATTTTTAATTCCTTCACTTCTTCCCACATGTCCTTCACTTATTCTTTATTCTTTCCCATCTCCTCATGAGAATATTTGAGGAATTTTTAATTCCTCACATGTCCTCTCACCCACATGGGGACAAGGACCTCCTTTATGAGGAGATCTTGTCCAATCCCAAGGTACTTTGTACCCCCTCCATGTCATGTACCATCCTTCCACCTCATGTCCACTTCACCTTTCTAGGGCTATATCACATGCCACATGTCAAGATGTGAGGGCTTGTGAGTTCTCAACTCACCTTAGCCCTACATCTTGATATTTGGTGGCTCAATCTTGGCCATCCATCTCTTCTAGGAATTCTCAAAATTCTTATAAATACCCCCTCTTTTCTCTCATTTTGGAGGAGGTCATTTTGCTAGCCAAACTTTTGCAATTTTATTTCTCAATCTACACTTAGCCATTTTCATGCTTTTATCTATTTTCACCCATCCTCACATTATCATTTAGCTTGCATCTTGCCATCCAAGGAGCATACACATCAAAGATGGAAGGGCCAACTAAAGGATCAATTCGAGACAAGGTATAAGGTTCCATTCGTTGCTTTTATCTTGTGTTGATTCCAACTTAGGCTAATCTTGAGGTGTAGGTTGTTTTGGTGTTTATTTGCACTCTTTAGTTTGCTGCTCATTTTCTATTGCTCATATTTGACCTATCACAGTCATCATCCACACAAATATCATCTTCATGAACATTAACTCCTACATCATCATAATCTAGTTCATCCTCTCTGACATCTTCGTCAGGGACATCATCAACTAACTGTTGGTCCTAATCATCATCTACATCATCTTTAGTTCTTCAGTATCGTCTTCTTCCACCACATTATACTTTACCGACCTTCCTTTTGGATCATGTCTAACAACAAATGACCAACCCGGTTTACCTGGAACCTCTGAGCAAAATACCTACTCACATTGGCTTGGAAGAACATATGGCTCATTTCCAGCTCGCCCAATCAACCTTGTATTAACCATGGTAAATCCATTATCATGTTCAATAACAATTCTCTCAGGATCATTTTCATTCAATCGTAGCATGTACCATAGGACGACGAACAAAATTAATCTGAATGACTTAAAGTCACACTCAAGTATATCATCCAAAATCCCATAATATCAATTTTCTGAGACTTCTAGATGTATTTCACTTCTAGATGAAATATTAGTCACCTAAAAGACTGCAATTATACCAAAATCACAAGTTTTCTTCATGTCATCCAACATTTTGATTCAAAATTTATGACTATTGCACCATAGCCTTGTGGTGTTTCACTTGCAATATGTCAAATATGTAAAAATTATTGCAATATCGTCAGTTGATAAACATATTTATTCTTGGCCGAATGTATGCAAAGAAAACAATCTCAACATATATACATCAATATAATTAAAAATAATTAAATAATATGGGTAATTAATATATTTATACGTACCTATTTATCTCTTAAACCATATGCTAAATCAATTTCCCTTTGTGTAACATTGGAATCTCCATTACAATGAACTTCTTTAACCAATGAAGCTACACCTTGCCATGTTAATGCGCGACCAAATTGTTGACATCGTTCAATCCATACCATCATCCAATAAAAATTGTTGGCGACATACAAATGTAGTGCATCCCACTCTCGACCAACTGTATAAAAAAAAAAATTCACAAACGACGTATAATTAGTTAAATACCATAGTATACAACCTTAATTTATAATTAATGTATATTGAAGATTAAAAATTAAATAAGTATAATATACATAAAAACCATATGTAAAATTTATTCCAATTAATCTCTATGACCATCTTATAATTACCTCTCACTTTCCTCAATCTACCTTTCCCCATCAGGTACTCCTCTTTGAATTTGTTAATGGAGTTGAGATCCCAAATGTGATCTACATGGATCTTTGCCACAAACTTAGAAAAATATTCAGTAATGTACACCATGGTCTGGTATACCATATATCCCTCCACCATAGAACCCTCAGGATGTGTTCTTTGTCTAACCAAAGCCTTCAAAATTTTTGAGTGTCTTTCAACCATCCACATTGACCTTGTGTGTATAGGTCCATACAATTCAATCTCCTCAACTTGGTGTATGAGGTAGTGTTTTTGTGCATTGAAAAATGTCAAAGGTAGACACTTTTGCATTTCACACATTAGATGAGAAATTTTTCTCTTCCAATAATTTATATATTCTTTATAGATTTTTTTAGATGACAACCATCTACAAGTGATTCAAGGCACACATATATTAACAAGATTTAAAAAATATATATAGTATATTACATAACAAGTAAAACAAATGGAAATTATAAGATGTATACAATGAATTGAAAAAATCTCGCTACTTACCTCATATATTTTACAAGATTATATATAACTTGCTTGACATTGTTGTCAAAGTTGTGTTGAGAGATAGAGGTAGAACGTACTGCAACAATTATAAAATGATCTTTTCATTATTTTTCCAAAAGTAGTAAACAAAATACACTGAAAAGTACATTGCTTTATACAAGTGTATATAATATACCAAAATAATTACCTTAATGAAGGTATGTCAATCATGCATTTTTATCCCTAACCCAAATTCACCTTTCTTTGTTATTATATTGTTTATGTTCACAACAAATCCTGTGGGAAATCAAATTTTTCGTATGATTTCTTTTATAGCATTGCTTTGCTGCTCTGTTAATAATCAAGGAAGGGAACTTATATTAATTTGGTCTCCATTGCTATTTAATTGAATGACATTTTTCATTGCATGATTGGCTTCCTAAATGTCACTACAAATTTTGACAATTTTTTTTTTCATACCTTCCATCCAATATTTTCCATAATGTTTCTGTTATATTCTTTCCGATATGCATTGTATCAAACAAATGCACAATTTGTAGCTTCTCATAGTAGGGCAACCTACTAAATTGTCTGGGATAACTTTTCAGTCCCTATGGAAGCCGACCATTAATGCCTTGATGACCTTCATGGAGCATATAAGTTAAACAAATTAACAATGAAATCATTGTCAATTACAACATGAGTAAACACAACACAATATAAAAATATAAATTCAAAACATATCATATATGATAGATAAACAATTTGATCCGATGTATAGCCTTGACGATTAATTCTATTATATTCCAACTTCCATAGGCGAGGTGTCATTCTTCATGGTTTTGATGTAGTCTCCTCTTTCTGATTAAAAATATTTTTTTTAGTAGTTTGATACTTATGATTTATATGGAGGAAGTTCCTATACTCATAAAACACCTGATTTCCTGAACTTGTTGAACGACGAGATTTCATCTTTGGACCACAAATTGGACATGCAAATTTTTTCTTTGTTTGAAGACCTGTAAGATCATATATAATTGGATTAAATATGTCAATTTTTATAATTATATATAATGAATAGATTATTTTAAAAACATGCATGATATCTACTTCATCAAATTAAATATTGTTAAAATGCAGTCGAACGTTATAACATACCACAAAAATGTGTTAGCTTTGGGGCATCATAAATTGTCCATACAAGCATTGCATGGAATTGAAATTGTCTTTGTCCTATTGGTCTAGAGACGTCATACATAGTGACACCATTCCATAACTTTAGTAACTCATCGATAAGAGGCTTGATATATACATTCATATCTTTAACTTGGTACTTACCTAGTTGAATAAACATAAACATTACATAATTATTATAACCATTTTACTGCAATATATATAAATTAATGTACATGACTATTGAATGAAAAAATATAAGTCATTATGCAACAAATAAGACAAATGAGATGCTACTACGTTAAAGAAAATTGATGTAAACAAATACCTAGAACAATCATTGTGAACATTATGTGCTCCCTCTTTATTGACATCCATGGAAGAAATGTTATTATTGATAAAAAAAATAGGCCACACTGAGTAAATAGATCTCAGTTCTCCAAATAGATTCACACCGTCTGCTCCCAATGAAAGCCTGAGATTACGAAGTTCTTCTTTAAAGTGTGGCAATTTTTTCTCCATGTCCCTAAATAAAAAACCATCCGCAGGAGTTCAAAGAATGTCATCTCCACTTCTATTTCGTGCATGATAATACATAAATTATGCTAAGCTTTTGCACCTAAATAATCATTGCATACATGGAATAATGAGAATATAACGAAGAACCTTGCGAGACACCTTTTTTGCTAGTTGATTTGTTCGATATCTACTGATATGACATTCTGGGCATTCTATTGCAAATTCATGTTGTTTATGATATATACTATGATCATTGGGATATGCATCTATTGATTGATACTCCATTCTGATATCTTTCATAATGACAGATAAATCTCAGTATGAGTGAGGTAAAATATTTGATAGTGGTAACAAAAATTCACCAATCAATCTATAACAATTTTTTTTAATATAAAGAATATATTAATGGTACATATTTCATCATTTATTTACTAGTGATGAACTAACAACAATTAAAATAGATGAAAAAAGATGACATATATGACATAGGTTAACATTCATGAGATTGCTATGTTTGATAAACCATTCATAACCTTCAAGTTCAATAACAACAATACAACAAAGAGAAGAGTTGTTTGAGAGCCTTCATAAAGGGGCTCGTATGCCTTCTCAAGTATAAATAAATCATGAACATCATCAAAGTCATCTTGATCATCATGATCAACTCTGCCACTAAATGTGTCATGGATCAATGTATTCGTACCATCATCTTCAACTGTGTTTTCTGGTGCATGATCATCTTCTTCCATAGGATCATTGACTTCATCTTCGATATTCATAGCTCCATGTTTGTCCACTTGCAAAACCACATTCTCTAGGCCATGATAATCCATATCATCTGCCCTAGGGTGCCCCACCTTTATAATAATGATAGACACAAATAAACCATGATCATGATCAAGTGATTATATATAATGTTAAAACAATATAAATATTTACAAATTCAATCAATATAAACACATATAATGAACAACTTACCAATGGATGATAATCATGCCCTCCTTCAACGTGACCATGTTGCCTACAATGTATCTCAACTGTTATGATTAAAAGTCATCTTGTCTTTAAGCCCTTGCAATTATTTCAAGGACAATAACATTTCCCATTACCCTTTCTTTTCAAGATAGCCCACAATCTATCAAGTGTCTCTTCATTTTGTTCTGGACTAATATTATTTAACATGATTTTTCTTTACCAAGTTTGACTATTTAGATCTTCAAAAAATATCAAACTCACACTCCAATAATTTTTATTCATAGACAGGTAACAAAATCTAATAATTCTAATAGTTTATACCAAAATTTTTTGGCACACAACCACCCCTGCAAAAGAGAAGATAGTCTAAAATTAATGACCCAAAAAAAAACTTTAAAATGCTAATTCCAAAAACTTATTAAATTATGATTTTAGTATGATTTCCAACCATTAAGACTCCTAAAATCATAATATTGAACATGATCGCAAAATTCTTACAACGATGGAGGTAGCGAGCTAGTAAAAGCAAGTGACCCATTCCTAAGGAGCAACAAGTTGGAATCATCATTTCTAATGTCAATACAAATTTATCTTTTTAGTTAAAGATGCAATGCATCACTTCTTATGACGATCTTATGCCTAGGGCCCTCAACATTGAGAGAGCCCTAATCGCACAAGGAAGCACACACTAGTAGAATTTGACAAATAAATGATTAGGTGACTAAAACTTTTAGTCACAACAACTAAAAATGACTAAATTCTGCTCATTTTTTGCAACTCAGCTATAAATGAGTAAATAAATTAGTAGTTTGGTCATTGATTAAAAATTATTTCTAGTTACACAAATAAAAAATACTAAATAGTTAGTCATTTATTTAGTCACAATCCATTTGAATAAATCATTTAAGGAATCAATAATATAGCCTACCAGAATACTCTAAAACTTTAATAAACATACCCTAAAACTTTTGTCAAAATGTTATTTTCAGGTGTAGCCCACCAGAATGGAGTTTTCATTTTAATAAACATACTCTAAAACCTTCGTCAAAACATTATTTTTAAGCATAGACCGCCAAAATGGAGAAGTGTTTCTGTAAAGAATGACAAAGAACGGTGAGGAGATGTGCGTGAAAGGAGGCATAGGATTCATTGTTGTTTATCTCATTCCTGTTCTGCTCAACAAATCTTACATTGTCCCCCCTACTATTTGTAATCTAGGTATTTACTTGACATATATTTGCATAATCTCAAATTCTTTTAGAGGCTTTTGAAGTATCAATGTATCCTATATAGGGTTTAGAATGATTTCTTTTAATTAAAAAAAAAGATGTATTTCCCTATAATTAGATAATGTGGAGATCTCCTAAATCTGCCTCAACACACTATCCTCTTTGGCACTATATTCATTACTCTAACTACTAGGGTTTTGCATGTGACATCTTTAATATCTTCATGACCATGGCTTTTAAATAGATCTCAATATTTTCTTTAATCCTTTTCATGGTAACCCTTGAGTTCCATAATCCACCTTCAATCTCTTCTAAGAGTAGTGTCTTAAGCTAGACTGCATAGTATGCATATAAAGCAAGTCCTTCATACTTGCCATTGTTCCAAACCACCACTCGCTGCCTTGCTTAAAATGTTGCCTCAATAAGCACAACAACATGTTTTAAAATCATGGTTGCCAGTGATTGATTGTTAAGGTCACCACTTTCATCATGAAGATATAATGATATTTTTGTCTTCAAACTCAAGGCATTATACAAGAAAACATTGTGAATTTTTTGTTGTGTATGATTTAATTTTCTTGCACATTTACTGCTTTGCTAACTTCCTTTAAGACTGGGTATTGCACCCTCAACTGCAATCTCAAACAACTCACTCACTATCACGTGAAGATTCCTTTCATGTGCATCCTTCTATAAAATCAAACTATGCCCTATAGACTGCCTACTTACTACAGGGGACTCATTGTTTCATGGTATTGTAGTTCTTAAAATTCTTCAACCTTGTTGACACTACTTCATAGTTCACAAGGTATTATTCACTATTCTCCCATCTTTGATGAGTCTCATAACACTGCTCAAACATGCAATCCACTACCTCTATTATACATTAATGGCTAAGAAGAAACATTGAACCTATGATTACCACTATTACTTCATTTGGACAGTCATTCCCTGATTGCATTTTCCTTGTGTAACACTACCAAAAGCATTTGAAAAACCCTTAAGGTCAGCAAGGGGGTAAGGAAACTCATTGTTAAAATCTCCACTTTACTATGCAATTTTTGAGCTTTATTATCTTGTTACTGCTCAACCTCTTTTTGATTGTCACATCTCAAGTGACTTTCATTATTCTTACCGTAGATTACATTTACAAATGTTACTAAGCTACATAGTGTGCTTGTTATTAGCTACAATCTTTAGATTGCAAGATTTTGTTATTAACTACAATGTCTCAATCTTTCTAGTATTGCAACCTCACTAATCTGCTATAGTTATTGTTTATGTTTCTATGGAGGCATAGGGTTTGTACCTTAATCATGCTCTTACCAATGCGTCTATTGGTATTAAAAAACAACCTTAAATCTTGGGTCAGAAAATTAGTTGTCTTGACAAAGTTGTGGTATGATCTTGGATTGTATCCTAGAGGGTGTGGGAAGCTTGTGTTTGATCATTCAGGTATGTAATCTTGATCAGGTAAATGTATCCTATATAACATGGGTCTTATTTTAATACTTTCCATATTGGTTATTAGCAGAACACGTTATTATAGTTTGCGATAACCCAAAATTGCATTCAAGTATGTAACAAACTTGGTTTGTAGTTTAAGCTATACAATTTTAAGTAACATTCATAAGGTTTAGAAAATCTTGATCACTCTCTAGAATAGCCCATTAAACATGGGTTGTGCTTGAATGCACTACATAATTGATATAACACAACCACTCTGCATATCAACCAGAGTTATAGGATCTTTATTGCAGCAAGAGGTAATCACTCTTCGATCATGCTATAATTACATCCTAACCTGTTAAACTTGAGACAACCTTGAATGCACCCAATGATGATTGACACCTACATTATACAACCTGAATTAACTACATTATATGAGTGCCTCCATTTCTATCACAACATAGCCACATTAAATTTGGGTCACACATGAATGCATCATGTATTTGTTATAGCACAATTGTGCCACATGACCAATAGAGTTATGGATCACATAATTATAGTCACAAGAATTTGTTCCTTGGTTGTGATCTTATGGTGATTCCACACAACAAAATCTAGACATGAAATTCTCAAAACCCTAAACCTCTAAAATGAAATCTGATGAGATGTTGCTTTAAAATATGATTTTCAAACCTGGAACTACAAATCGACTTCACAACTGAATTCTACAAAAAGATAATGACTACCCTCAACCTGGCGATATCTTCTTGAATTTTTTTTTCTAATTTTTCCCAAGAAAATCGTCCTTAGTTCTCCACAAACTGTTTCAAGTAGAGCAAAACACTGTCACAATAAATCAAGTGTGAACTCACTTTTCTTTATGTTGGCCACAATCAGGCATGAACTCACTTTTCTATTTTTCATGTTTGTCAAAATTTTGACGAAATTGATAGTCGACATTTCAACGAAACCCAGGTCGTCAAAATTTTGACAAATGCCAGGGATAAACTTTCAAAAAATTGAAAATTACACATCAAATTTTACAAGAACTTGACGATACATCAAATTATACATATTTTGTGAGACATTTTCGTCAGATTTTGTAGTCAAATGAGTTAGTGATATCTATTATATGACTACCTTGCATAACACACTTTGCTTGCCTATGGTGTCATCTTGTTCATTCAAATTTTCAAGCATACGAAGATTTGCTTTCCTTGTGAATTTTGTTGTTTGTATTGTGTGGCACCTTATCAAATTTATCGAGAGGTATATCTTTGGTATGTTTATGCATATGGGAGTTGAACTTTGGCATGACTTTCCCATAGCCACTTGCTTGCCTATGTGAGCACACATCGACCATGTGCATATGTGTCTCATTGGGGGCTCACCTAGTGGACAATTGGAGGTTCCACTAACCCTTGCGAGTGTGTGTTGGCTTGCATAGTGGACATCATGTTCCACTTGTAAACGTTTCTTGGAAAAAATTTAGATTTGATCCACAGTGTGCAAAACAAATGGTCGAAGCCTGATCCATCCCCCCCCCTTTTTTTTCTTTCTTTATATCTTTGGCAGTGTATGCTTGTGCCTTGTTGTTACTTCTTATATTATTTACATGTGTGTTCTTTTGTGCCTATGTTGGTTTTCCATAGGACCATGAACCTGGGGGCTTGCACAACCCTCTTGATCATTGTTGTCCTATCTTACTAGCATTGGTACACTTGGACCCCTCTTGATGTGATTTTGTCCACTTTAGTGTGAGTTTGAAGTAAGTTCCTCTCACTAAAGTGGGGGTTAAATTTAGTGTAGAAAAATGTATCCCTTTACATTTTCACATTTTTTTGGGCCCTCCCTACTAAAATTAGGCATATTTATGCCTTATTTGGTCCTATTTTGCATCCACAATCCTTATTTAATGCATCTTTCCAAGGATAATCCTGACATATATCAAATGACCAATCATAATTTAATGATTTTGGATTGTATGACACAAATTTAGTGATATGGGAATCATACAACACCTTGGGCATATGGGTCCCAGCTAGGTTTCGAGGCCTAATCCTAAATTTGGCATAAAACTTAACATTTCTTGAAATTTATGTCCCAAGCTTAGCCTACTAGGACTCATATGCCCCAACTAGCATATGAGTCCTGCTTAGCTTGGACCTAATTTTGAATTCAATTCTTGGTGGGATTTTATTTTGCTACATCTGATGTAGGCTTGTAGTGTTATAATTTTGGAAAATTTGGCATAAACAAGTATAAATACAAGGTTATTTCACATATTTTCTCCTAGCAAGTTTACAAGTCACTTAGCAATTTAAGTGATCTTATGAGCATTCAAGTGAGAACATTATAGACCATTTAAGAGCATTCAAGAGTGATTACCAAGAATTTTAGAGCATTATTCAAGAATCAAGCATCATGTCAAAGTCATCATGCATCATGTTTGTTTTTGAGCTAACATTTGTGATGTAGGGTTTTATGATTCAAGCAAGCATTCAAGTCAAGATCCAAAACATACAAGCAAGAGTCAAGATCCACATTCATGCTAGCCATTACATACAAGATTGCAACCTTTTGTTAAAGGGTTTGCTGAGTTGCAACATTGCATATTTTTTCATTCATCATTCCTCCATTCTATTTGATTTCATTTCAAAGTTTGATTACCAAAATAGGTTTGACCAAGGCAAACCCCTATCCGTGCTAACAAAACAACATTTTTCCCTCTCTTTGATGTGTGATTGCAGATGTAGGTGATTTCGGTTGAAGATCCATTGAAGAGAAAGCTTGGATAAAGTTGTCAAGTTGTCAAAGTTGTCATCTACATTGCAAGACCACAAAAAGTCACCTACATGTTGAAATTTAGTGAACATTCAAACTCAAAGATTTGACGGGAGAGAAGCTACAAGAGAAATTTAGAGGATATCAGAGTTTTATATCAACCTTGATATTGAGACTAAATCATCACTTGTGGTGTAGGAGTCCTAGTATACCTATTTTCAAACATTTTCTATAGATCCTAGTTTAGCAATTCCATATTTTGGTTTCAGCCCCAAACCCTAAATGGGACTAAATTGCCCCTACTAGCATATGAGTCCCAATGTGCATTAAAAGTCAACATTTTCAAGATTTCAAAACTTCATTCAAGCCTCCTCAGTTTCTAGGCGCACCTCTGTTTATCTCTAGTTTGTTGTTCTTATTTTTGTTCATTTTCTAGATCATACACTTAAGTTTTGCATATCATTTACATTTCTTTTCTTTCCAAGCCCTTGCTTGGTGGTGAACCCCCTTTTAATCTTCAATCACACCCTAAGACACCTTATTTCAGATCTCTTTCCCTCATTTCATCCCTAGATTGATATCTCTAAGGTTTCCTTGAATGAAATAAAGAAAAATAGGTACCTTCCCTTTTAGTTCCATCTCCAAAAAAAGGAGGAACCCTATTTTCATTGTGTTCAGTTGGGATATATGATTTTGAGATTGTATATAAGAAAGGGAATGAAAATGTTGTGGTAGATGCACTATCAAGGAAGGATGAGAAGGATGAAGCTTTATTGTGTTCCCTTTCAATATTACAAGAAGATTGGGTAGAAGAAGCCAAAGAAGAGTGGAAACATGATGTGGCTACTAGTAATCTCAATCAACAATTATAGAGTGACCCTAGTAGTTTAGATAAATTTTGTTGGAAGGGAGATACTTTGTGTTATAAAGAGCGATTGTATCTTTGCAATAATTTCTCTCTCAAATAAAAGATTCTCAGAGAGATACATGAGTCTCTAGTGGGTGGTCATTCAAGATTTTTGAAGACATGTCATTGGGTCAAGAAATACTTCTTTAGGGAAGGGATAAAAGGGGATGTTAAAGGAGGCTATGTACACAACTCTAGTATCTACTTTTGGTTTGTCAACAAAATAAAGGGGAGAAAATTAAGACACCTGGTCTCTTGCAACCCTTAGTTATTCCTAGCCAATGCTAGGAAGAGGTCTCCATGGACTTCATCATGGGGCTTCCAAGATCCAATGGTAAGAATGCCATCATGGTAGTTGTGGATCACCTCACTAAATATGCACATTTTATTTCATTATCACATCCTTTTACAACAAGTACAGTGGAAAAAACATTTTTGGAGAATATTCATAAGTTACATGGTATGTACCTAAGGTTATTGTTAGTGACTATGATCCTATCTTTACTAGTAACTTTTAGACAAATTTATTCAAGTATTTAGGTACTCAATTGGCTCACAGTTCTTCATACCATCCACAATCTGATGGGAAAATAGAGGTGGTTAATAAGTATTTGGAAGGATATTTGCATTGTTTCACTTAAGATAAATAGTCTCAATGGGTAGATTGGCTACCACTAGCAGAATGGTGGTATAACACTTCCTTCCATAGTTCATAAAAATGTCTCCATTTATGGAATTGTATGGATATCATCCTCCTTTCATCACATCATCATTGAAAGTGTCACCAAGAGCACTATGGAGGACCACATGATTCATCAACAAGTACTTTCAAGACTTAAAGATAATCTATCCATGACACAAAACTGCATGAAACAACATGAAAACTAACATTGTAGTGAAAGAAGTTTTGAGGTTGGGGATTGGGTTTTCTTGAGATTGCAACCTTTTAAGAAAATATTACTAAAGAAATAGTCAAAGAATAACAAGTTGTCTCCAAAAAAATTATGGCCCATATCAAATCATGCAAATGATAGGTAGTGTTGCTTGCAAACTTGAATTACCATCAACAACAAAGAAACATCCAGTTTTTCATGTTTCTTGTTTGAAGAAGGTAATTGGGAATAATATCCCTACTCAAACAATATTACTGGAGCTTGATGAAGAAGGAAGAATCATATTGGAACCGGAATGCATTCTTTAGAAAGGCACAAAGAAGCTACAAACAAAAACACTCACTCAATATCTCATCCAAAAGAAGAATTTACCAATTGAATATGCCACATGGGAGGACAAGGAGTTCATTCAAAAGCATCCAAAATTTACTAGCATTAAAGAAAATGCTTATCTGAAGAAGGGGGGGAGAGGGGGGCATGCTACGCCCTTAATATTAGAGTACATCAGGTTATGAATAGTCAGCTTGTGGCTATCTTAACTCCTAATTAAGTTGTATTATCATTATTGTATTGTTATTTAGTTGGTTAGGTTGGCCTAAGGTTTATATAAGGTTATCTAATTTTTCTTGGGTGGTATCCTAGGCATAAATAGGTATATATCGGAGGTTGTGAATTATTTCATCATCATATTGTGAATTGTGTTCTCATTAGAGATATTTGGAGATTTTCCCCCTCGAAGTGGCTTACTATTCTCAATTATTATTCAATATTTGCAATATATCTTTTTATCATATTCTTCTATTGTGCAAGTTATTTCATTACGCATGCTACCATTATTAACATGAAGCATGAGCTAGTCACCAAACATGACATTTTGATATTTTGAATATATAACTTAATTGAACTATTAAAACACGATTGTGCCAATTATTTTTTAAATAATATTAAACACGTCCTATTTATTGTAATTTTATAATAATTTATTAGTAAATCATTATCAAATAAAAAAACTATTAAAAACTAATTCTTTCTAATATCCTAAACATATAACTAAAGTATACCACTAACATATAATTAACTAAATTAATTGGAAGCATTCTCCATGTCACCATCTCCTTGTCACAAGAGACATCACAAGAGACATCCAATCATACAAGCCATAAAAGTATCTTTGTATTTTTTAATTGTTAATTACAATTGTAACTGAATTCCATCCTATTGCAATACGTATCACTATCCCATCTAATAAGTGCATCATTAAATCTTTTTGACATCATTCCAGCTTCTTATCAAGCTAAATATGATAATCCCACTTGGTTGTCCTATTATTGGAAGCACTATTTTATCGATGGGGTGGCTAGAAATTTTAGTCATTGCGGCATATTTTCTAATGTAGCTTTCAAATTTGGATGTGCTAACAAATAGTGAAGTGTTATAATTTTGTTGATGTTATGTAGCTCTCATTTCTTTTGTAATTGATTTTTTTAATAAAAATAATTAAATAACAAAGTTTGAACAATTTGATTTCAAGAATTACACAAAATATATTGTATTAACCCTTCAATAAATATTTATTCCAAAATTATTTGTTAAAAGAACACTCCACTCAATTAGACGTCATTGAGAGGGATGAAAATATAAAATCCATTTAGAAAATAATAAAATTCAGTGTGAGGGTTTAAACAGCACAAGGGTTTTTCTCATTTGTTCCAGTACTGTTTCCCAATACAACTTGTTGGCGCTGCCAAAAACTTGCCCACCCAACACCTTCAGAGACAGAGGGAAACCCCTACACTCTTTCACGAAGCTTTTCACCAAATCTTCATATCCGCTGGACGGGTATGGCTGGTGGAAGGCGTGCCAACAGAAGAGCTCCGTGCTTTGACTGTCATTCATTTCTCTCATCTTATAACGAGCACTGACTCCCGCTTCTATTAGAACCCTCTCAGAACGGCTTGTCACAATAATTAAACTACTGGTACTATTGTCCCCAATATCCCATCCTACCAGAGCATCTAACTGCTCACGGTCATCTACATCATCTATACAAATTAGGAACTTCAGAAGAGGGCCCCTTGCTAGACGAGATCGGAGATAGCTCGATCCGTCAGGTATGCAACAAAATGTTTTTTTTACGCGAACCAGATCTTTGAGAAGCTTGCTTTGCAAAGAAGTCAAATTACCCTTGTTGGATGCTTGTCGCACTTTGAATAGGAAAGATGATTTAGTGTATTTTGAACGGTTGCGGTTAAAGAATGCTTTGGCCACAGTGGTCTTCCCAGAGCCACCCTGCCCGTATATGCCAATGATTTTTTTGTCCTTCCCTTCTCCTGCCAGCACGTCCTTTCAAAATCCTCTAGGATTTCACTAATTCCTACAGGTTCCTTCGCAATATCCAAAGCTCTCTTCTCAGCAATATCCAAAGGTCTTTTCTTAGCAATATTCAAAGATCCTGCCTTCGGCAACTCTGTTATCCTTTCCTCTTTTAGAATACTCCATAGGATTTCCAAATTTTGAATTTTGTTGACGGTTATTAGAAAACAATTTTCCACTCTACCTGTCTTAATCATAGGAATTAAATCAAACACTCCATAAGGCATCTTGTTTATTTTTTCTTCATCAGTAACTACAATTGCAACTGCATTCAATCCTTCTTCAATATATCTCACCCTGCAGTCCAATAAAGGCATCTCCAAAACTTTTTGAGAACCTTTCTCGAAGCTTCTTATCAACATGAAAATGACTATTGCACTTGGTTGCGCAGTCACGGGAAACACTATATACCGTCGTTGGAGAAGCCGCCGTATTTCAGTAACGGTGCCATCTTCCCCAATGCACCTTTCGAAGTCAGATCTGGAAACAGAAAGCCAAGTTTCAACAGCTGGATTCCAAATTACACTGGCAACCTGTGGCGGCAACCTCTGAAATACAGAAAAATATCTTGTCATGACCCTTTAATAAAATATATCTAATAAAAAAAAATATGTTCAAAGTGAACTCTACTCAAAACACTATTTATACTCAATACTTGGGGTCATTAGTAGGATGAAAATATAAATTGCGTTTAACAATAATGAAATTTATTAAAGATGTAAATTTCTATACTTAAAAATTTAGATTTTTTCAATTTTTTTATATGTTATTTTGGTTTATATGTTTTTTTTCTTTTTTCTTATGTTATCTCTTTTTTCTGATTTTTTCAACTAAGCTGATCTGTTAATTATCATTTCATCTCTCTTTTCATAATATCAACTTTCTTTATTTGATAATAAATCATCAAATATGATCTTAAAAATTGATGGAAATAAACTTACACAATCAAACCTATATACTTTCAAACCAATAAAATTATATAGAATAATAATTTATGTTTGTCTGAGATTCACACTTAAAAAATCAGTTCTTTAGAATTAACGAAATTGATTTACCTCATAATACTACACTGAAATTATTTTCACTTTAATACTATAAGAAGGGTGTAATACCTGCCATGTGTCTATCCATCTATGAACAGCTACATTCCTAGCTGATATCTGAAGACATTTCAATCCTTCCAACTTCTCAATACCTGCGATCTTCTCCAGTGCCCAACATCCCTCGATGATAACACTCTCTAAGCATGCAGAACTTGAGAACTCCTCTGCCTCCGAATATTCCTCTGTGTCCGATTCTGTGTCGGTGGCCGAGTCCACATAATTCGGTGTGGCTACCCATTCTAAACCCACTTCGACTAAATTCTCCATGGACTCAAGGTGGAGAGATTTAAGGCTGCTAAGGTACTCTGCACTAATTATGACTTTAGATACAAGTTTTACATCTCTAATATCTATACTTTCAAGGCTGACAACTGGACTCGCGAGAGTAGTGGACTTGCTGCTATTATTCAAAGTAAATTCCCCACTTAATGCCAAAGCCCCCAATACCAAACTTCTAAGGTTGGGGAGTTTTGTAAGAGAATCTGAGAAGGACCTCCCATCAATTTGCATTGGGTAATCCCATTCTGTTCCGTTCCATTCTGCCCTTCCTCTTACAACCAGATCTTCCAAATGACTTGACATTTCCAATGAATCTGGAAAGTCTTCCAAGATTGTTCTGTCAAGCACAAGCTCTTTCAGGTGGAAAATGCCCTGAAATTTTGAAATAGTTAATTATCAACTCTATACAATCCTTTTATATAACTATTGTTTCAGAATGCATCTCCCATCATTAAGCAAGACTAATTCTGAATAAAAGAACAAATTACCTGTCTCCCCAACAATCTTCCGAGACGTCCATTACAAATTTTTAAATACTGCAAACTTTGAAGAGGAATCCAAGAAGGAATTGAAGGCAAACTGTTCATGTGTTCTTCTTCATGATTTTCAGATTCATCCAGCGTTCCCATCAAACTCAAGTCAAGCTCAAGCCACAACAAAGAAGTTGATTTGTAATCACAATCAGTACAATTCCCTAAAAAATATCTGAATTCAAAAATGGAATTAAGGCACCGAAAACTATGGTCAGCGCTTTCTGCAAGAATACTTTGTAATCCCTTTTCTTGCTGCATGCAAAGATGAAGGTGAAATTTGTGCTCCCATTAGAAAAAGTAGTAGTTTGAAACTACTCAGACACATAAAATTATAATACTGTAAAGTAAACAGAAGCTTAACACAAGCACACCTGAGAACGGAGATGTTTGGGACTCCAAAGTCGACAAGGACTGCTCATTTTATCTGCAATTTTTCTTCCGAGATCACGGACGTGATCGTGCATTCTCAAAAGAGGAACGCTTCTCGAGTAAATCCCATCCAATGATCCCTTACCATGTAAACCTCGACAAGGCATTTATCTATTAAGGTCTGGAGCGTGTGTTCAGCGCTCCATCCCGTTCCTTCCCATATTCTTTTCGCCATATGACTAGATCTATGGACAAAAAGGCATGCAATGTCCATAAAAATCTGCTTTTGCTCATCATC
This sequence comes from Sequoia sempervirens, assembly GCA_007258455.2. Lineage (NCBI taxonomy): Eukaryota > Viridiplantae > Streptophyta > Pinopsida > Cupressales > Cupressaceae > Sequoia > Sequoia sempervirens. The sequence goes on along the minus strand of VDFB02252616.1, from coordinate 190,016,235 downwards.
CAGTGCATCAACGCTTATCATAAGCTTCTTTTCTATATCCTGGGGTATAGTTTTCCTCACTTTACCCAATACCATTTTCCAATATCTGTCATTAGGCCCAGCATTATCAAAAACAAGTCCACCCAACACCTGCAGAGACAGAGGCAAACCTCCACTCTTTCACAAAACTTTTCACCAAATCTGCATATCCCCTGGACGGATATTTTTTGTGGAAGGCGTGCCAACAGAAGAGCTCTGTGCTTTGACCGTCATTCATTTCTTTCATCTTATAACGAGCACTGACTCCTGCTTGTATTAGAACCCTCTCATCCCGGCTTGTCACAATAATCAAACTACTAGTACTATTGTCCCCAACATCCCATCCTACTAGATCATCTAACTGCTCAGGGTGATCTACATCATCTATACAAATTAGGAACCTCAGACGGGGGCACCTTCCCAGACGATACCCGAGATAATCCGATCCTTCCCGTATGCTATAAAATGTGCGATCTTCGTGCACCAGGTCTCTGAGAAGCTTGCTTTGCAAAGAAGACAAATTACCCTTGTTAGATGTTTCTCGCACTTCGAATAGAAAAGACGATGCAGTGTATCCTGAACGGATGCGGTTAAAGAATGATCTAGCTAAAGTGGTCTTCCCAGAGCCACCCAAGCCATAGATGCCAATGATTTTTCTTGTCCTTCCCGTCTCCTGCCAACAGGTCCTTCAAAATCCTGAAGGATTTCACTAATTCCTACCGGATACTTCGCAATATCCAAAGGTCTTGTTTTTTGCAACTCCCTTTGGATAACAGACACAACTCTTTCACACAGCTTCTCAAGATCACTGAAAATTTGCATAAGAAGCTTACAATTTCATCATATTGAAGTTTGTTTAGGCTATCCTGAATTTTGTGAGAAAACATTTTAACAAAAATAATCACAGACAAAGTCTTACCTATCATGACGGCCGAACTCGTATCCATTGATAAATGAAACCCTATTGAGGGTTTCTTTCCATTGCTCGAGCTTGTCCAGATATCTGCCCTTCTCTTTGTATTTGTCGAATGCACTGGCATACGCTCCCTTTTGTAAGTAGCGCAAGTCCGAAGGTTCGACATCAAAGAATATTGGAATGATTGTTTTCTTACTCTGTAACATCAGATCAAGCTCGGCCAAACACCAGGCAGAGTCGGCATATCCCTTTGAAAATATGGCAATTTGAATCAACGCGAAGCAGATGGCACTCTGAATGGTAGATGGAAAGACATCTCCTAGTTCCAGCTCTTCACTATCATGAAATGCTCGGATTCCCAATTTCTCCAGGGATTTATAAAGCTGAAGAGCAAGGGTTTCTTTGACATCGGGGCCTCGGTGGTTAATGAAAACGTCCCAGAGTTTGGGAGATTGGGAGAATCCTACGCTCTCGGGCTGATATCCCATCCCAGTGAAAGCATCCTCTCCTACGGTTCGTTGATGTGATGAGCTGGATGAAGCCATGAATGCGAGATTGAACTCAAAAACCAGAAAATACAGAACGAATGCAGATTGGTAGGGGAATTGGATTGAATCAAAGCAACCAGAAAAGCCTTTTAGTCAACTCCTTACTTACTTGGACGGCATGTCATAATTTTATGATTACTCTCTCCCTCTATTTCCAAGAAGTTGCCTATAATGATTAATTAGAGTTTGAATGTTATCAAGCCAAAAGAAAAGCCTAAAAAGTCAACGGCAAAATAAATCTTTTTGATCTCCCTACTTCGAAGATGTCCAGAAAATGCAAGGAGAGTGAATTATTTCCTTTGTTTTATTATTTTTTATTTTTTAGGCCTGTTTATTTGAGGAAAATACATGTCTTTTAGAAGTTTATAGGGAATATAGTTGTAATTAAAGTTTATAAAAGGGAAAAGCTTATAACAAAAGTATTTTTAATAAAAGTTTACAATAAGAAGATTTTTTGGATTTCTATGTTATATAATAGAGGAGAGGTCACATAAGCTTGAGCAAACATGTTTATCCACAATCAATCAATCATTATGTTAGTGAGAGAGTCACATTTATTGTAGCATCATCCTATTTTTATAAGGATTATAGTATATTAAACTATATATGTATAATGGTAAATTTTAAATATCCATGTAAAATATCCATTTAGTATTGGGCTCATTTGGAGAAAAAAGTCTTTAGAAATTTACATAATGGCAAGTGGCACACTCTTGTGCTAAGTTTGACTCCTTTTAGAATCCTTATCCACACTCATTTACTCTTGTGTTAGTATTTCCATATATTTGACCTTATACTAAGATCATTTACACCTATTTTTACACATTCACCTCACTAACAATTTCAAATTTTTACGTCTATCCAAAATCTTAAAATTCTACATCTCATCATAAGTTTATGGACTGCAGTACACAAGTTAAATAGTTTGACTCTTTCCTTTTTCCACCAGTCATTGGAGGCTATCTAGTACACACTTGTGTAAACATTCATTGAATGTCTTAGTATTTAATGTTGATGTTTTAGTTGTGGTAGATATCCTTCTCTCAAAATTGAAATAATAAATGATATAAATATTATTTTAAAGGCCAACCCAAGATGAAAAGTTTTCTTGGTTCTTGAATGACGCCGACCCTTGTGAAGAGTCACCTTGCTTGTGAAGAGGCACCTTATTTTTTATATATGGAAGGAGATGCTCATTCATTTGATCATCGATCTTTTATTCTCAAGAGACATTCACACTTATCAAGGAGTTTATACATCTACAACATATCATATTATTGCATAAAGTAGATAGACATTAAGGAGAGATCATATAATTATGTATTTGCATCTAAGTGAGGTGTTATTATTTATTGCATCATATCAGCCTTGTGTGTGGCCAGATTGTAAGTAGATTTCTTCTACTTAAATTCAATATATAAGAGAGATATTTTGGTTAGGTTTTTCTCCCTCAAGAAGGAAGGTTTTCCTAGAATATATGTTGTGTTCTATTGTTCATGTGCTATTGTATTTTTGTGTTTTTTCTTTCTATTAAATCTTATCCTAAAAACTAACATGGTAACAAAGCGGGTTTAGCGAAAATTCAATTAGAAGCAATTGAAGATTTAAGATCACTTCCAGGTGTGGAGGAGTTTGATTTTATTTTTAAGCTTCAGGTGCTTCAAGGAGTTTTATATTTGAAGCTTCAGCTGTGATAGAATATTGTTATAATATTGGAGCAACAAGACAATATAGAGATATTAGGAGAAATCACGTATGAAGGCAGCAAGTCAGGTTTAGATATCACTGTGAGAACAAATCTGGAAGTATATGACTATGGTGTGGTTGTATATGGAAAATCACGGGTTATTGTTGGTGTGAGTGGATGCAATGGTACTTTGGTTTCTTGACATTATTCTAAAGATCTATGTGAGTTGTAATGGAGTTATATGTTTTGGTTCTTGCTGAAGACAATGTGTAGGTTCTATGTTATCTCCTCTCATTCTTGTGTCATATGGGATATGAGTTTAATGGAATGCTTAGGTTTGAAAAGTAGTGTTCATTCTTCAAGTCATATGAGCTTCTGCACATTGGTGTAAAGTTTGGAAATTACCTATGGTGTATACATTTGAGGCTTCATAAATTTTAGAGAACTCTATCATTTACATTTAACTAAGAAGAGAGTGCAAGACAAGCACCTGACTATATCTAATGACCAACATAAAGAGATAAGTATTTTATGTTTGAATAATGATCATGAATTTTATAGTTAATAATTCATGCAATAACATTGGGAATAATGAATCATGTATGCTTCTAGCATTGATATTTCTCTTTAGGATAGTTTTGAACTATTATTAAAATCTCTCTAAAATGCTTCTAGGATGGATAAAGGAGCAAAAGGATGATGAGATATTGCATAAGGAATTCAAGGGAGGAAGAGCTTGTTGCATCCTATGAGGAAGACATGCAGATTGAAGAAATGAAAAAACATGAAGACTCAGCTTGCTGCCATGGGACTGAGTTAGTGGAACATAACTGGAGATGTTTCTTTGAAGAGGAGGAATTAACATTTAGAGGGAGTCTGACAATCCATCAGAGGCAACCTTGGACAAGGAGGTCAGAAGGTTGATACTTGGAGCTTCAGAGGGAGTCACATCATCATGATGATTTGTTGTTAGTGTATATTTCTCAGTGATGGAGAAGAATGAGGTGAAATCCCTTGTTAGTGTATATTTCTCTATGACAGAGAAGTATGAGGTGAAAGCCCTTGTTAGTGTATATTTCTCTATGACAAAGAAGTATGAGGTGAAAGCCCTTATAGTGTATATTTCTCTGAGATGGAGAAATATGAGGAGCAAGCCCTTGTTCATCTCTGAGATGAGATATCAGATTGAGAAACTCCATGATGAACCCTTTGTACTTGTGTTTTTCCACACATGGGAGTAGCCATGGTGGACATCATGTTGAAAGACTCCATGATGACATCATGTTGAGAGAATCCATGATGGGCACTTGTACATGTGTTTCTTTCCACACATGGGAGTAGCAATGGTGGGCATCATGTTGAGAGACTTCATGACGACATCATGTTGAGAGACTTTGTGATGAACCTTTGAGATTTCCACAAATGGGTGTAGCCATTATGGGCGTCATGTTGAGAGACTCCATGGCATGGATATCTTGAAGGATACCTCCCTAGCTAAGAGGGAGTGTTGATGTTTTAGCTGCAGGAGATATCCTTCTCTCAAAATTGAAATAATAAATGATATATAAATATTAGTTTAAAGGCCAACCCAAGATGAAAAGTCACCTTGGTTCTTGAATGAGGCTGACCCTTGTGAAGAGTCACCTAGCTTATGAAGAGGCACCTTACTTTGTATATATGGAAGGAGATGCTAATTCATTTGATCATCTATCTTTTATTCTCAAGAGACATTCGCAGTTATCAAGGAGTTCGTGCATCTACAACAGATCATATTATTGCATAAATTAGATCGACATTAAGGAGAGATCATATAATTTTGTATTTGCATCTAAGTGAGGTGTGATTATTTATTGCATCATATCGGCCTTGTGTGTGGCTAGATTGTAAGCAGATTTCTGCTCCTTTAAATTCAATATATAAGAGAGATATTTTGGTTGGGTTTTTCTCCCTCAAGAAGGAGGGTTTTCCTAGGATATATGTTGTGTTCTATTGTTCATGTGTTGTTCTATTTTTGTGTTTTTTCTTTCTATTAAATGTGATCCTAAAAACTAACATTTTAAAATATTCATTTATGTATTTAATCAATGAAGTCCAATAAGAAGGAACATTAAAAAATTATAAGAAGTATTCATTATAGGAACGCTTCAATTTGGAGAACTAAAATGAATGTATCTAGATTGATATTTCCATATAGCACATTGCGTGCTTGAGTTTGTTATTTTTGTTCGTTAAACTAAATTCTTAAAATGAGTTAATTAAGGATGATGACAAAGAAGAACATGAACTAACAATTCAATCACTTCCCTAAGGAATTTTAAACATTGACAACTTTGTGCACTATTAGTCAATACATATTGGGATATTGGGAGAATCCTACACTTTTGGGCTAATAGTCCTTCCTAGTGAGAGCATACTCTCCTATGGTTCATTGATGTGATGAGTTGGATGAAGTCATGAATGGAAGATTGAACTCAAAAATTAAAAAATAAAATACAAAATGAATGCAGAGTAATCAAAGCTGAAATGGAGATTGGATTTCATCAAAGAATCAACAATAGCCTAATGGTCAACTCCTTGGTTATCTAGATGGTAGAATGATTTTATTTTTAGCTTGAAATGTTTCTAAATTTAGCTATGTGATTTTTTTCATACCACAATCCATCATCACAATAAATTTATTATTTATTTGTCTATTCCCAAAAAGATTTATATAATTTGATAGGTTAGATATCTAAAATGTTATAGAAAAATAAATCTATTTTTTATCTTTCTACATCCAATATGTTCTCTAGAAATTGCAAGGAAGAGGGTTGTGTGGATTATCTCTTTTATTTTATTTATTTGTTAGGTCTATTTATTTGAGGGAAATTCCTTTTTTAGAAATTTATATGAAAGGTATTTTTAATAAAATTTTGTACAAAGGGAAAAGTTAAATATGAAAAGTACTTCTAACAAAAGTTAATTAGATTTATAAGTTGAGTAGAAGAGATGAGGGGAGATCAAACAAGCAAGAAAATATGTTCATCTACAACCAATAAATATTATGTTAGTAAAAGAGTCATTTCCATTATACCATTACCTTATTGATAGAACAATCATAGTGTATTATTCCAATTTAATTTGGGGCCCATTTTAAGAAAAATGTTTAATATATTATAGTGACAAAGTGGCAAATTTTTGAGCTAATTTTTTCTCCTATTGTAATCCTTATCCAACCCCTTTAATCTCTAACCTTATCATTTAGATATATTTGACATTTTACACTAAGGGAATTTATACCTATTTTTACATATTTACCTCACTATCAATCCACAATTTTATGTTTATCCCAAAACCTAAAATTCTGCATCTTGGTGTAATTCAATGGAATAACACATAGGTTAAATTTTGAGCCACACCAGATTGATTCCAAATTCAAATTTCAAAATTTAAATTTTTTGATTGGACTACCATTTTGCACTAGTTGTTGGGAGCTAACTTGGAAAGTATTTGTGTGGTCATTTGTTATGTAAATTGGTATACATATATTTATTTTTCATTTAAAACCAATGAAAGAACAAACAAGAATAGTTTTTGGAGGACTAAAATGAATCCATCTACATTGATATTTGCATATAATCCATTGTGTGTTTGAGTTTGTTATTTTTTATCATTATCCTAAGGTTGTAATTTGAATATATTTAGGGGGTTAGCTAAAGGGTGAGTGCACAAAGATAGGGGACCAAAAAGGGGTCTTAAGTGGCTACTTTTTCTCTAAAATCAAGAAAGACTAACCTTGGATGATAAATTGAAGATAGTTACATTCAAAATTTTAAGATGCAATAAAAACAAGAGTCGTAGTACTCTAAATCTATTTTCTCAACTTTCCTTTTTGAAAAAAGGTAGAGATTAAGGGGCTCAAAAAGAGGGGCCACACAAATTGGACATGTTTTTAAAAAAAACATAATATAGTGTTTTGTGCGCCCCTCCTAAAATGTTAACTTTTTTTATTATTTCAAAAATAATTTTTGTGAGGAATTAGCTAGCACAATGTAGTTTATCCCTGATTTTTCTACTCTTTTTTTAATAAATATATGGTTTTTTACTAATTTTTAAGTGGACACATCCTTAAAAATAGAAATTTGAGAGTGCTCACCCTATATTCTTTTTGAAAACTAATCAAAAATAATTTTATTTTGAATATGTGTAGAATGGAGTCTAGCTTCTAAAAATTTAATGTTTTTAAATTTCAATGAACGGTTAAAATACAAAGTGAAAAATACCAAACATTGGTTTTTGACAAAAAACATATACACCAACAAAAGAAATTAAAGATGAAAATCTTAACATATTCAAAATATGGAAAACTCACATGGTTAGAGAGCTAAGAGTGATCTTAAAATTACCATGGTGTTCTTTTCACTTGACATTGAAAAACATGCAAACTTGTTGGGGACTTGAGATTATGTCAATTTTTTCACAATCTGCAAAAAAAAATCTTTGGATGTTAGAAAGTCACTCCAAGCCTTTGGGTTGGAAGCCCAAGGAAAATCCAAGCCAGGGTCTTGGAAATTCCCAAAGAAAAAGAAAACGTGAGAGCATTATAACATGCTCGCATTATGTTCAACATTGAATTTTTTATCTCTCTTTTTCTTTCTCCCTCTATTTTAGTGAAACTATATACACAAAATAAACATTTATAGATGGACATTTACTTTCTTATATTTTAAGCTATATTTCATTTATATAGTTTCAAGATGTTTGAGAGTAGTTTTGGATCTCTAGGAGTTATAATGCAAATTCTAATTTTTGGAAGATCTTATAATTTTTCAAACTTAGTCAAATTTCAGTAATCAACATGTCAAATTTTAATAATCAGGAGGTCAAATTTCAGTAATCAAGAAGTTGTGTCATCTTTCTCTCTCTATCTCACTCATTATTTATTTCTTATACTCTAGATGTCTCTCTCACTATCTCCATCCCTTTATCTAACTCTCTCCCCCTTGATCTCAAGAACTACCTCTCTAATTGTCCATCCTTCTATCTGTCTCCCCCTCCCTTCCTGCCTCTCCCTCCCTCTATCCTTCCCTCTCTACTTCTCTCTATCTCCCCTCTCCCTCTCTCTACCTACTTCTCCTTCCATCACTCCCTACCACACTTTCTCACTTCCCTTTTTCTCCCTCCATACCTCTCCCTCCCTCTCTACTTCTCTCCATCTCCCCAATCCATCACACTCACTTTTCTACACCTCTCTATCTCACCTCTCCTCCCTCCCTCATCCCTATGTACTCTCTCACCTCTCTACTCCTCTCTCTCCTCTCCTTGCTCCTCATCCCCTCCATCTCTCTACCTACCTCTCCCTCCACTCTATCTCACCTTTGTCTCCCTCCCCTCTCTCTCCCACCCTCTCTCATTCCTTCCCTCTTTCTACTTCTCTCTACCTCTCCCTCCATCTCCACTTATCTCTATCTCACCATTCTCTCCATCCATCTCTCCCTCTCTCCTTCCCTCTCTACTCCTCTCTATCTAACTCATCTCTCTATACCTCTCCCTCTCTCTATTTCACTCTATCTCACCTCTATCTATCTCCCTCTCTCTCTCCCTCTCTAATTTTCTCTATCTCCCCTCTCCCTGTCTCTACCTACCTCTCCCTTCATCACTCCCCACTACTCTCTCTCCCTGTTTCTCTCTCTCTCTCCATCCCTACCTCTCCCTTCATATCTCCTTCCATCCCTACTTGTTTCTATCTCTGTTATCCCTCTCTCTACCTACCTCTACCTCTCTCTCTTTCTCTCTTTCTCTCAACTTTGTCTCACTCCTTATCTTTATCTTTAGAGATATAGAGGTAAGTAGAGGGAGGGAGAGGAGAGATAGAGAGTAAAGAGGCAAGGAGGTAGGGGGAGAGACAAAGTTGAGATAGAGAGAGAGGGGAGATAAATATAAGTAGAAATGGAAGGAGAGGTAGAGAGAGGGAAAGGAGAGATAAGGAAAATTAGAGAGGGAATGAGAGAGGGAGAGGTGTAGATAGAGAATGGTAGGAGTGATGGATGGAGAGGTAGGTAGAGAGAGGGATTGGGGAGACAAAGATAAGTAGATAAGAAAGGAGAGAGGGTGATAGAGGTATGGAGGGAGAAAAGGGGAGGTGAGATAGAGAGCAATGAAGAGAGAGTGGTGAGGAGTGATGGATGGAGAGGTAGGTAGAGAGAGGGAAGAAGAGGTAGGGAGGGAGAGACAAAGAGGTGAGATAGAGAGAAACAAAGAGAGAGAGGAGGGGAAGGAGGGAGGGAGAAGTAGGGAGAGAGAGAGAGGTGAGATAGAATTAGAGAGGGAAGGAGAGAGAGAGAGAGAGGTATGTAAGGAAGCTAAGGTAGCATAACAACTTCCTACACTAACCTTGAGAGGAGAATAATGCAAAACTTTTATAGATCTTTAACAATTACAAAAAAATAAACAAAAATAAATACAAGTATCATGCATACCATAACACAATGATTTATGTGGGGAAAACCCTTTCGGGAGAAAAACCCCACACTCTAAAAGCCACCCAATATATTATTCAAAAATCAAAAGATTACAATATACTTGCAAAGAAAGCTTCTCACAGGAGTATCAACACCAGAAATTAAAAGACACCACGACTGCTATCAGGCTCTCAGAATACACCACTATCTACATAAATCCCACCCACTTATAACAAGATTTTTGGAACCTTCTAGAATTAGGGTTTGACAAGGTCATTTTTTATTTGATGTGTTAACAAAAAACCTTGACATGTCAGCAGGAAAAACCTTGACATGTAAGTAGGGAAAAACCTTGACATGTCAGTAGTAATTCTTTTCAAGGCATTTCCCCAAACCCCACATCTTGTTATGAGTGTATAGTATTTGCATGATCAATTGCCACATACCAACATACATCCTATCAATAAATTGTATATAATTGCAAGGTTGAGAAACATTTTTCCAAAAAATCTCCCACTTTTTGAACACCTTGCAAGGTCAACATAAGGGTGTCATCATCATCTCTAATTGCTAGGGACTGGAAGGCCCATAGTCTCTGAACACCATTTTAACTTCTCTGTGATCACAAACTTACTTAAAGAATCAATAAAATTCATCAGAGAAACTCTATCTTAACTAGCTTCAACATACCATCTTCAAACATATCTCTAAAAAAATGATATTGTACATCAATGTGCTTGGTCCTAGCATGAAACGTTGGGTTCTTGGCTAGACACATCACACTCTGACTGTCACAATAAATTGTCACTACACCTTGTTTTATTCCAATATCTAAACATGATCTCTTTTAAAGCCAAATGGATTCTTTACAATAATACATAGCTACCATATATTTTTCTTTAGTAGTGGATAAAGCAACCACAACCTGTTGCTTACTCATCCAACTAATTGCACCACCAAATAAAGTAAACACATAAGCACTGGTGGGTCTTTTGCTATCAATATCACCTGCCCAGTCTGAATCCACATAACCATGAATATAAAGGGAAATATCATCTTCAGTCATATTACTATAATAACATAAGGAATAATCTAAGTTACCACACAAATATCTGAAGACTCTTTTAACTACATCCCAATGAACTCTATTGGGATTAAACATATATCTGGAAATAACTCCCACTGTTTAGGCTATGTCCGTTCTAGTACAAACCATAACATACATAAAACTTCCAACTGCACTTTGGTAAGGCACTCTTCTCATGTCTTCTATCTATGATGGAGATGTTGGATAATCTGAAATAGATAACTTGATTTCAACTGAAATAGGAACACACAATGGTCTACAATCCTACATATCAAACCTTTGTAAAATTGAGTTGAAATACTTGCTCTGGCCAAGTCATATATTTCTCTTCACATTATCTCATTTAATTTCCATCCCAAGAATGTGTTTAGCTACACCAAGAACTTTCATTTCAAATTCAAAAAGTTGAGATTTTAGTTTTGAAATCATACCTTTCTCTCTACCAATAAATAACATATCATCAAAATGTAATGAAATAAACAATAAATTATCACCATCAATTGTATAATAAATACAATGATTAGATTTAGAACCCTCAAATCCCAATCTCAACACATATGTACATAAGATTTCTGGTACCACAACCTAGGAATTTGTTTTAAGCCATACAAAGATTTCTTTAGTTTTCAAACCAACTTAATTTTTCCTTTCACCACATAGTGCTTTGGCTGTGTCATATAAATATCCTCCTCCAAATCACCATGAAGGTGTTGGATCTCAATTGTGTTTCTTGGTTTGTTCATGATTTGTCCTTGATGACAAAATCACTTTCTTGGTTCTCATGGTCTGACAGTTTTAGATTTGGTCTATCAAGATCTTTATGCTTTGACAGGATACATATTTGATTGCTCTTGGCTATTGTAGATGGATAATCATTATGATTCAGGTTCATGTTGATTCTCATGAGAATTTTGGTTCAATGTTATGAATGCTATTCCTTTGCAAATGATTATGATTATATCAGATTGACAATGTTGATAAGGTTTGGTTTAGGTTATTCAGATGGTATTCAAGGTGTCAAGGCTTTCTTTAGCTTCAAAATTAATGAAATTGTCACCTTCACATGCTCAGGTATATTATTTCAAGGTAGGTACAAATGATGGTAATGTCCATGTGGAAATATGGTTTTAGTTGGTATGACTTATTGTTGATAAATATGGCACATATCTTTGGTTCATTGCTTATTTATATTGCTTTATCAAGCATTTACTCCATCTCAGGCAGTTTGGTTATTGATTCAATTGCTCCATGAAACTTGGTTTAGTAACATCATTGCTCTCATGTCTCTAAAGCCATCTTGAACTCACATTTTTTTTTTTGGAGGCATTGTATTCACTTTGGTTCTGGTATCTCACTTGTTTGATGGTATTTATTGGCTCACATGGCATATAATTTTATCTTTTATTTGGAGTCTCCTATGCTCTAGCCTTGACTTTATAGTTGACATCGAAAGGAAAATACATATCTTGATTATTCAAATATTTCTCTTTTTACATATGGTATTGAATTTTCATTGGGCATGTTAATGTTTAAGGGGTCGACATCTAATGGAATCAAACCCTATCTGGTTTCACTTAGCCTTCATTTGTGGTTTTCATCAAGCACATAGAAATTGTTTTAGGTCACATGTTACTTATTCAAATTGACTTCGACAAGTCATGGATGTAACATCATTTGTGTCGTCATTTGTGGTTAATTTTTTTGATAGTAGATTTTATCTCATTATGATGTTTTATCATCTTCTTTGCGGACTTCAAATTTCATTATGTTTTTATAAAGTCATCGAATGACTTGGCTCTTGAGAAGTTAGGGAAAAATGTGTTTTATGGTGCTATCATTTTGGAAAAGTATGGAACCCTTGCTTCCACCGCCACCATGAAGGAAGTGTAACTGTTGTTTTTCATTGGATTCTTTGTAACTATTGTTACTCATTATTCTAGCTTGTTGTAACAACTTTGTTTGGAAGAAAATTACTATGTTCAAGCAATGAAGGGTATGGCTACTAAGTTTGGTGTGTTACATTGGATGAGGGCTTGAGCTAGAAAGAGTTTCACTATTGTTTCCTTCATTCAGGTTGGTCTATGAAATCTGAGCAAATGCAAGATCGACATTGGTGAAAGGAATTTGTGGAGTTATAAATTTATCAACTATGGTTGTTGGCTTCAAATCAGTTTGGTAATTATTTGATTTCTATGGAGCATGAACATGTATTATCTCTTTCATTTTGAAAATTGGCTATATGGCAGTTTTTGTTTCATTCTGCTCAAATGATGAAAAGATTTGGTGGGTTCTGACATGATATCATGCATTTCATTTCTATTTGTTCTTGAAATGACAGTTTGTCACTTTCGGTTGATGGGTAGTCATGCATTTTGTGAAATCTATCAATTTTATTGTGGATTTATTTCATACGTTTCAAAAATGATTGCTTTCTGTATAAAGTTCTCTAAATACAAATTCATATGGGTTTTTCGAAAGAGGGAAATTATATTACCTATGCATACTTCACTACATTCAAATCTGGGTTATGAAAAATCTTATAGTTTGAAAAGGAAGCATTACTTGAAATATTCTTGCCTGAGTTTGAAATGTCCTTCAGTATAGGCATTACATATGATTATTCTCCATCTGCTGATTATCATCATTCTACTAGTTCATTTTCTAAAAATAGGATGGAGGTTTTAGATTCTTTTAAAAAATGAAGTCTATGAAGACTTTTTTATTGGCAGACATCTATGCGAAATTATATATAAACACAGTGATTGATCACTATGAGGTTGATGTGAGGGGATTATGTGATATCATAACTTAATGTTGTATCAAAAATGAAATTGCGAAAAAGATTTGTTATAAAAGTTTGAAAACATGATGCAGAGTAATATTATTAAAAACCTTGTTTATTTAATATTTTAAGGATTCATGTTGCATCTTTAGGGTATTAGATAGAAAGGTATGTGTGAGCTAAATGAAATAGAGAGATCCTCTATGTTATTGTAATTCTATAATATGAAAAGGGGTTGGTGCTCCTTGAGATTGGTGTTTCTAAATGAGGGGTTGGTGCTCCTTGAGTGGGTGCTTAGAAATTGTCCTGTAAGGCATTGTAAGCTATGGTTTTTGAAGTTAAGCCAGTGAGGTAGTTTAGGAGTGGTTTTTCTACCCCAGGAGGGTTTTCCACTTGACAAATTCTTTGTCTTATGGTCTCTTTGTTTTGATGTCATAATTATTCTTGATTGTGATAATTTTGTGAGTATCAGTCTGAGCATTGTTGAATGTTAGTTTCCTCATCTCTAAAAGTGGTTATATCAAAATTTCTAGCACAAGTGTTCTATCATTGTTGAAAGTTCTGGTTCAATAAAAGGTATTCGTTTGATTCATAACTCAAGAATTGTTATAATGTGCTTAAATTTTTTCTTGTGTCATTTTGTTGTACTGTTGTTGTAGTGTCTTATAAAATTGCATTGAAATCAATTGGTTAAGAAGTGATTCAATAATGTTGGTCTTCATTTACAAAGTCTTATGAGTAGCACCTATACTGTCATCATGATTTGATTATTAAACATTTTCAGTCACAATTGTTTTGGTAAATGCAAGATATCTCACTCAAATCATATTGGCATAAGTTGTCTAATGTATTGAGTTGATTTTTTCATATCTTTATTTACCCCTTTTCATAAATACTTTCAAAGTGATTACTCTACTATGTTGTCAATAGAAATGATTTCAGAATTAAAAGTCTTGGTTGAAGTTGAAAAAGGTTTAGACATTGATTCACCTCCCCCTCTCAATGTCTTTCCATAACTCCAACAAAAGGAAAGTTGTTTTCACATCCATTTTCTCAACCTCTAAATAATAAGAAGCAGCAATAGAAAGCAAAAATATAATGGATGTCATTTTTCCAACAAGATAAAATATCTCACCATAATCAACACCCTCAACTTGAGAGTAACCCTTCACAACCAACCTTGCTTTGTACTTCTGAATACCTCCATTTGAACCAATCTTTTTCTTGAACACCCATTTACAACCAACAGGTTTTCATCCTTCAAGAAATGGTACAAGATCCCATGTATCATTCTTTTTCAAATATGCCATTTCTTCATCCATAACAATCTTGCAAGATTTTGCATCATTCATACCTAATGCCTATGTTAGTATTCAAAGAAAAAATACATCTCCAATCATCAGGTTAGTACCTTTCAGGTGATTGTCTATGCCTTGTAGAACTACAAACAAGATGAGTTGGAGGTTCTTCCTCTTCTTTTAAAGACTCAGAGCTAGATGAGCTCTCCTCAACTTCTTGTCTATCCTTGGGCCTCGATTCAAATTTTTTAGGTGTAGAAGGAAATTGAATCACATCTTCATGTTTACTTTGTTTTGGCTACAATATAATAGAAGAATGTTTAGTTTCTCTAAAAATAACAATTCTACTATGTATTACCTTCTATCCAATAGGATTCCAAAGCTTGTATCCTTTCACACCATTACTATATTCGATGAAGATACACTTCACAGCCTTATTCTCCAACTTTGTTCACTTCTCATTTGGCACATGTGTATATGCCTCATAACCAAAAAATCTAAGATTTCTTAATGAAGGCTTGCAACTCGACCATGCCTCTATAGGTGTATTATCAACAAGAGTTGTTGTAGGAGACTTGTTAATCAAGTAACATGTAGTGACAACAACTTCAACCCAAAACTTTTGTTCTACTCCAACACCACTCAACATACTCCTAGCCTTCTCCATCAGTGTCCTTCTCATTCTTTCTATAACTCCATTCTATTGCAGAGAATACAAAGTTGTCTTTTGTCTATGAATACCAAAATATTTACAAAATCTATCAAAGTCGTTAGAGAAAAATTCACCGCCATTATCAATCCTCAAATATATTTTTTTTTCTAGTCTACAACTTAACCATTGCTTTAAATTCTTTAAATCGATTGAAAACATTAGATTTACACTTTACAAAATGCCCATGTCCTTCTACTATAATCATTAATAAATGAAATATAATATGTGGATTTATCAATTAAAGGAACATCTATAGGACCAAATAAATCATAATGAATAAGATCCAATACACCATAAGATTTATGAGAACTTGAGTAAAACTAAATGTGGTTTTTTTGTCCATAAATGTAATTCTCACAAAAATCGAATTTAAGATTACAATCAAACAAACCTTAAACAAGGTTTTTAATTTTCAAGGTCCTTTGACCCTTTTCTCTAGTGTGTCCAAGTCTCTAGTGCCATAACATAGCTTTCTCCATAGGTAACTTTGTCTCAGAAGAAAGAGCACCCTTAGGTACCCAAAAGCCATGACCGTCTATTGAAGGTGAAACCCTTACTTCTTCTACAAACTTTCTTTTCATAGAAGTAATATTGCACTCAACAGTGCATGCATCAAGCCTATGCAATGTCCCATATTTGACACCTCTAGTAATCACCATAGCATCTCTAACTATCTTGCATCCTACATCGGAAAATACTACCTACACACCCACATCTATTAGTTTTCTCACAGATAACAAATTTTGTGCTAATCTAGGGATATGCAACACACCATTAATCATTTTTATTCTACTATTAGGAACCCTAATTTTAACTTTACCATGACCAATAATGTCTAAATAAGAATCATCACCCAAGTACACCTTACCTCCATCAAATTCTTCATATTCACAAAACCAATCTCTATTAAAGGTCATATGTAAAGATATACCTGAGTCAATTAACCATGCATATTACCTGCATGAGTTTCCAAAGTTGCAATGAATGCATCATCATTTTCCTTCTCAAACTCAGAATCATAATAAAGTTTCTTCTTTTTCTTCTTCTTTTCTTCTTTGCATGAAATTTATGAACATGTCTAGGCTTACCAAAATTTTAGCAAATAACTTTGGACATTCTAGGAGATTTAGATTTCCCTTAGACTTGGATTTATCATGCTTCTCATTCTTCTTACCTTTTTCCTTATGTTTTCCACAAAAATTTAGGGCCTCCTTGGTAGTGGTGGATACCTTCCTCCTCATCTCTTTAGAAAGAAAAGAACCCACCACATCTTCAACCTTAAATATAAGAGAAGTACTCCCAAAATCCATAACAAGAGAATCTCATGAATTAGGAAAAGAACAAAGAAAGATCTGACATTTCTCCTCCTCATCCATTTTGACACCAACTAATTCCAATTGAGCCACCAACATATTGAATGCTTCTAGGTGGTCTGTGATTCATCCACCCTCTTCCATTCTCAAGGAATAATTTAACTTCTTCCTCAAGAAAATCTTGTTCACTAAATATTTGGCCTGATACATCTCACCAAGCTTCTTCCATAGTTTTTGTACAGAGGTCTCTTCATGGAAATTAATTAAAATAGAGTCTGCAAAGCACAATCTCATTATACCTTTGGCTTTATGATCCATAACATTATATTACTCATCAACAACATCTCACAGATCTTGATCTATCAACATATCCTTCATCATTAGTTTCCACTTCTAAAAATTATTTCCAAATAATTTCTACACCTCTATTCTCCTTGATGAGCTTTCCATCTGAAAATTCTTGCAACAAGATTAGAAAGTGTCATCTGCACAAGCTCCCACTCAAATCTGGATTAGTTAAAAAAACCCAACAACCCACAACTAAAACCAAAGGTGATCAAGCTCTAATACTACTTGTAAGGAAGCTAAGGTAGCAGAAAAACTTCCTACACTAACCTTGAGAGGAGAATAAAGAATTTTTTTTATAGGTCTTTAACAATTACAAAAAATTACATAGAAATAAACACAAGTATCATGCATACCCCAACACAATGATTTACATGAGGAAAACCCTTTCGAGAAAAGAACCCCACACTCCAAAAGTTGTACAAATATTATTTAGAAATAAAAAGATTACAATATACTTATAGAGCAAGCTTCTCACTTGATTATCACCACTAAAGATCAAGAGACACCTTGACCACTATCAGGCTCTTAGAATACACCATCGTGTACATACATCCCACCCGCTTATAACAATATTTTTGGAACCTTCTAGAATTAGGGTTTTACAAGGTCATTTTTCATTTCACATTTTAATAGAAAAAACTTGACGTGTGAGTGGGAGAAAACCTTGACGTGTCAGCGAGAAAAACCTTGACATGTTAGCGGGATTTTTTTTCGGGCCGTTTCCCCAAACCCCACATATTGTTACAAGTGTATAGTATTTGCGTGGCCAATTGCCACATACCAACATACATCCTGTCAATAAATCATATGCAATTACACGGTTAAGACACATTTTCCCTACAAGGTAAAGGGAGAGAGAGGCTTGATCTATAAAGAGTAGAGATGGGAGGGATGGAGGGAGAGTTAGGTAAGGAGAAAAAGGTGTGTGTGTGTGTGTGAGAAGGATGGAAAAGTAGAGAGGTGGTTCTTGAGCTTAAGGTACAGAGAGTCAAATAAAGGGAGATATATATTGTGAGAGAGAGGTCTACATTATAAGGGATAAACAATGGGTGAGATAGAGAGAGAGAGCGAGATAATAAAACTTCTTGATTATTGAAATTTGACCTCTTGATTGTGGAAATTTTACATGCTTATTACTGAAATTTGTCTAAGTTTGAAAAATTATAAGATCTTCCAAAAACTAGAATTTTCATTATAACTCCTAAAGATTTGAAACCACTCTCAAACATCTTGAAACTATATACATGAAATATAACTTAAAGAATAAGAATGTAAATGTACATATGTAAATGTTTATTTCATGTATATAGTTTCTCTGAAATATAAGGAGAAAGACAAAGAGAAATAGAAAGAGAAAGAAAAAGAGAAAAAAATTCAATGTAGAATAGAATGTGAGCATGTTATAGCGCAAGTGCGTTATAGGTGAAATAATTCAAATAATGCAAGAGTGTTATAACATGCTTGCATTATGTGAAAACTAGATCATAACATGAGTGCACATTATAACGCGCTCATATTATGGTTTGGTAATGACCAAGCCTAGGCTTGGTCATGACCAATACATAACATGAGTGTGATTCATTATAAGCCACTTGCGTTTTCTCTATTTTGGGACCTAAAAGTAGAGTGGTCACTTTTTAGTCCCCCATCTTGGTGTATATTCCCTAAGAAGAACTTGAACCTAACAATCTGACCAATTCCTAAGGTAATTTTAAGAAATTTTAGTCCTTATGCATCATCAAATAATAAATATTGATAATCAAAAGTAGACGCAACAAAATAAGAAATCTAAGTGAATGAGCTCTTTAGGGTTTCTTATGTTTATGGTCATTCTTGGCCCCTCTTGCATCATATCGTACCTTAGGCACAAGATTTTCTCATTTACTGTGTGTATGATCATATTTACTATGGTTTCGTGGTTCTATTATGCCTTCAACCGACTCTAACCTAGAAATTCTTGTTGGTGTTAGTGGTTCAATGGCTCTGCTCAATGGATCCTCCTCCAAATGAGCATCCCCAAAAATTTGTTTCAAAAGTGTTCCATGGGGTAAGTCTTTAGATTCTCTGACTGATGTGGTGTTACCCATACCATATTTTGATTTTTCATGTCAATGGTTAGAGTAGCATACTCGTGTTGGTTATTTTCTTAGGAGGAATCCCCCTAAAAGTTTACTTAAAGAGTGGGTTCAAAAGGCCTAGGTCCCTCATGGAGTTTTCCTTGATATGGTCCAAAATTTGACTAAAGGATTTTTTTATTTTTTTCTTTGTGAAGGTCAGTCTTGTTCAGCCAATCCTAAGCCATGGTCCTTGGTATGTCCAATCCTCTTTGTTGGTTTTCTAGTTGTGGACTCGGGACTTCGCTATCTTAGATAACACCAAGTTGTGGGTTCTAGTTTGTATTGAGTTTCTTGGTTTGTTGTTGCCATGTGTATAATTTTTGCAGCATATTGCCTCCTCTCTAAGGAAGGTTATTTGTGTTAAACTAGATAGGTTCTTTCAAGTTCACCCAAAAAAGTGAGTCTGTGTCAAAGTGGACCTTTCACAAGATTTAAAAAAGTCCATTGATATTCAAATTGGTTATTTTTAGCATACCCAAATGGTCACTTATTTTAATCTACCGAATACATGTTATAGGTGTCAGTTTGTTGACCATAAGATTAAGGATTTCCCTCTAGCAGTTCCACATACTCCATCATCACCATGGGATGCTAATAAGCCCTGTTAGGAGAAAGATGTTTTCCCAAACTAGAGCAAAAGTGGACAACGGTTACCAACTAGAAAAATAAGTACAATAGCTTTGCAATGGTTTCCAAAACCCCCAAGCTGGTAAAAGAAGTTTCAAACCCTTCTATGAAGGGGAAGGAAGCCTAGATGGGCTCTAATAGCACTTTAGTGCACCCAAGGCCTAAGGCTACACCCCAACCTGCCTCAATTATGATAACACAAGGAACTAAGTCTCCTCACATGTTCGTTGTTCATAGGAGTTCTTGAAGTCCTTCTCAACCTTTGAAAGAAGGAGAATATGTTAAGGAGAGACAGAGACATTCATCTCCAACTATTCAAATTGGTTCAGTCCCATAAATTTTTTTACATAATTGCTTCTCCACTTTGAACGAGGAGACAAACTCTATAAAATGGAGGAGTTTCATTCATGAATTTCCTCTCATGGAATGTTTGAGGTCTGATAGACCTCTCTAGGAAGTATTTTTCTACAGATACTCTTGAGAAATATGTTGGTATTGTGCTTTGTGTCTTCAAGAAGTGAAAGTTGCTAGTTTTTTTCTTTCTTCAGCTTGTCATTCTCTTTGGCCAACCAATAAAATGTATTGTACTAAACATGAGGGTAGATGTGGTAGAGCGGTCACCCTTCTTTCCCCATAGTGGCATGCTTGTATGGTTGATCATGGGTTTGACCCCACACATCAGCTCATCTGGATTCTTCTTAACATTGATAATCATTACTTTGGGATTATTAATGTTTATGCCTCAAATGATGTTGTTGAAAGATCTCTTCTCTAGTGATGGATTATTGATTTATTTCAAATTTCTACTTGGCTACTATGTGGGGATTTGAATATTGTTGAGGTGACGTACGATAAGGATGGTACTCTGCCATTTCAATGGGTTGTTGGAAAAAGAGAGGCATGGTACTACATGTGTAATAAATTGGGTCTTTTTGACCCCAATATTGGTCACTGCCACTCTCATTCTATCTGGCACACTCTGTGTAATTATTGAGTTGGGTGTGATATGATATTTAAACACCTTGATCGTGTTATGATCTCAACTCAATCTTTTTTCTCTTTCACCAGCTCTTCGCCACTTCCAGTAAGGCCCTTAGTGGATGTGACATTGTCAGACCACTTTCCCATTACATTCTACATAGAATGGGAATTAAAGTAGCCTCGTGCCGGCATGACCCAGGGTGGGTGCAAAATGATGGGGGGCCAAATTCTGGCCAAAATTTTAAAAAATTTCGGATAGGCTATAATGCAAGCACATTATAACACACTTGTGTTATGGATTGGTGTGATTGATCCTAAGGCTCGACCACACCGAGTCTATTTTTTGCTAACATTATAACACAAGTGCTTTATAAGTTATTACAACAAGAAGAACCCTTATTGAATTCATTTTTATGTTGAATATTTTTTCTATTTCCTATAGCCAAGAACCCTTCTCTTGCACACTCACATTCTAGGAGGAGATTATCTTGTATGTATTTCATCATTTTTTTGCTATTTTGTTGCCAGGATGCCACCACATCGACAGGGAGGTCAAAGATGTAAGGATTGTGTTAACTTTTGTTGTGAATTTGTTAGTTTTAGGTTATTTTTTATATTCATTTGTTGAATTTGTAGGAAATGATAATGATCTTGGAAATCCTGAACAACAAGAGCAACAAGAACATGAACAAAATCCTCTTGAAAATCCTAAACAACCAGAGCAACAAGAACATGAAAAAAATCCTCAAGTTCAACAACCATGACAACAATATCCTCCACCAATCCCTCAACATCCTCCTGGAACTCAAAAAAATTTAATGGGGGTAATTGAAAGCAATAAAAATATCAATGAGTTAATCATGAGGTTGAACAATCCAGTAGGTTCAACCATGGAAAGAAGAACACTTGCAAATTCACTTAAAGAAGTGTTAAAACATGTAGATGCAATCAACAAATAATTAAGTGGTTGGTAAGATAGGAGGAAGGTGGCTAGAAATTTTTACTAGGAAAAATTATCATATTTAAAGAAGTAAAATATGAAAAGATTACAAAATTAGATTTGTGCTCATTATTCATCAGCCCACATACAAATCAAAATCTTGACCTCAATGCGAAGAGGCTTCCTATCCATTGATGCCACCACCAAGGGATTAGGAACTTTTTTTGGATAAGTGGTACATGGTTTTTTATTACCCACCATCCAACAATTGTGAAGCCCCACAATATTTCTTTAGGAAACTATACTGTGAGTTCATTTTGAAAAAAATCTTGAATTATTTTGATATGAGGGACTTCCAGGGGAGAGTTGGGGGGTCAGCTCAAGATAGACCCAGTGCATGATAGGATCCTAGTTAGCAAGAAAAATAAGCTCTCACTAGACCGGATCATGAGAACATTATTATCCCTTCCATTGCAAAGGAGAGTGCTAAAGTAGAAAGTTTGCAGGCTATCACCTCTTTGACCTAGAGTGTCATCCAACATGCCAGTCCTATACTATAGTTCCATCTAGGGGATTCTTTGACCGGTAGGCTTCCATCCCATTCATGTTAGGCTTGTAGGGTGACTTGTTCATATGACCCCACTGACACTCAGGAGGCATGTACGTAGGATATGTCTACAGGTATGGAGATGGTGAGGGAAGATTAAATTTTGAATGAAGCATATGGCATCGATACTCAGGTAAATGTTAGCATGTTCATTGAATTGAATTTATTATATTTCAATTTTGAAATGCAATATTAACTAATTTAATTTTATGATTTTAATATAATTTCAGCCTTGGTCACAGTGTTGATACTGGATACACCAGCCCTACACAGGTTTTCTTATTACTCCAATGCATCCAATATTGAGGTATGTAACTAGTAAACAATTATAAACTTATTACATGATGTTAATAGAATTGTTATATGAATGGTATTCTAATATCTAATTTTGGATGTTGGATAGATTAATATTGGAGGTGTTCATCTAATTTTGGATGTTGAATAGATTAATATTGGAGGGTTCATGGGAACACCTCCTAGTGGTAGTGGAATTAGACAAACCTTCACACAAGTAATAGAATTAAGAGTTTAATTAATGAATTGTACTTAATAGATTTTTGTAACTTATAAATTCATATCATTGATTACATTGCATTACACATCTTTCAAATTCTAAGAATTACTTCACATTCCATAACTAATAACTAGATGTTGAAAGATGAAAAAATTTCAACTAAAATATAGTTGTTTATAAACTCAACATAAGCAGTGATGCAATTATGTCACATAGCATAAGTAATAACTAGGAGAAAATACCAATTGCATTTTCTTGTCATGGCATTCCATGAGACCACTTTTTATTGAGGCATATTTTCAAACAATTCATTGCCTTGTCTATGCTATGGAGCTTGGAAGAAATATATGAAAGAATAATAGTTAAGCAATAGCATAGACAAGGCAATGAGTTATTTGAAAAAATTCCTCAAAGAAATATGGTCTCATGGTGATGTCCATCTCCATGAGACCCAATTTCTTTGAGACATTTTTTCAAACACCTCACCGCATTTTCTATGCTACCACATTTTCCATACATATCTACCAAAGAATTCTATCAAACAGTTCACTTCCTTGTTGCTATGGCTAAAAGCCTAAAAAAAGGTGCTTCCCAACAAACTATGGGTTTTTGGAAAAAGTCTATCAAAGAAAAATAGTAAGCAATAACATAGACAAGGCAGTGAGTAGTTTAAAAAAATGTCTCGAAGAAATGTGGTCTCATGGTGATGGAATTCCATTCCATCACCATGAGACCACATTTCTTAGAGGCATTTTTTCAAACTCACCGCCTTTTCTATGCTACCACATTTTCCATACATTTTCCATACATGATTTCTACCAAAGCATTTTATCAAAGTACTTGAACTTCTTTGCTGCTATGGCTAAAAGCCTAAAAAAGGTGCTTTCCAAAAAACTATGGATGCTTGGAAAAATTCTATCAAAGCATAATAGTAAGCAATAACATAGATAAGGCAATGAGTAGTTTGAAAAAATTCCTCAAAGAAATGTTGTCTCATGGACATAGAATGACATTCCATCACCATGAGACCACATTTCCTTGAGGCATTTTTTCAAATAGCTCAAATTATTTTCTATGCTACCACATTTTCCACACATTTCTACCAAAGTATTTAATCAATGTACTCACTTCCTTGCTGCTATGGCTAAAATCCTAAATTAGGTGCTTTCCAACAAAATACAGATGCTTGGAAAAAATCCAGATCAAAGCATAATAGTAAGCAATAATATAAAAAAGGAAGTGAGTAGTTTGAAAAAATTCTTCAAAGAAATGTGGTCTCATGGTGATGGAATTCCATTCCATCACCATGAGACCTGAAATGAAGGATTTTGGCACCACAAGACTCTTTAACTCTTCTAGGGTTTTTCACCTAAAAGGAGAGAGGTAGGCCAAAATGCACAATGTTTGACTCAAGATTAGTGTAAGGATGGATGGAATATTGATGTGAAGTGTGTGTAGATGTGTTTGAATGCTTATAGATGCAAATAAATGAATGTAAACTAACCTAATGCAAGATGTTGTAAAACACGGTGTTGATTGCAAATATGAACTAGAAACTTAAACAAATGAAAACAAAAGTTGATGAGACTGATCAACGTGCACCTAGAGGTAGATTACTATTGTTGGAAGGTTCTAGAATGTTTCAGAAGTCTGGGACCGATTCACCATAGATGGCGAGTTAGTCTTTCTTCTGGTGAAAACTTCTAGAAACAGGTTTCTAACTATTGAGAGTTGAATTATGAGAAAATCAGTTTTCAAGCCTATAGGTGGGACTAATTTTCCATGCATGGAAAATCAATCCTCTTGAAGGAATTTTCAAAGTTAGGACTTGATTTTTAAGGTCTAGATCTCCACTTCTGTCTTCTATAGGTGTCTGCTTCCGAAACTATCAAATTCAGGCCTGAAAAATGATTTTTGTTGATATTTTGACTTGTTGAATAAGAAGAAAACTTGAGAAACCTTGCAAATTGATCTTCAATGATTTCCAAGATTCTAAGAGTCCTAAATCTACATACAAACAAGACAAAAGAGAGATATGTTGAATGTTAGAGCATGGGGGCTTGCCTTGGTCAAACCCCGTTTAGGTAATTAAACAAAAATGGTGAAAGGAAGTAATGAAACATGAAAAGTGGAATTTATTACCTTCCCATGGTTATTTATCTTGAAATTATACAACAATACATTAATATTTATCCCTTGAATGCTTTAGAAAGATAACTTGATGACGTCTAATGAAGAAACCCTAACTTGCTTGACTTGGATGAGAAGATAGATGATGAATTAAAGATGTGAGATGTAAAAATGAGTTGTTAGATGTAAAATGAGGTTAAAAACACTTATTTATAGACAATTATGCCTTAGTATCCCAATTATACCTCATCACAGTCTAACATGTAGTGAAATTAAACTTTAAATTTCACATTTTCCCATTCAAAGGTCAAAATGGGGCTAGATAGGACTCATTCGCCACACATGGTGAATGGGTGGATGGAGATGATTCACCATGCATGGTGAAGGGGTCCCATAGGGGCCATTCCAACAACTAAGAAGCTAGGAGATAAGGAAATAAGGTTTAAATTGCAACTTTGTTGGGTATTTGAGCAATTAAAGCCTCAGGATGCACAATATGAGTTAATATGGGACTATTAGTGATGATGTAAATGTCAAATAGGGCTTGGGACACAAAATTTAATGTAAAAGTGTGATTAAATACACTTTACAACACTAAAATAAGGTCCACATAGCCTAGAAGGGCACAAGAATGTGAATGTGCAAGACACATTACAACACTAGTTTATCATTAAGTTTAAGTTAGGAACCTTCTAGATTGATGTAATAATGTTATTAAACACATAATGCTGAATTAGGGAGAAATGGGTTTATTAATTCTAGAAAAGCGTGAAAGTATCTTACAGTACTTTACAACACCTTTACAAGACGTTAAAAGCATATTATTTGACTTATAAGGGTCCAAGACCTAGTGTGGATGCATAAAATGAATCACAACACCTGAATCAAGGCCTCATTAAGCTAATTTATCATGAATTATCCCATGTCAAGCAAAGGGTACTTTTTTCTATGACACATTTAGCCCCCACTTTAGTGAGAGGATGAACTTGCTTCAAACTCACACTAAGGTAGACATTCAAGAGAGATCTCCATGTACAAATGAAAATGATAAAGAATAACAAACATCAAGGAGGTTTAACAAGCCCCTAGGATCCAAGATCCTAAGTCGAACATCAAGATACAAAATCATGCAATGATAAGAAGAAAAAAATGAAAAATATGTACTCACTCTAGGGCTATAGAACTTCGGTCATCTATGGGGTGAGAAGGTCACAACATAATCACTCTGGGGTCATAGAACTAGTTTTCCGTGGGGTTAGAAATCCCAAAAGGTAAGATACATATGCTAGTTGGTATGCACTCACAAACACAAAAGTGGCTATGGGGAAAAGTCCTGCCTCTAGGTGGGCTTCCCACTCAACCATATCAAAGTTATACCCGTTGATAACTTTAACAAGGTGCAACAAATAAAATTACTCATGAAAAAAAAGACAAAGTACCACAGTCATGCAAGATGTGTTATGCAAGGTGGCAAAAAATGCAAGAATGTAAAAATGCAAAAATGTAAAAGTGAAAGAAATTCAAAGGAGTCTTGTTCATTTCATGCAAGGTTAGTCACTTAGGGAACATTGTGTTTGATGTCTCCAAGAGAGGACCAATCAAATAATAGTATATTCACATATTAGGGGACACAATGTGTCACATCAGGCCACTGAAAGGAATGTAATATGCTTAGAAAGATCACACTTATGAAGGACATCACACCCAATGTCATCCACAAAGTGATAAACACATCATATAAATGGCAAGGCTACACTAATAACCAAGAACACAAATGAATTATGGTAATGTATGCCCCCCACTTTAAAGGAATTGCTACATATCATTCTATGAGCAATTAATTTAAATTAGAGAAGAAAAGAAAATTCAAAAAAGAAAACAAGACATGAGAACCAACCTAGAAGGACCCTTTGCCAAGTCATATGTTTTGAAGTTAGGCTACATTATGTCAAGGAAAATGAAAATAAAAGAAAGGTTGTATGTCACATGCGAGTCAATCTTAAGATATGTCATTCACATCTCAAGCTTGCTCTTGTATGTTCATGAAAAGTTAATGAGTAGTGAAAAGAGACAACGACAAGTGACATACAAGGGATAAGGTTGTCTAACTCTTTGCCCCCCACTTAGTGCAGGACAATGGTGAGCCTAAAGTGGATGATGGTATGATGCCCCCATCAATGGATGCAAAACATGCAATAGTGAGTATGCTATGATCCTACAACTATGGAATGGAAAGGGGAAGCATATAATGTTATTTATGTGAATAAGGAAGAGTCTTGGAAGATTCTTGTGTGATAGTATTGATGTTGAGTGAAGGTTGGGTGATCTTGGTCAAAGGAGAACAACCAAGACCATGAGTTGTTTTTTGTGTGTTTGGCTCTATAGGGTTGCAAATACCTTGTTCTCAAGCACCATATCCTTTTCCACTATACCCAAGTTATTTCATGAGGTCATACACTTTTCCATAAAGTTGTTTCAGTGCTTTGGAATTAGGTGGTTGTTCAGTGTTGTGTTCATTAAGGGTTGTTGGGGAGTTTGTGGCATTGTCTAAAGTGATTGAGGTAGATGCTTGTGAAAGGTTATCTGAATGTTGCATTGACATGATGGTTGGTTGTCCTTGTGTCTCACCTTTCGTTTGTGTGACTATGTATTTTCCCATAAATTATGGTGTGAAGTATAAGGATCCCCAATCATCACCAAATAATTTAGATTGTGATCCCTCATTGTTATGGTCAATTTCAATAGGATCTATGTTGGATGCGAGAATCAATGTTTTCAAAGGACTTTTAGCTCCTTTTTCAAGGTGTAAGCAATTTTCAGGTTCAGGATTTGCTTCAACTTGATAAATGTGATTATTATAGACATATTTCATTATACGATGAAGGATGGAAGCCACTGCATTCATCTCATGAATCCATGGTTTTCCTAAAAGAAGATTGTACGAAAGATCATAATGCATGACATGAATAGGAGTTTGCAAAGTAACCACCCTAACCATAATAGTAAAAGTGATTACACTGAGTGGTTGCTTGGTTGTATTATCAAATCCTCGTATAGAGACAAAATCGGGTATTATTTGTGACCTGTCAACATCTAATCAATCAAGGAGACTCACACTACACACAATAAGGGAAAAACCATTATCTATGAGAGTGTGTTTGATACCTTTTTAATTGAATCAAGCAATTATCATAAAGGCATCATGTTGTTTACGCAACTCCAAAGGAGGGAGCTCATGTTGATGGAAGGTAATGTCAAGATTCTTTTTGTGGATGAGAGCTACCACATCATTCAGAGTTGTAGTAGAAGGAATTATGATTTTTTTTAAGGCTATTTGAATAATGTTGTAATTTGGTGAGTTCTGAAGTAAATACCAAAGGGAGATATTTGTAGGAGTATTCTTTAATTGTTCAACAAGATTGTACTCCTTTATTTGTGGGATGTAACATGGATTGGGGAAAGGTAAAGAGGGTGGGATTGGTTGCAGTGGTTGTAGATTATTTTGAGTGTTATATGTATGAGCAATAGTATTGTAACTTGGTTGCTACAATACATTAGTTTGAGGTGGCTGAACGGTGTAGTGAGGTTTATTGGAAGGATGAAGTGGATGCAAAGGTGGGTAAAGTGTGTAGTGAGTTTTATTGGAAGGATGAAGTTTATGCGAGGATAGATAAACAGTGTAGTGAGGTTAAATATTGTTTAACATCCCGTAACACGTGAGAGTTTTCATTGTCTTTGAAGGGCATGTTATTGTTGTCTTGGGTCATAATGTCCTTGCTAGAAAGAGAGTTATTAGGAGAACAACAAACCACATGTTTTTCACAATTAAGGTTTGGTTCATCCAAAATAACTTCATCACAACCAAGGGAGTTATTAATGGTTGAATGTGTTCGATTAGGGGAAGACTTTATGCAATCATTTGGTTTTTTTAATGTCTCAGTTTCTTGATCCATATTATCTACCCTACTAGGAGAGATTGTAATATGTTCATATAAGGTTGAAATGTGCAAAGTAGCTTCATCACAAGTGGGAGAGGCATCGAGAGAAGAAAAAACATCACATTTTTTCTTTTCAATGATTAGATCCTTGTGTTTAATTATGTGTTCTTGGATGGGGGAAACATTAGGAAAGGGAGAAAGAAGATTCTCATGATTATCTATGATTACCTCCCTTTTTCCAGCAATGTCTTCCAAAATAGGGGAAGAAAAATAAAGAGGATTGTCATAGGTCTTAAAGATTTGCTCATCTAATGTCAACATAGCCTCCTCACAAATGTGTTGGTCATGATTGTTCATGAAAGTATTGTCACAAATAAGGGAGGTATTGGGAGATGAATGGAGAGTAGGTAAGGTGATGGTAATGTATTCATTTTGTGTTGCTACACTATTTTCCCAAGGGGAATGAGGAGAAGTACAAACAAGACCTTCATGATGCTCAATAATTGTACTGTCTTTCGCCAAGATACCTTCATCACTAAAAGGAGAGATATCAAGGGAAAGAAAATTATGATCATTTTTATCTATGTTTGTATTCCCTTCTAACATACCATCCTCAAAAATGGGAGAGATATGATGGAGTGTAGGTTCAAGACAAGCATCAATATCTTCCTTCTCTTGTGCTAAGAGACTATCATAACTAGGGAATGCATTGAAAGAATGATTAACATGCTTATGAACTAAATTTTTCTTTGCAAATTTGGAGAAGATTGAGACTAAAATTTTGAAATAACAATCTATACTAACTCAAAATACAATGCAAAGGGCTGAAATGAAATGCAATTTTCAAATGACAATGGGCTGATTATGACATGTAACAATATGAGAATGCAAACTTGAAATTTAAACCATGCATGAAATGAGATAAATTACGTTAGATTGGATGAAATGCATGATACAAAAATGTAGCTAACTGATATAGGTAGGCTAAAGCACCAAATAGAAGTTGAAAAATAGAGTTCTAGTTCTGTTTAATGTTGTTTTAGGGGTTAGAAGGGACTGATTCACCTAAGGTGGTGAATGAGTCCCAGTATGGACTTTTTTCAAAATTTTCAAAAAAATTTAACTAATGTTGATGCTTTATGAGTGCTATTATGCAAAAATAAATGAAAAATGAAAAATTTTAGAACTGTTTAATGATGAAAGATGCAAAAAGGCAACCTATTATGCACTTTTACACATGTAAAAATGAAATCCTAGAATGCAAGCTAACTAATGCAACATGTAATGCAAGCAACTCTAGAATAATGAATGGAATCTAAAATCAGAAAAGAGGGGATTCAAATAGCAGGTTCACCAAAATGAAATGAAGGATTTTGGCACCACAAGACTCTCTAACTCTTCTAGGGTTTTTCACCTAAAAGGAGAGAGGTAGGCCAAAATGCACAATTTTTCACTCAAGATTAGTGTAAGGATTGATGGAATATTGATGTGAAGTGTGTATAGATGTGTTTGAATGCTTATAGATACAAATAAATGAATGTAAACTAACCTAATTCAAGATATTGGGCTTGATTTTGTACGTCTAGATCTAAACTTCTATCTTCTACAGGTGTTCCCTTCAGAAACTGTTGGATCTAGGCCTAAAAATGACTTTTTGTTGATATTTTGACTTGTTGAATAAGAAGAAGAGTTGAGCAACCTTGCAACTTGATCTTCAATGATTTCCAATCTTCCAAGAGTCCTAAATCTGCATACAAACAAGACAAAAGAGAGATATGTTGAATGTTAGAGCATGGGGGTTTGCCTTGGTCAAACCCTGTTTAGGTAATTAAACAAAAATGATGAAAGGAAGTAATCTTGAAATTCAAACCCTGAATCAAGACAAAAGAGAGATATGTTGAATGTTAGAGCATGGAGGTTTTCCTTGGTCAAACATTGTTGAGGTAATTAAACAAAAATGATGAAAGGAAGTAATGAAACATGAAAAATGGAACTGATTACCTTTCCATGGTGATTAATCTTGAAATTCTATAGCAATACATGAAGATTCAACCCTTGAATGCTTTAGAAAGCTAACTTGATGACTTCTAATGAAGAAACCCTAGCTTGCTTGACTAAGATGAGAAGATAGATGATGAATTAATGATGAGAGATGTAAAAATGAATTTTTAGATGTAAAAAGAGGATAAAAACACTTATTTGTAGACAATTGTTCCTTAGTATCCTAATTATACCTCATCATAGGCTGACATGTAGTGCAATTAAACTTTAAATTTCACTTTTTCCCATTCAAAGGTCAAAATGGGGCTAGATAGGATTCATTCACCACACATGGTGAATGGGTCCCACCTGAATGGGATTGATTCACCATGCAAGGGAAAATGGGTTCTACAGGGGCCATTCCGACAACTAAGAAGCTAGGAGATAAGGAAATCAACATTAAATTGCAACTTTGTTGGGTATTTGATCAATTAAAGCCTCAGGATGCACAATATGAGTTAATATGAGACTATTAGTGATGATGTGAATGTCAAATAGGGATTGGGACACAAAATTCAATGTGAAAGTGTGATTAAATACACTTTACAACACTAAAATAAGGTCCACATAGCCTAGAAGGGCACAAGAACCAATGTGAATATGCAAAACACATTACAAAACTAGTTTATCATTAAGTTTAAGTTAGGAACCTTCTAGATTGATGTAATAATGTTATTAAACACATAATGTTGAAGTAGGGAGAAATGGGTTTATTAAGTCTAGAAAAGCATGAAAGTATCTTACAACACTTTACAATACCTTTACAAGACATTGTTAAAAGCATATTATTTGACTTATAAGGGTCCAAGACCTAGTGTGGATGCATAAAATGCATGAAAACACCTAAATCAAGGCCTCATTAAGTTAATTTGTCATGAATTATCCCATGTAAAGAAAAGGGTACTTTTTCCTATGGCACAAGAGCACATTTCTTTGAGGTACTTTTTCAAAAAACTCATCACCTTTTCTATGCTACCACATTTTCCATACATGTCTACCAAATAATTTTATCAAATTACTTGAACTTCCTTGTTGCTATGGCTAAAATCCTACAAAAGGTGCTTTCCAACAAACTATAGATGCTTGGAAAAAATCTATCATAGCATAATAGTAAGAAATATCATAGACAAGGTAGTGAGTAGTTTGAATAAATGCCTCGAAGAAATGTAGTCTCATGGTGATGGAATGCCATTCCATCACCATGAGACCACATTTCTTTGAGGAAAATTTTCAAAGAACTCATCGCATTTTCTATGCTACCACATTTTGCATACATGTCTACCAAAGCATTTTATCAAATTACTCACTTCCTTGTTGCTATGGCTAAAAGCCTAAAATAGGTGCTTTCCAACAAACTATGGATGCTTGGAAGAAATATATCAAAGCATAATAGTAAGAAATATTCTAGTCAAGGTAGTGAGTAGATTGAAAAATTTCCTTAAAAAATGTGGTCTCATGGTTATGGAATGCCAAGACACGTTTGTTTGTAATGGCATTCCATCACCATGAGACCCCATTTCTTTGAAGCATTTTTTCAAACTATTCAC
Organism: Sequoia sempervirens; assembly: GCA_007258455.2. Classification (NCBI taxonomy): domain Eukaryota; kingdom Viridiplantae; phylum Streptophyta; class Pinopsida; order Cupressales; family Cupressaceae; genus Sequoia; species Sequoia sempervirens. The sequence continues at coordinate 189,983,645 of VDFB02252616.1, read as the reverse complement.
TGCCTTCTCTATGATACCACAGTTATCGTACATCTCTACCAAAGTATTTTATCAAACAATTCAACACCTTGCTACTATGGATAAAAGCCTAATAACAAGTGCTTTTGAACAAGCTGGGTATGTGCAGGATCATCATGGAAAAAATAGCCCTTAAGTGGCAAAAAATTCAAAAAAAATAGAGTTAGGCAACTTGACGTAAAAATTTGAATAAGTTATCTATATTATTTCAAAAATATGTAAGAATGTAATCTATATCAAATTGAATGTAGTTTTTAAACTACTAGGTTTATTTAAAAAAAATCTATTTGGTGAAAATTTGAAATTTCAATGTAGTAGTACTTAAATTTCAGGAATAAAATAAGTAGGTGTATGTATGACCACACTAACCACAATAAAATGATAATATTTTTTTATAAGATTTTAGATATAAGTAGAGGACTCATGTCCCGATGTGATGCATATTTTTTTGTAATTATTTTCCAAGTAAATAATTAATTATTATTTTTTAATTACAAATTTTAAAAAATATAAAAACTCATATGTCTAACTACCTTAACTTCATAAAAAATTCATGAAATTCATTTTTTTTAATCCTATATTATGTGAATCATAGAATGTGATGCATGTTTCAAATTCAAAAAATGTGATATTGTTTGAAAGCTATAGATGTTTTTAATCGGCCTATTAATCAGGACTTCATTCCTAATTCAATTAGAATATGAATAATAATAATTTATTAAATTCAAAGTAAAGCATAATTTATATTGGTGGAAAGCTAAGAATATCCTTTAAAAATCCTTTTCGTTTCATCAATTTTGGATAAAAACAAGTTGTTAGCCACATACCTATCATATCGCCACTTTTTGGCCCTTCATGATCCTGCACATACCCAAATATGGATAGGGAAAATAGTAAGCATGATAGTCAAAAATATATAGTTTAATAAGTACTCAAAATTTTGTTCATTATCTCATACATTATAAGCCATGACGTGCATCACTATTGTAGTTTTTTGTGATTGAATAATTTTTTTATTTTATTTTCAGATGTTGGAAGTGGATATACCTCCAAATGTTCATAGGGAAATAGAGCTTAGTGTTTCATCTGCTATAGAATCCTCAATGCCTCTCACGTAGGTTTGAGGCAGATTACTAAATTTCAATTTACATTTGTAGTTATAGCTATTAGTTAGTGAAAAATCAAACCATAATTGATTCATAGTTTAATTTCTCTTTAGATGGTTTCTATAGGGCTTCAACATGCCTCAACATAGGCATGCGAACCTTTCCCTTGAGGAGAGTGATCATCTAGTGGCAGTAAGTGATTATTTTGTTAAATACATCAATTTTTATAATGTAATTTCTATATATTAATGTCTTTACTTGTTATTGTAATAGATACAACTTGACCAAGAACTAAACTCTAGGAGAAGCACTGGGAGCACTCCTTGACCTCAGAAAAAATGAGTGACATATTTATCACCATTTGGTTGACAAGGAAAGGGAAATAATTTTTTTCTAGAGCATGGATCTAGCAATGAATTTTGATTCTAGAGACCTTTGTTGTATGCCTATATGGCATTTTTGTACATATTTTGTATTAGATATATTTGACATTGTATGCCTATATGGAATTATTGTACTTTCCTATATGGCTATTTTGTATATATTTTATACTTATATCAACGTATTTTGATGTATACCTATATAGCTATTTGGTTAATACAATTTTTTTTATCGATGGTGTCCATATATTTGCATTATAAATCCATGGTTCAATAGATATGATTTACGTGTATTCAAGTGTATACTTTACAAATTATGTGTATACTTTGTGAATTACATGTATTTCAATGTATATTTTTTATTCATACATATACTTTGTATTAATTTGCATATACTATGTATTCATGTGTATACTTCAAGGCTTACGTGTATTTCAGTACTTGTGCTTCCCTTATTCACATGTATTCTTGACTTATTCACATGTATACTTATTAATTGGTTAGCCCTAGTATTGATCATTGTTGTCCTTCATGGTTTGTCTTGAGTATTTATTGATTGATGCTAAACAACTTCAATATTTCTAGGAATACTAGTAGAGTCACAAATTAGAAAATTGCACAAATTGAAAAGAAAAGATTAATTGTAAATAAATGCACTAATTATTAACTTGATAATTGACTAAGAATGAGTATAATATATATATCAAGAGACGAGCCTTCTAGAATGGCAACTTCCCACTAGAAAATAGGAAAAACATTCCCAATACTTTGAAGGAAATAATCCACCCAAAATTGCAATGAGAGATAAGGAAAATGAACCTACATAGGCATAACTGAATAAAGAATAGTTCACCCTTCATAGCTTGGTGAAAACATTGCCAAACTTATAAGATCTTAATGATAAAGAAGAATTATGATCTATATAATATAGAATTAGTACCCACTTTGATGACTACAAAATTTTCAACCATGGGCTTATCATGCTTTTTCAAGTTTGGTAAGAAGGCTTATTTAAGATCCTTGAGTAGCATATTTCCTAATGCCCCCTTTTTCTTACATATCCCAATTTAGTTTAATTCAAAGAGTTCCATCAAATGTTTTATGTAAAAGTAAAAAACATGTTTTCAATTAGTTTTACATGAGATGTTTTATAAAAATATTCTAGTATATTTAATCTTTTGATTGGAACAACTCAATTAAGCAAAGGATACATAATCTTCAGAACACTTGCAAAACATAATATTCATAGTAGATGATGAGTAGTTAACTTCTTGACGCATTATCATACAAACATTTATCTTGAATAATCTTTAAACATTTTCATAGCATAAATCTCATAGTACATAATGAATTTTTATGTTTTTGATCCATCACCATATAAACATGTCAAAAGATGTATATGTCAACTTTTTGCAATATTATTTCCTATAGACGAAATGGACTTCGGAGAAAGCTTTATAATTTATAATACATATAAGAAATGGACTTGCATGAAAAATTTATTTATCATACCAAATAATAAATGTACTTGAGAGCATCACTTGTTTCTCTTAGACTCCAATTTTCAAGGATAGAAAATCATTTCAAATGAAAATGACAAAATGCTTCACAACCAAAGTTGTCAACTGAGAGAAAAAAATGTTTCCAAGTTACACCATTGTATGCATTTACAATTAGTTGTATATTGTTGTAAGGGAAAGGAGGATAATTAAAAAATGTCTTGAACTTTCTAGACTTGAGGATGATCATATGTTTTTGGTGTGGAAAACTTAGACTTATCGACTGTCGTGTGAATATTTCTCCTTTCAATTTTTTTGCATGTCATCATAAGGGATCGAGATGGTTGAATATAGCTTGGAGTGACTTGTCATGTTTGGGTGTGAAAAAGGACCATGCCTAGTGTAAATGTACCTATTAGAACACATTGGAATAGTTTGTTTGGTCACACAAGTTGCAGAAGGAAAGTTGCACCACTTTATAACTTTACACTACTTGCATTTGATACTTTTTCCATCAAGTGAAAACTAGACACCATAGTAAAATGAATCGAAGATAACAAAATATGAGAGAGATTATTGTAGAAGATTCCAACAAAATACTATAGGCTTAGATGAAGAGTTCGTAAGAATCACAGTTTTCGAGTAATCACCCATCAAAGATTGCAACCATTTTGCACTTTGGACCCTTAAGGGATCGAAATGGTTGAATGTAGGTCAGAGTGATTAAGTGTGTTTCGGTGTGAAAAATGACTATGCCTAGTGTAAAATTATCCATTCAGATGCATTGGAATAGTTTTTTTGATCACACGAGTTGCAAGACAAAAGTTGCACCACTTTGCAACTTTACACTGCTTGCATTTGACACTTTTTCCATCAAGTGAAAATTGGATATGAAGGGAAAATGACTATGAGATAACAAAAATTAAGAGTTTATTGTAGAGGGGTCCAACACAATATCATAGGCTTAGAGAGAGAGTTCGTAAGCGTCATGGTTTCTAAGTAATAGCCTATCAAAGATCACAGTTATTTTGCACTTTGGACCCTTAAGGGATTGAGTTGGTTGAACATAGCTTAAAGTGATTCAAAATGTTTAGGTGTGAAAGAGGACCATGCCTAGCATCAACGTACCCATCTAGATGCACTAGAATAGTTTTTTTGGTCATACAAGTTGCAGAATAAAAGTTGCACCACTTTGCAACTTTACATTGCTTGCATTTGACAATTTTTCCATCAAGTGGAAACTAGACACCACGGGAAAATGACTTAAAGTTAACAAAAACCAAGAGAGGTTATTGTAGAGGGGCCTAACATGATTCCATAGGTTTAGATGAAGAGTTTTTAGCATCACGATTTTTGAGTAGTAGCTTGTCAAAGATTGTTTCCCTTTTGCACTTTGGACCCTTAAGGGATCGAGTCGGTTGAACATAGCTTAGAGCAATTCAATGTGTTTGGGTACAAAAGAGTACCATGCCTAGTGTAAAAATACCCATCTAGATGTTTTGGAACATTCTGTTTGGTCACATGAGTTGGAGAATGAAAGTTGCACCACTTTGCAACTTTACACTGCTTGCATTTGACACTTTTTCCATGAAGTGAAAACTGGACACCATAGGAAAATGACTCTGAGATAACAAAAATTAAGAGAGGTTATTATAGAGGGTCCTAGCAAAATTCCTTAGGATTAGATAGAGAGTTCGTAAGAATCACATTTTCTAAGTAATAGCCTGTCAAAGATTGCATCCATTTTGCATTTTGGACCCTTATGGGATTGAGCCAGTTGAACGTAGCTCAAAGATTCAACATGTTTGGGTGTAAATAGGACCATGGATAGCATAAAAATACCCATCCAAATGTGTTGGAACATTCTATTTGGTCACACGAGTTGCAAAATGAAAGTTGCACCACTTTGCAACTTTACACTACTTACAATTGACACTTTTTCCATCAAGTCAAAATTAGACACCACCAAAAAATGACTTTGAGATTAAAAAAAACCAATAGAGGTTATTTTAGAGGTGCCCTACATGATCTTGATTCCTCAGATGAAATTTTCATAACTGACACAGTATCTAGGTAGCAGGCTATCAAAGATCAAGTTACCCTTTTGCAATTTAGACTGTTAAGGGACTATGTTGCATGAATTACAAATGTTTGAGTGCAGAAATAAATTTCAAAATTTGAGTAAATATCATTAAAAATATTTATGTGAATAGATGGTATATTATATTGATATTGATATATAATTATTAGGTTGATTTTTTTTAATAAATGAAGTTTTTATAATAAGTTAGTCAATTGGTTCTAGTTATAATAGGGAGAGAATAAAAGAAGAAAAATAATGATTGTTAACCATCAATGGTTATTACACTCACTATATTAATAATATGATGTTTACAATAAAATGAGATTTATTTGGAAGTCCTAATTCTTGTGTTTGTGCTACAATTGTCTAATATGCTTCATACACCATTCTGGAATCCAAGTGTTTGTACTTGTAGGCACAATGCTTTCTCAAAACTATCAAGTGGTAATACTAAATCATGAGAAAAGAAAAACTATATGAATTCCAACACCCCACTTAAATCACATATTGAATCAATGTTCCCCATTTTCATGCACACAAACTTAGCTTATAAGATTCTCTCATAATAACCAAAAATACGATTCAAGGATGCCTTAGGTACTTTGTTCTCATAGATCTTTTACAATTTCACTCATACATTTGAGATTATTTTATAATGTCTAAATCATAGGTACTCATGATGAGGTTAACTTCAAATTAATAACTTGAAATTACCTCTCTAAGCTTCACACACTCTTTTATAATGGCTTAAAATTATAATTGAGATTCGTCAAGATCATCAAAATAAGGATGTTGCATTGCTTTTTTGGCTAAGATTCTCTTGGATGGCTCATAAATTAGCATTTTCTACAAGGAGACACCAATCAATTTTTATTAGTTTACTTACAAATAGGAAAAGTAAAAGAAGAAAAAGAAAGAGCATCCAAAATGGAAATGGAATGAAAATAGATGGAAGGCACTTGGGTATGTACAGGATCATCATGGAAAAAATAGGCCCTTAAGTGGCAAAAAATTCAGAAAAATTAGAGTTAGACAACTTGACGTAAAAATTTGAATAAGTTATCTATATTATTTCAAAAATATGTAAGAATAGAATTTGTAGAAAATTGTATATAGTTTCTAAACTACTAAGTTTGTTAAAAAAAAAAAAAATCTATTTGGTGAAAATTTAAAATTTCAATGCAAAAGGTACTTAAATTTCGGGGAAAAGTAGGTGTCTGTTTGACCACCCTAACCACAATAAAATGATAATATTTTTTCATAAGATTTTATATATAAGTAGAGGACTCATGCCCTGTGATGCATATTTTTTGTATTTTTTCCAAATAAATAATTAATTATGATTTTTTTATTATAACATTTTAAAAAATATAAAAACTTGTATGTCTAACCACCTTAACTTGGTCAAAACTTCATGAAATTAATTTTTTCTTTTTTTAATCCTATAGTATACAAAGCATAGAATGTGACACATGTTTTGGATTCAAAAAATGTGATACCTTTTGAAAGCTATACAAGTTTTTCAATCAACCTATCAATAAGGACTTTTATCATAATTTGAATAGAAAATGAATAATAATTACTTATTAAATTCAAAATAAAGCATAATTTATATCGCTGGAAAGTTGATAATCTCCTTTAAAAACCCTTTTCGTTTAATCAATTTTGGGTAAGTCGTCAGTCACATACACATCATATTGCCACGTTTTGGCCCATCATGATCCTGCACATACCCACTTATAGACAATGAATGCACACCATTTGGTTCCAACTTGGGAGTAGTAAGGCTTAAATCTTGATGCTTCCATTGAGGATAGGCATGCTCGTCTCTCAACTTAGTCACTCATAGTCATACATCTTCATTGGGAGTTCCAAGATACCTATTGCACACGACAACCTCTCATGATTAGAATAACTTGAAATTCAAAATGCTCTTATAATGTCTACATCATAGGTGCTCATGATGAGGTTAACTTCAAATGAATAACTTGAAATTCCCTCTCTAAGTTTCACACACACTTTTATAATGGCTTAAAATCATAACTGAGATTTGTCGAGGTCATGAAAATAAGGATGTTGCATTGCTTTTTTGGCTGAGATTCTCTTGGATGGCTCATAAATCAACATTTTCTGCAAGGGGACACAAATCAATTTTTAGTAGTGTGCCATAGAAAAATGGCCCCTTATCATTTTCATGTCCTTTTAGGTCTTGTTTCATGGTGTTTGATATATTTTGCTCTGATTTTATGTTGTAACATGGCTTGAACATGCATATTTAGGTATTAAAATTCAAATAATGATGTCTTGCGAAGGTGTTGTGAAGTACATTGTAAGACATTTCTACATTCTTCTAGACTCTATTTATTACAATTCACCTAAAAAACACCTTTTTATCACTAATCAAGTCCTATTTTGAAGTGTTGTAAATTCTTGTAACAAGATTTCTCGCTTTTGTGGGCACAACTCCACTATTTATCCCTTTCTCATGCTTGATTTGGTCCCTTTATGCCCTCATATGTATTAATTAAGTGTATTTTTGAATGTTAACCCGACAAATAACATTAAATAGAAGTTAATTCTAGACACCCATTTTCAGGTCCTAGGTGGGACCCATTTGCCATGGGTGGCAAATGAGTCCCCCTTGGCTCCAAATTCAAAAATTTTAAAATTTCCTTTCAGGTTTTCATTCAAAAACACTTGATGTCAGCCTGTGATGTATGAATGGTTAACTAAGGCACAAGATTGTATAAATATGTGATTTTCACCTCATTTTACATCTCCTAACACATTCAATTAATCTCCTACAATCCTCCAACATTCACACATCATATTCAAGCAATATTAAGCATTCAAACATCTTACAACATCTTATCAAGTAATACTCAAGCACTTTAGAGCATCCATTGACATTACTTTAGATTTGCATTATCAAAGGTTTGGTAAGTTGATAGCATTTGCATGTTGTTAGTTTATCATTCTCTTTCATTTCATTAATTCATTAAGGGTTTGATTGCCAAAAGTGGGGTTTGACCAAGGCAAACCCCTATTTTCTAACCCTCAACCATCTTTTCCCTATTGAATGTGTGTTTGTAGACCTAGGTATGCAGATTTAACAAAAATTTTAGTGTTGAAGATTGGTAAATAAGTCAACTAGGTGCTTCAAGTTAGCTCATTCATATTTCAAGCTTGGAGAAGGTTTTTTGTCTGTTTCCTATAGAATTGACTTCAACAACCCAATAATCAGAGATTTCCAAATTTGCTATTGCAAAGTTGTTTCCTGATTTTTTAGAATTTTGGGAGAGGATAGATTTGCCACCAGTGGCAAATGAGTCCCACCTTAGGACTGAAAATCTGAATTTTTTCAGATTCTAGATCCCGACAGACAGAAACTAGTTCCCAACACTTTTTCACTAGTAGGAGGACTATTTCGCTACCCTACGTGAATGAGTCCCACTATAAAATTTCAATAATTTTAGTCAGCATCCACAACATTCTAGAATCATGAAAAATTTCCCAGGTGCACTCTATTTCATCTCATTTCTTTCTATCCTACATTATTTCTTCATTTAGTTTATTTTTTGCATATCACAGTGTGTTTTCCAACATAGAACTAAAATCTTAGTTTTGCATTCATATTCATTCATTTAGATCACTCAATTGCATTTAGTTTACTTCATTTAGCTTAGATAACATCTCACATGACATTATTTGAATGAACCCTTAGCATTTTTGGGCCCTATCTCTTTCCTTTTAGGTGAAAAACCCTAGAAGAGCTAAAGAAGTCCATAGGAACAAAAAAATAAATGGTTCAAGTAGGTTACTTACAAATAGAAAAATTAAAAGAAGAAAAATAAAGAGAATCCAAAATGGAAATGAAATGAAAATAGATGGAAGGCACTTATAGAAAAAAAATCCACACCATTTGGTTCCAATTCGAGAACAAAAAGGCTTAAATCTTGATGCTTCCATTGAGGATAGGCATGCCAGTCTCTCAACTTAGTCACTCCTAGCCATACATCTTCATTGGGATCTCCAAGATACCTATTGCACACAAAAACCTCTCATGAATACAACATGAATAGAATATAACCAAACTATTACTTTCCAACCTTTTGGAAACTTGTAACCTATTATAAAAACAACACAATTTAATCTTCCTCTTAGTTTACTAATCTATTGAGAATATCCTACGTCATTTTTTTCATATGTTTGAGAAAAAATAAAAAAACCATTGAACTTTGTATGCTTTTCCATAGTTGTAAACATAAAGTGTGCTACATTTACAAATCTGATAACTTCATCAATCACCTACATACATAATATAAACATTAGATGATAACATTTGCATCATAGCATTGGCATCATATGAATTAATGTGCATACAAGTATAAATTAATAAGGACCAATGTGCATACTTACAAATTAATCCAACGAACCATCCGGGTCTACTGTACTCTTTATTATGTCAAGTATTGCCTCATGGTCAGAGTCACAGACCTTCCACAAGGTCTTGCTCAAAGGTCTACCCCCATATTTCGTCAAACTAACATTGGATGCCACAACAAGGTTTGAGTAATGAAGAATCTTTTGATGTGTGTCAAAGTCTTGAAACAACCAATATTTAACACTCTTATGTGGGTACCTTCTAAGCCACATTTCAGTAACAACAGCTCAACCTATAGGGTATTCGATGTTTTCTCCATCTATAAATGGGGCCTCCAATTTATTTTTGGCCTCAACACAATGACACAAAGTAATAGTCCATTCCCTCTTCATCAAGTCTCCAACTGCAATAGTTGCATAAACATGCCCTACATTGATATGTGCAATAAATTAGATGAAATTATTCAACATTAAAAATACACTACAAAGTAAGATAACAATAGGAATTTTAAAAACTATGCTAGTAGATATATTACTTGGTTTAACAAGATTTGATATTTGGTCAAAGTCAATCGATGAATCCATCTGTGTTAGTTCCAATTTCATTGAAGGGTGATACATGTGAAGTGGGCTAAGATAACTTAATGAACATTTCTCAATCCACTCCTTTGTCTCACAATCATCCTAGGCTTGCATTTACATGAAGAACAAAAACATGTCATCTTTCATGTATTGATACTCCATGAACCTACATTTGAGCTATAGAAAGAGTGTAGCTCACTTGATCTTGTCAATGTACAAAAATCCTCATATGGTGCAATGTTAGTATCATCCATCAACGAAAAAAATCTATGAACTGAAGTCGTACCTTCATTACCTGGACCCATCAAAGCATTACACGACTCGATGATTGATTTTACATTTGTCAACTTTGCATTGTCTTTATACTTTAACTCTTCTTGTGCTAATGCTCTTTTCACACATGCTCTTGCACCATCATGCTCCCCCTTTTCATGCCTAGCCTCATAAAAGTTCTAGATATGTTGAACAACTATAATGAAAGGAATCCTACTCAACCAATAGAACATGCACGAGTTCTTGAACTATAATGCACAGTTATCTGACCATATTATATGTTGATCATATGTTATGCCCCTCTGAGCCAAATCACTATAGAACATCTGGAAGAAACCTTGCATGAAATCTGGAGAATGGGTGTGATCATCACTAATATAAAAGTGATACTCCCTCAATACCTTCCTTTGGTCCTCTATATTATAAATTGCATGAATGAATGCTAAGTGCACAAATATCAAAACTTGTGTGGAGTTGTAATATTGTGATTGCACCTCATGCAGTGGCTATATAGTTTAGTTATCTGCAAAGTCAACCACTAAAACTATGTTTCCAACTAGAAAGGTGTCCTTGCGCAACTTGAATTGTGTGTCCAAACATTGGGCTCTATGGGTATTCCTTGCATACTCATACAATATATTGTCACAAAACATAGACATAAATTGATACACTAAAATCTTTTGAATAACCAAATCATACCTTTTTACTTGATGATAATCTTTTGTAACGTATGCCACTATTTTATACTTTTCAAACCCTACTCTAGTTTATGTCCCACCTCATGTGTGATTTCCGTATGTTGACATACTAGCATACATTGCAAGCCACCACAACATTGACATGAACCATCCAAGCATAGTTTCCTATAGAATATTTGGCCATCCTCTATTTCACATAAATTTTTTGATAAGAAATTTCTTGAAGATGTTGGTGGGGCATGTATACCACAATCCCACAAAATATTGTTAGTATGAAAATATAAACATATAGAATGATGAACATCATAATGGTCAGAGAATTCAATATGTAGTCTACAACAAGTAGTGCATGTGTAATTTATCTTGACATAAAAAGGTTTAATCATTTCAAAATATCTTTGAGAATTTTGAATTTTAGAATAATCCTATTGAAATTTACAAAAAAATTGGGTTTGAGTCGTATCCAAAATATTATTTGGATGTGGCTGATGGTTTTGACTACCAATTCTCCTTCTTACCACACCCCTTTGATTCAAAGATTTCCTTGTGTTATTCTTCCAATATTCTTCAATTAGTGTTCCTAATTCTTCAAAAAATCATTTATATTTTCGTGGGAGTATCCCAAAGAATTCCCATAATTCATTTGAATCTATGCCCTCAATTATTTTCCTCCTTTGAATGGATCTTGATAAAGTTTTTCTATTAATTCCCAATTGTTCACTCATCTTTCTAATGCGATGACATCTCCTTGTTTGACTACTTTCCAAGGTCAATGTAATGACATGTCAAATGAAATTACTATCCTTTGAGCATGAGGTCATACCACACTCTCATAAGCATCCATTAGATTCTTCATAATAGTGTTTTCACTTGAAGCATTTGATATTCTCAACCCAAGAATCTTCATGATGTTTCTATAATTTATACCTCACATCATTTCAACAAATAGTTGACATCTTACAGTCTCATTTAACCTTTGAAAGAAAAATTTCCAAATCTTACCAGCATATCTTCTACAAGTGTGTGCTAGAATCTTACCTTCCATGTGTTGCAAAATATCCTCATCAATATTAATCAAATACTTTGTCTTTCTATGCAAAATTCATTTAAGTGAGGTGGGCTAGATCACGTACCTTTGATCAAGGGTGGAATAGATGACATACCTCGAGGTTAACATGTGGAGGATGGTGTACCTTCTTCCTCAAATTTGAGTGATGATGTACTCTCAATTTGAGGTGTGGTGTCCATGGTGTCCCTTCATAGTCACTTGTGGTAGATGGTGTCCTTCCATATTCACTTGCGGTAGATGGTGTCCCTCCATATTCACTTGTGGTATATGGTGTCCCTCCATATTCACTTGTACTTAATGGTGTCCCTTCGTATTCACTTGCGGTAGAGTGTGTGTCTCCAACTATGGTATCCAATTATGTCTTAGCATAATTGTTTTGCATTCATGCCCTTTGTGCCGCCAATGCCTTTTCTCTTTCTGATGGTTGAGGTTCCTCTTCAATTGGCTTGTTTTTGTCAATCGTATCCAATTTCTTCTTCTGACAATATTCCCTCATCCATTCTTTATTTGTTGCTTTATTAGTTTCATACTCTTCTTCTGTTGGTTTATTCTTTCTTTGTTTCCTCGTCATGGTGGATAATTTTACCTGTAGCATGGTAATGAAACAAATATTAGTTCCTAAAAAATGAATCCATACTAATAAATGAAATATATATCATTCAAGGCTTCATACAAAATACTTACAATAATCTTGTAGAAGAGTATTTCTAGCATAGAAAAAGGTCACATGACCTTTTTGGATGGAATTCCTTAAAGAAATGTGGTAATGTGGCATGCCATGATTGGAATATAGGGTCAAAATGGAAGTATGGACAAGGCATGTGATTTTTTTCACAATATTTTTTTGGTAGACATGTATGCAAAATGTGGTAGCATGGGAAAGCTAGTGAGGTCACTAGATTTCCAATGCTCACATGATTTTTTTGATGGAATTCCTTAGAAAAATGTGGTCATGTGACATGCCATGATTTCAAGATAGGCTCAAATTGGAAGCATGGACAAGGCATTTGAATTGTTTGACAATATTTATTTCATAGACATGTATGCACAATGTGGTAGCATTGGAAAGCTAGTGAGTTCACTAGCTTTTCAATTTGGTAGGGTTGAAAAGGTAGGGGTAGCGTGAGAAAATTCCTCATAGAAATGGGGTGTCATGTTGATGTACCAAATTCGGTAGGTTTTACAAGGTAGGGGCAGCATGAGAAAATGCCTCATATAAATGGGGCATGAGAAAATGTATCACCATGACACCCCATTTCTATGAGGCATTTTTTCACGCTGCCCCTATCTTGTCAACCCTACCGAATTGCAAAGCTAGTGACCTCACTAGCTTGCCAATGCAGTGGAGTTGATAAGGTAGGGGTGGTGTGAGAAAATGCCTCATAGAAATAGGGTCTCATGGTGATAAAATTCCTCATATAAATGGGGTATCACAATGGTACATCACTTTGAGACACCATTTCTATGAGCCATTTTCTCACGCTATGCCTACCTTGTCAACCCTACCGAATTGGGGCAGCTAGCTTGCCAATTCGGTAGGGTTGACAAGGCAGGGGCAGTGTGAGAAAATTCCTCATAGAAATGGGGTGTCATGGTGATGTACCATTTCTATGAGGCATTTTCTCACGTTGCTCCTACTGTGTCAACCCTACCACATTAGAAAGCTAGTGAGCTCACTAGCTTTCCAATGCTCACCTGATTTTTTGGATGAAATTCCTTAAAGAAATGTGGTCATGTGGCATGCCATGATTGCAATATAGGATCCAATTGGAACCATGGAAAAGGCATGTTAATTTTTTGACAATAATTTTTTTGTAGACATGTATGAAAAATGTGGTAGCAATGGTAAGCTAGTGAGGTCACTAGCTTGGAAATTCGATAGGGTTGACATGGTAGGAGAAGTATTAGTAAATTCCTCATAGAAATGGGGTATCGCGGTGGTTGAAAAGGGAGGGGAAGCATGATAAAATGCCTCATAGAAATGGGTTCTCACCATAAGACCCCATTTCTATGAGACATTTTCTCATGCTAACCCTACCTTGTCAACCCTATGACATTGGAAAGCTAGTGTTTTGTCAATATAGATGAAAACGAAAATAGTTTCAAAGATCTATCAATGTGGGAGGACTGTATTCCAATTTTGTGGAGACATGTATACAAAATTTGGTAGCATAGAAAATGCAATCAATTGTTTGATAAAATGTACATCACCATGAGAACCCATTTCTTCAAACAACTGATTGTCTTGTCTATGATGTTTGATAAAATTCTTTGGTAGACATGCATGGAAAATTTGGTAGCATAGATAATGAAATCAACTCCTTGGTATATTTTTTTGACAAAATACCTCAATAAGATATGTCCTCATGGACTAGAATGATTGTAGGATATGCATAAAATGAATTTTCAAGGATATGCAATTTGTAGGTGTAAAACCAAATTCAACTACATTTTCCAACATCCCCCATGCCTATACCAAAATGAAATCTTTGGAGAGTAGTATGTACATCCACAGTAGAGGATTGAAAAATGATGTATTATTTTACTTACTTATAACTTTTTTCATATATATGTGTGTATATAAAATGTGGAAGCATACACAAGGTAAGTCAATTGTTTAACAAAATGCCTCAAAGAGATGTGGTTTAAAATGTAATTGGAAAGTGTAAAGAATGGTGTAATTTAAAATGTGCATTAACAAGCTAAGGTTATAATGACAAACAAATAATGATCAACATGGAATATAAAAAATAACAAAATAAAAGCAAGACAAAATAGAATGAAAGAAAATGTGTAAAGACTTCACATACCTAAAAAACCAGAGTTTTGAATGGAGGAGTTCTACCCAATTATGTAGCCTTTGCTTCTTTCTTTTAACTCCTCAACAATGAATTTTTTAAAAGTTTGTTCCCCTCCAAACTTCAATTGTATATCAATCTTCAATGAAATTTAGACTTTAATTGATATTATATGCCTTTCAATGTGAAAACTTTGCTATTTCATGTAAAGGTGGTTGAAAGATCATGAAAAAGGTGGTGGAATGTGAAAAACTTGCATGCACACTTCACAAAATCATCAAAAAGATGTTTTTGTTGAAACACATGCAAAACCACGAGAATATACAAAATGCGGGCCTTGAGATCATGAGTATTTCTATTTTTTACCATTTTTAGAAGAAGACAAAATTCACTCATGTGTTATGTCTTGCTAAAATAATGTCCATATCTCTACTACTTCAAAACATGCTCATGTTATGAGAAAGTTTATTTTTTATGTTTCTTTTGTCTCTTTCTCTCTATACCCTTCCCTCTACCCTTAAGCCCTTAAACCATATACTCTCTACCCTCTATCTCCCTCCCTCTCTCTCTCTCAAGTCTCTCCCTCCTACCCTCTCCCTCTCTCAAGTTTCTCTCTCTCTCTCTCCTTCACTCACTCCTACCTCTATCCCCTATACCCTCTAACATCTCTCTCTCTCTCTCTCTCTCTCTCTCTCTCTCTCTCTCTCTCTCTCCTCTCTCTCTCTCTCTCACTTCAGTCTCTCTCTCTCCTGCCCCTCCTCTCAGGTCTCTCTCTCTCTCTCTCTCACACACACACTCACTCCAATCTCTATCCCCTCTACTCTCTACCCTTAACCCTCAACCCCTCCTCTCTCTATCTCTCTCTCTCCTACCCCCTTCTCCCTCTCTCAAGTCTCTCTCTCTCACTCACTCCTTCTATCTCTCTCCCATCTACCCTTATCCCTCTAACCTCTACCCTAAACCCTTAAATCCTTAAACCCTCTACCCTATAGCTCTCTCCCACTCAATCCCTCTATCTCACTTCAAGTCTCTCCCTCCTACCCCTCTCCTCTCAAGTCTCTCTCTCTCTCTCTCTCACTCACTCCTATCTCTCTCCCTCTACCATTAACCCTCTACCCCTTAAACCCTTAAACCCTCTACCATTTTACCACCGGCACCCTTAGAAAGCCCTTAAACCACTCTACCCTCCTACCCTCTATCTCTCTCCCCACTCCCTCACTCTCTCTCACTCCCCTCCATCTATCTCTCTCCCTCTGCCATAACCTTAAACCCACATGAAACCCTTAAACCCTGATCCTCCTACCCTCTATCTCTCTTCCCTCCCTCCCTCTCTCTCTCTCTCAAGTCTCTCCCTCCTACCTAATAGCTTCTCTCCAGTATCTCTCTCACTCACTCCTATCTCTATCCCCTCTACCCTTAACCCTTAACCCTCTACCCTTAACCCTTAAACCATTTACCCTCTACAATCACTCTCTCCCATTCCCTCACTTTCCCTCTCTCTCTCTCAAGTCTCTCCCTCTTATCCCCTCTCCCTCTCTCAAGTTTCTCTCTCTCACTCACTAACTCCTATCTCTCTCCCCTCTACCTTTAACCCCCTATCATCTATCTCTCTACCCTCTATCTCTCTCCCAATCCTCTACCATATATCTCTATACCATTCCCCCCCATCTCTCTCTCTCTTACTCCCTCTATCTCTCTCCCATCTACCATTAACCCTATACAGTAAACTCTTAACCCTTAAACCCTCTACCCTAGCCTGCTAATTCAGTGAAATTAGAAATGTAGTGGTTTGTTTGGAAAAATGGGTCCAAGAAATGGGGTCTCCTAGTGACCCCATTTCTTGGACCAATTTTTTGAAATAGGCCAAGTTAGGTTGCCAATTTGGTGAAATTGGAAATGTAGTGACTTGTTTGAAAAAATGGGTCCAAGAAATGGGGTCTCCTGGTGATTTACATCACTGAGAGACCCCATTTCTTGGAACCATTTTTTCAAATAGGCCAAGTGAGGTTTCCAATTTGGTGAAATTGACAATGTAGTGACCTATTTGAAAAAATGGGTCCAAGAAATGGGGTCTCCCAATGCTTTACATCACTAGGAGACTCCATTTCTTGGACCCATTTTTTCAAATAGGCCAAAATAGATTGCTAATTTCACTGAATTGGCAAGCTAGTGGGGTCTCGCTCTCTATCTATCTCTCTCTCAAGTCTCTCCCTCCCATCCCCTCTCCCTCTCTTAGGTATCTCTCACTCTCACTCACTCCCTATATATATATATCTATCTCTCCAGTCTCTCCCTCCCACCCCATCTCCCTCTCGTAGGTCTCTCTCTCTCTCACTCCCTCTATCTCTCTCCCCTCTACCCTTAACCTTAAACTCTCAACCCTCAACCCTTAAACCATCTACCCTCTACCCTAAATCCTAATCCATCAACCCAATACCCTCAACCCATATACACTCTACCCTATACATTGGACCCTCAACCCTTAAACCCTAAACCCTTAAACCCTCTACCCTAATTCCTAACTCCTGCTCACCTCAAGCCAATGGCCAAACCATCCAACCCTCCCCTCACCACCCTAATCCCTCAACCCTGTACCTCACCTCTGCCCTCCCTCACCTCCCCATCACCCTTAAACCCTCCTATTGAATCCAATGCCTTTACCCTTGGCCCTAATCCCTCAACCCTTAACCCTCTGCCCCTAATTCTTGAAACCCTATACCCTCTACCCTATACATTGTACCCTCAACCATATACCCTCAACCCTTTACCCTCAACCTTAAACCCTCAACCCTCAACCCTTAAACCCTAAAACCTTAAACCCTCTACCCTCTACCCTCTACCCTATACATTAAACCCTCAACCCTCAATTATCAACCCTCAACCCCTATGCCCTCTACCCTCTATATTAGACTATCAACCCTAATCCTTCAACCATATACCCTCAAACCTATACCCTAAACCCTCTACCCTCAACCCTTAACTCTCAACCTTAAACCATTAAACCCTAAACCCTTAAACCTTCTACCCTTTACCCTCTACCCTAATCTCTCAACCCCATACCCTCAAGCCAATACCCTAAACCCTCAACCCTATAGGTCCTCAACCATATACCCTCAATTCTTAACCCTCTACCCTATACATTGGATCCTCAACCCTCATATATCTTTGTCCCTCCCTCCTCTCCTCTCCTCTCTATCTCACTTCTCCCTCCATCTCTCCCACCATCCATCCCTACCTCTCTACCCTAATCCCTCAACCCTTAAACCCTTAAACACTCAACCCTAAACCCTAAACCCTCAACCCTTAAACCCTTTTCGCTCTACCCTCAACCCAATACCCTCTACCCTCAACCCTAATACCTCAACCCTTAAACCCTTAAATACAATTAAAATCTCTAACATAATCCCTTAATCCCTCAACCCTTAAACCCTCAACCCT
Source organism: Sequoia sempervirens (assembly GCA_007258455.2). NCBI lineage: Eukaryota > Viridiplantae > Streptophyta > Pinopsida > Cupressales > Cupressaceae > Sequoia > Sequoia sempervirens. Next base: position 189,965,318 of record VDFB02252616.1, on the reverse strand, counting down.
CAACCCTCAACCCTCAACCCTCTACCCTCAAACCTCAACACTTAATCCCTAATCCCTCAACTGTTATATCCTCTACCCTATACATTGGACCCTCAACCCTAATCCCTCAACCATATAACCTCAAACCTCTACCCTCAGGGTAAAAGCAAGAAGTTGGGTACATGAAGAGGGGAAATTGTGGGAAAAACAAAAAAAATCATAGGAAACATGTACATGTTTTCAAAAAAATGCATACGCCTTATGGATCAGGTACCCAAGCCTAAATCTGAATGTGCATGCATTCAACTCAGGTATGCAAACAAAAAATGCATATGCATTTCATGAAGATATTTTCTTTTTTAAATAAGTGACTGTATTTCATTTTTTCTCACCATTGTAGTCTATGGTAGAGAAGAAGAGAGGAGATTGCTTACGCATTTCAAAGGCTGTGATTGAAGAAAAATTTTATTGCCACCTCCTCCCATTGACACAACCTACCTCATCGACCTCCAGGTTGGTTGAATTTTTCCTTTTTTTTTGCTTTATATCTTTTTTTTTTGTTTTGTAATTAGTATTTAGTTTTTGTTTGTTTAGTGTGTTTTAGTTCAATGTTTTATAGTTTTTATTTGAATTTAAAAAACCAAAAAATCAACAAAACAAAGAACTTTATATTGTAAATTGAAAACCATAAAAACTAAATCTAAACTAGACACATTCAACTTAGAAATCAAAACCCTAGAAACCCTAGGTTACAAAATTTACATAGGTCTCTAAAAACTAATTTACACAAGTTAATCCTTGGACCTAAACCCTAAAATGTAAACCTAAAATGGGATATTTACCCTAAAACGTAGACCTAAAACCCTAAATTAGGTCTCCTTAAGGAGGTTTAGATTACATTTTTTATTTGACATAACCTTCTTTGTATGATTTTTACTCTCACTCATGGTTCTTAGTTTATTTAGGGTGGAAGTGATGAAAAGTTCAATATTAGGGGCATGTGATATAATAGAAGAGGTAAAATAAGGATGTGTAGTAAGATTTGATGATATAGCATGTAGGGAGAGATCACAAATTATAGTCCATAGGTTAGGTACACTTTGGTATGTTGGTGATCCACACAACTACCAATGAAATTCATAATTGACTAATAAAGGAGGTACAAACAATCGATGCATAGATCTATATATTAACAAAAAAATTGATTTAATTATAATATGTCCACATAATATAAATTTGATAGCTAATTTTATCTCGAAAAACTTCATGATTGTATAATTTAACTTGAGAAAGTGTACGAGTGATGTAAAATAATGTACCTTATGTGAAACTATGTGCCTGATTTAATAAGTTTATATATCATGATGCTAGTTGATAATCATGGTTGTATAATCACTCTATATCAATGTTATTAGCTTATATAGTGTGTGATGTATTCTCTTTAAAAAACATAGAAATGCCAGTCATACTTGTTAATCTAGACTATGTGCAATATGGATAGAGCTACACATAAATGTTATTAAATCAAATAAATATTAAAATGTGAAACATGAATGATTTCTGCCCATTTCTCTTATTTGGATGAGATCCTTTGTGAATTATGTAAGGATGCATTATGATCATATTTAAGCCTTAATTTATAGGATGTTATTCATAATATCTATAGGTTGTGTGTAATCTAATTCCTATTTTAACTCTCATGTGTAGTGGCATTGTTCTAGATTAGGAAAACTAAATGTTGTACTTTCTCTAAACTAGTGTGTCAAAGCTAACTTGTAGCACGGACATTTCAATAGAAAATTCAAATTAATTTTTTGAGAAACTCGATAGATGATTCATAAATGAAAGTCAATTCTATAACCAAAGGTTTATTTTCTAAGATTATTTATTTATTGAATTGATCAATTGATTCCTCACTTAGTGGCAGTTAGGTTCTTTTTGAAAACCCATGTGTCTAGAATTTATATAAATATGAAGGAAGAGTCTATGCCATAGAAAAGTTTCAAAAAATATATGATTAGAAAAAAAATTGGGTCTAAATCAATTTAGATCCCCTCTTCCTTTTTAAATCATCCAAGAGTGCTTAGAGGTCCAAATAGGTTCAAAATCCATTGTAACTCAACAAATTAGTTATAGTTGAAATCTAAAATTCCTAATTGTTGATATATTGAAGCTATTCCTAGAATTCCACATATTTTATTCAAAGCACTAAGTTTAGGTGGTAGGGTTTCTCATTTAATTGTAAAAATTTATTCATGTGTCTTCTATATGTTTTCATGTCATCAAATCTCTAAATCTAAACCCTAAATTCTAAAAGCACTCATTTTGTTGTAGGACCTTAAAATGAAATTTGGTTGCCTTAGGAAACTCCACCAAATTTTATTCCCTTAAGCCATGGAACATTTTTTCCTAGGACCTTACTAGACATAGATCCCCTTGAGCCATCTTATCACCCTAAATAGTGAATCGATGTCTTAAGGGGTCCTAATATGACATTTTTTAAGGGGATCAAAGAAGTTCTCAAAATTTGGTGAATAGAGTTCAAGCTCATCTTTGTTTATTTTTTACATTGCAATTAGGTCACTAGCATATATCTATGTGTCCCTTTGAATGTATTCTATTAATTTTTCATTCTTATCTTTAGTATTCTTTGAAAACAATGAGTGAGATTATAAATTTTAATGTTAGTGTTAAACTTATAATTTCTTCTTAACTACTTTGTCCCACTATAGAGAAATTGTGTCTCTTATCATGAAATTTTAAAATTTAGATAAATCAATTTATGCCCTTGGATTTAATTAAATTATATGTCATACTTGATTAATACATCTATTCATTTTGTTGTAGGACCTTAAAATGAAATTTGGTTGCCTTAGGCAACTCCACCAAATTTTATTCCCTTAACCCATGGACCATTTTGTCTTAGGACCTTACTACACATAGATCCCCTTAAGCCATCCTATCACCCTAAATCATAAATTGATTTCTTAAGGGGGAATTTGACATTTCTTAAGGGGATCAAAGAAGTTCTCAAAATTTGGTGAATAGAGTTTGACTCATCTTTTTTTATATTTTGTATATTGAAATTAGGTCACTAGCATATATCTATGTGTCTCTTTCAATGTATTCTATTAATGTTTCGTTCTTATCTTTAGTATTATTTGAAAATAATGAATGAGATTAAATAAATTTTAATAAAACCCCATAATTTCATTTCTACCCTTCATATTAACAACCCCACACTAGACTCAATTTAATGTGTGTACATGCTATGAATTTTTAATGTTATGGATTTTTTAATGTTATAAATCAAATGGTCTTAAAATGAAATATATTTTGAATTTATGCATGTTCAATGTGATTTTTAAATAAATTTCAAATTGTGTGCATTATTTAATTAGTTTGTTGATATATATTTTTTAATTGTTTAACATGTAGTTTCCATATCATTGCTCACATGGATCCAATTTTTAATTTAGAGGATTTTATGCCTAATCAAGAAATTCCTACAGATTCTGCACATCCCAATACACCACATGAAAAAAACCCTAGCACAACTCCACATTCTCCACCACCTAACCCCCCACCCCCTCCTCTAGTTGATCAAGATCAATTAAGAGAGAATATCCAAGCAAACCTCATTGTCATTCAAGGAAATATAGATCTCATAAAAAAATGAGCCTAGAGTCCCTCCCCATCTCGCACGGTTTGCATCTACAATGCAAACTATTGTCAATTATGTTTGATCTATTGATGCAGACCTAGATAGGTTCCATCAATGAAGAGAAGAGAGGAGACAATTCTATGTAGATGGATTGTCATATAAAGAAATCAATGACCTAAAAATTACCAAACAAGCCATGTGCCAATATTTTATTAACCCCCAAACAAACCAACCAATTCCACCCATAAAAAAAAAATCAATTTTATGGTGTAGGCACCCACAAATAGTTGCACATTTTTGGGAGAGATGGTGGGTGATGTTTGATAATCCACCACATGGCAACAGTAAGGTTCCCTTATACTTTTTGAGAAAGTTATGGGTTGAGTTTGAGTTGGGAAAAAAACCCAACTATTTTGATATGAGGTCATTTCAGGGAGTTGGGCATGGCATGCCCCAATATAGGCTAGGAGCACGTGTCGATCCTCAATGACATGCTCCAGTTGCTCCTATTGTTCCTCCTCCTCCTAGTGTTCTTGATGCATTTTATTAGTAAACCATGTTATTAACATTAGGAGCATTGAGTTCACTTTTAGGACATCTCACTCAGCAGACTACACACGTGGCCACTGAAGTGGCCAATAGAGAGCATGAAGGCTTAGGCTATAGGGATACTCAGAAATCCACTTTAGGTGATGCACATGCATCTGGGATGAGGTGATACCTAAATTTACTATATTCTGAGGATCGTCCTACACAGGTTTGTTCTTCTTTTGAACTTAAATTTAATTCAAGTTTGAAATGTGAAAAATTCATGTAAGTAATAACATCAAATTATATATATAATATAATATTAATTCAATAAGTGTTTGGTGTAGATGAATGATCATATGATGCCTGAAACTCAATATGATCATCGTGTGTATATGTCAAGTGTTGTAGATCTAGGCTCACCTTTTGGATAGGTACTTGAACCGATATATATTAAATAATTTGTGTGGATATATATCTAATTTAATTTTAATTTTTACACGTGTGAATTGATATATTATATCTAGATCCAGGGAAGTCATACAATACCTAGTACTGACCAATCACAAGTTACAGTGGTGAGCTCCCCTGAGACATCATCAGATCAGGTGTGTGCTTTCAAAAGTTTGTTAAGTTTAAATTAAATACACATCATAGATCTAATTAATTTTTTTCATTTACATACACATGTGTGAATGATCTGTAAGAACTGTTGTACATCTATATGGAGGAATTTCATGAGATACCATGGTGGGCCATGCACCTGAGACATTGTCGGCATTTATGCATGGGAAATCTTAGGTGTGTGATTATGAGGTCATATCATTCAAGGTTTTAAACTTTACTTTAAATCTCCTATACAATTTTTACAAACCTTTTAAATATATACATATTAGAGGTTTTCACATATTGTTTGCTTTATATGAATATGCAGGATATAGTAGATCAAACATTTTCATCTTCTCAAGTGACAGTTATGCTACCCGTTGAAGAAAATGTGCCAGTTATAGATTCACATGATCATATGATAATTTATGCATACTAGAAATCATTGTTACTATATTTACTAGATATTTAATTAAATTTATTTTTATCTAAAAGTTTATATTTTCAAGTTTAATATGTTTAATTATATCAAAATTTCTAAATAAATTTAAATCTAATTTCAAGTTTCTTGTACTCTTTTACAGCATGATGCAGGTACATCTAGTTGACATGGAACAAAGAGGAGACTTGATTTGACCAATTAGCTTGAAAGTTAGATGGTTTTATATTTTATGGACTATAGATCTCTAGTTTTATTTAAATATATATATTTTGTACTTGACATATAAATTTTATGGATTATCTATCTCTAGTTTTGTTTTGAGCATGTTATTATCATATTTGTGTTTATTTATATCAGTTGAATTTAATATGATGATTATATATGCAGTCAATTATGAGATCATGTTATGTTTGTTTTCATGATTATATGCACTCATACATATCTATATTTATATTTTATCTAATTTTCAAGTATTACATGCACTATATAAATTCTTATCTAGAATCAAATTTCATATATATACTTTATCACATGGTTAGGTGACAAATCAAAACATTCCTTAAATAGTTTAGATCATATTCATAATAAATTAAGGGTAGGTAATTTTAACTATTTTCCAATTAGATAGCAAATATTTGAATCAATAAACAAAAAAAACTATCTGCATGTATGCATAAAATGTATAATCTATATAATTGGATAATTATATAAAATGTGGTAAATACAAGACATGAAATGTATAATCTATAAGATTGGAACAAGATATTTAAAAAGTGACATCGAACAAACATATATAATGTATATCAAGATGTTTATTACAAGTATATAACATGATGAAACATATATGTGCATGTAGATACAATTGAAGCTTGCCAACTTTTAGGTGAAGACCAAAAATTGATATTTACAGTCTCTTGATAAAATAATTTTTCAGTTCAACAATCACATCACAGACCGACTTGATGAGAACCTACAAAAATAATTAATGTAACTATAATTTTTATGAGTCATTTAAGAAAAAAATTCATGCGAGAAAATAATAGTATATAGTAAATTCCATATAAATTCAAATGACATTTTCCATAGGATGGATTAAGGGGACCTAAGAAGATATATAGCTTAAGGGTGGTCTTAAGAGAATTCCTTAAGGGGAGTTAAGAGGATGGTTTAAGAGGATGCAACTCATGAACCCTAGGATATGGCTTAATGCATCCTAAGAGGATGGCTTAAGGGGAATTATGAGAGTACTTTAAGAGGATGGATTAAGGGCATGTAAGAGTGTGGATTAAGGGGAGTTGATAAAATGACTTAAAGGGATGTAAGAGATTGGATTAAGGGGATGCAAGAGGGTGAATTAGGGGGAGTTGATATAATGACTTGAAGGGATGTAAGAGGGTGGATTAAGGGGAGTTCATAGAATGACTTGAAGGGATGTAAGAGGGTGGATTAAGGGGAGTTGATAGAATGACTTGAAGGGATGTAAGAAGGTGGATTAAGGGGAGTTGATAGAATGAATTAAAGGGATGTAAGAGAGTGGATTAAGGGGATGCAAGAGGGTGGATTAAGGGGAGTTGATAGAATGACTTGAAGGGATGTAAGAGGGTTGATTAAGGGGAGTTGATAGAATGAATCGAAGGGATGTAAGAGGGTGGATTAAGGGGAGTTGATAGAATGACTTGAAGGGATGTAAGAGGGTGGATTAAGGGGAGTTGATAGAATGAATTAAATGGATGTAAGAGAGTGGATTAATGGGATGCAAGAGGGTGGATTAAGGGGAGTTGATATAATGACTTAAAGGGATGTAAGAGAGTGGGTTAATGGGATGCAAGAGGGTGGATTGAGGGGAGTTGATAGAATTACTTGAAGGGATGTAAGAGGGTGGAATAAGGGGAGTTGATAGAATGACTTAAAGGGATGTAAGAGGGTGGATTAAGGGGAGTTGATAGAATGAATTAAAGAGATGCAAGAGAGTGGATTAAGGGGATGCAAGAGGGTGGATTAAGGGGTGTTGATAGAATGACTTAGAGGGATGTAAGAGATTGGATTAAGGAGATGCAAGAGGGTGGATTAAGGGGAGTTGATAGAATGCCTTGAAGAGATGTAAGAGGGTGCATAAAGGGGATGCAAGAGGGTGGATTAAGGGGAGTTGATAAAATGACTTGAAGGGATGTAAGAGAGTGGATTAAGGGGATGCAAGAGGGTGGATTAAGGAGAGTTGATAGAATGACTTGAAGGGATGTAAGAGGGTGCATTAAGGGGAGTTGATAAAATGGATTAAAGGGATGTAAGATAGTGGTTTAAGGGGACGCATGTCATGAACCTTACGATATGGCTTAACAGGCCCTAATAGGATGGCTTAGGGGGAATTATGAGAGTGACTTAAGGGATGAAAGATTATGGATTAAGGGGATGTAAGAGGATATGACTTAAGGGTCCTTTAAGATGATGACTTAAGGGGATGCAAGAGGCTAGATTAAAGGGAGTTGATAGAATGATTTAAAGAGATGCAAGAGGGTGGATTGAGGGGAGTTGGGAGGATGAATTTATACTATCAATTAAATGTATCTAGAACTATATATAGTTACCTGCCACTAGATTTGAATTCCATTGTAATATATGTGCATCTCCTCTCTTTTTTGTAAAGCATCTATTTTTTGGAGACCTGAAACAAAAAATGATATAAAACTTTAATTAGGAAATGGTTAAAGGAAAATATATATATCAATTAAATATATTAAAAACTAGATATACTTACCAATATTTATTTACTCTGTTGTACCATCCTCTCTTTTTTGTAATGCATCTATGATTTTCTCATGATCATCCATTGAAAGTGTCCATAAGACTTTATTAGAAAGCCTCCCTTGATATCTAACTAGTTTTATATTGGTTGCCAAAATCAAATGTTAATAATGTTTAATCTTCTTGTGTCTTTGATAATCTTCAAATGCAGGGAAGCCATTCTTTCTCATCAAATATTTTTGAAGCCAGGTGCCAACAATAACCATTGAACTAGTTGGATACTCAAAGTTGTCATCATCCACTCCAGGATGTACCAAATTATGTTTTCTCTCAACACATCTAGCCAACTAGTACTTTGTCTCCTCTTTATTCCCCTCAGGTGCAACAACAACATACACATGTCCTAGAAAAATAAATAAAAAATTCAATAAAGAGTGAATTCTATTGAATTCACATATAAACATGCATACATATAAAATTCAACTCAATAAATAATCTACCTTCTTGTACAAGATCCAAAACACGATCATAATCATCTGATGTGAACACTTGATTATCTTCAATTGTTGTTCCATGTTGAACATGTGTCGATGTAGGCATTAAGGCTCTTTGTTGCCATTGTTGACCCATTTGGTATTTTCACATGCCTCCCAATCACTTGCAATACAAAATTGACAAAAGCATGCCAACTCCCTTGTCCATATTCTCCATGTGTTTTCATTTGAACTCTTAAATGAATGCCATTTTGCAGATCCATTAATTGTTTCACAATCTTGTCAAGAAAAAATATCATTTTCTTCAACTAACCAAAAGAAGTGTTGAATTATTGAGCTCTCACTTGTTCTTGTAGATAATTTGGTATTGCACCAATCTAAAATTGTACATGCATCTCTAAACTTCACAACATCCTCAATTTTTAGTTGCTCTCTAGCAAGAGCTCTTTTCACACATGCACCTGCTCCATCGTGTTCTCCCTTACCATGACTAGCTTCAAAAAAAACTCCATTTGTGCTAGATATTATTTTCCTTATGAAATCTACATAACCAATAAAACATTCTAGCATTTTTTAACTGACCCATGTGATTATCTGACCATATGAGGTGTTCTAGCATTTGAATTCCTCTCTCTTTTAAATTTTGATAAAATATATCAAAACAATATTGTACAAACTCATATGAATGCAATTGATTATCACATACATTAAAATGGTACTCTCTAAAAAAAAATCTATTATCTTATATACTATCTTCTGTATGTCTATAAACAATGTCAACAAATATAGCTACTTACACTTAATTATAATACTATGATTTAATTTCTTCTTGTGGAGCAAGAGTATAATTTTCAGCAAAATCAACAACTAACAATATAGTTCCAATTGGAATGTGTTTTTACATAAATGAAATTGATTATCAAGCCAATTAGCATTTTGAGAGTGTTGAACATATTTAGGTACAAACTTATCTATAAATTCATTAATAAAAGCATGCACACTAACTTTTTCCACAATTAGCTCAACACGTTTTCCAGTTTTCCATCTTTTAAAGAATACTCAACATTTTTATTTTTTTTACATCCACTAATTGTTGTCCAAATTCATCTAAACTACTTTCATGCATACATTCTCCTAATAATGAAAAGTTACCACATCTATCGCATTCTCCATAAATGCATGCTTTAAAAAAAAATGAGTCTCCATTTAAAGAGGGATGACAAAACAAATCTACTATAAAATATTTGATTCTTTCAGGTGGCATATTAATATCACAAATGTCCTGCATAATTTGGTTAGCATGCAAAGTGCATTGTATATATCTAAATATATCATAATAATAACGAAATTGTACATGAGTCTTACAACAACAAGAGATTCATTGCTTATTAATTCTAACATACAAAGGTTTACACTTTTCGAATGATCTTTGAACTATGTTAATATTCAATGGTAAGATTGAAGCATTTAATTTTTTTTTATATAATTCAGTTTGAGTCATATCTAAGAGATGCTATAGATGAGGTTCATGAATTTTGGAACCCACCCTTAATTTTAAGACATCTCTAATGTTAGGTGATACTCTTGTATTATCATGCCAAAATTTATCGATTAAAGATTTAATTTCATTAGTTAATTTCATGTCTGATCTTGGGAGTCTACCACTAAAACTCCAACATTGATTAATAGGATCCTTTTCAATACTTTCTCTTCTTTTAGCAACTCTTATCAAAGTTCTAGGTTTACTTTTACACATTTACTAATCTTACTTGACATTCTTTTATTTGAAGCATTTTATCAACTAGAGTAGTTTTTATTGCATGACAAGCCACATTCTTATCTTTCAATCAAATTTTCTTACCAATAAAATCAATAACATTAGCAACACTAGATATGACTTGTTCTACTAAATCATCTTTCTTTTTTGATTTTAAAAAAAATCTAATTTTTTCATCACTTTTCTCATTTTCAACATTCTCATTAATTGCACCATGAGTTGACATTGAAATCCTAATTTCTTTCTATAAATATATTTTTATATGTTTTATTTCCAAAATTTCTAATTTGTCTCTAAGAAACTTTACCATGAAGGTTATCTAGCACATTTGTTTCAATTGTAAAAAAACCATTTTCACCTTCATCCATAGAAGGAGTTTCATTTTCATTTTCAAATGTAAAAGGGATTTCATTCTCATTTTCATAAATATTAGGGATTTCATTCTGATTTGCATTCTCATAAGATATAATTTCATCATTTTTTTTGTTTTTGCATTGTTTCAACCATAATATTATTGATCTCATCAATGGTGTATCTAGCTTCATCTAAACAAGCAATATCAATACTATCAAAACTTGGGTTTGAACACATACCTAGATAGATTGTTTGAATAGGTGCATTTTCCATATCATTGGGAGGTGGATTTGAAGACATACCTGAAGTTGTTTCCATATCATTCAAATTTGAAGTTGAAGGCATAGTTGGGTTTGTATCCATAATTGTATTTCATCCATATTCACCATCTCCACATTTGCATCATCTACATTCATTTCATCATTCATGGCTTCCTCTTCAACATTCTTGGAACTAGATGCTTCCAAAATCTTTCATTTGACAAATCCTTTCTCTCCTTTCCCTTTTCTTTTTGCCTCCTTATCTTTATTTGCTTGAATTTCTTCGAGTGTCATTAACTTTCTACATCTTTTTTTTTGTCTTTGCTTATCACCCATGGTTACCAAACCCTCTTTGATGAAAAAAATAATAATTCAAGAAACCTATTTTCAAATTGCCACCTCCTTCAAATATTCAAATTAAACTATGTACTATGAAGATCATTTTTTCTATAACCTCTGAAGTACAAAAACATCATGAGTAGATCCAAAAATTCTCTTTTTCCAAATATTCTTGTAAAAAGTTCTTGTACTTAATTCCACTTCAGAAAATTCAACTTACACTTTGTCTCTTCCAACAATTTGAATAGAATATGCCTTGCACAAGACAAATTTTCAATAAAAAACGTAGAAAATGACGCTTTTCAACCGTACTGCAGAAAATGAATGTTGCTAGAAAATCATGTTTTACCAGTATTTTCTAAATTAGGGAAAAACAAATATATTAGAAATGTGTACGTGTTATGAAATGATTGCACGTTGTTTTTCAAGAATGCGTACGCATTTCATAACGTGTATGCATTACCTTTACCCAATGGGTAAATAGATAGCATGTATGCATTATGAAATGTGTACGCGTTTCATTTAAATAACACGTACATGTTTTTGTAATGCATACATGTTATTTAAATTTTGAATTCCCACAACACATCCAACCTTGGTTTTAGGCTTGGGAAAGGCTTGGCAATTTGAGCCTTAGCCTTTGACCTGCAACTAAAAAACTAAGGCAGATTGAATAAGAATGTCCAACTTTGACAACATGGTTGATGGACTTCTTTTCTGAATCAATCTATAAAATTAAAACCCATTAGAGAACACAATGTCTAATTTCCAAATATATAATTTTTATTAAGATTGGATTATTTTTTCTATTTTTTAATTAATTTCTAAGAAAACTAGTCCTTAAACTTGAAATATCGGGCTTTTTTTGTTTTTTAATAACTTTTTTTGGGTTAAGTTTCTTGTAAAAAAAATTGTATCGCATCAAACATCAGAAAATTCTTTACACAATGAAAAAAAAAAGTCAAAAAATGTTTAGTTTAGGTCCAATTATGTTGTTTGTACACGCTAATTTTTAAAAACAACAATTAAGGCCAATAAAAATTTAATAAATAAAAAATATTCAACCAAAATTACAAAATAAATTCCACATAAAACTTCATGTTGTTAGCTCACTTTTCCCAAAAGGAATTAACAAAATAATTTTATTTGGGTCAAAAGTGTTGTCTATACACATGCTTGGTATGGTAAAAAAACATGGACCTTTAAAAAGTGGTTTTTATAGATCCCTATCAAAATTTAATTTCTATAATCTGGGTATTTGAATAATTTACATATTTAGAAACTAGATTCAAAATGCTAAATTTCATATTACTGACTTTTTTTAGGATTCATTGTATAAGTGCCCCAAATTTTTAGTCCAAGTGTGAAAAATTCTGAAAAACAACAAAAACACTTCCACTTTGAGCTTTAGGTGTACCCAACTTCTTGCATCAGCCCTCAACCTTAAGCTCTCAACCTTGAACCCTTAAACCCTAAACCCTTAAACCCTCTACCCTCTACCCTCTGCTCTATGCATTAAACCTTCAACCCTCAATACTTAACCCTCAAACCTTAATCCCTCAAGCCTCAACCCTTAAACCATAAACCATCAACCCCTATACCATCTACCATATACATTGGACCCTCAACCCTGAGTATGTGCAAGATCATCATGGAAAAAACAAGCCCTTAAGTGGCAAAAAATTCAAAAAAATCAGAGTTAGGCAACTTGATGTAAAAATTTGAATAAGTTATCTATATTATTTCAAAAATATCTAAGAATATAATCTATAGAAAATTGAATGTAGTTCTAAACTACTAGGTTTTTAAAAAAAAAAAAATCTATTTGGTGAAAATTTGAAATTTCAATGTAGTGGTACTTAAATTTGAGGGAAAAAATAAGAAGTAGGTGTCTGTCTAACCACCCTAACCACAATAAAATGAAAATATTTTTTTATAATATTTTAGATATAAGTAGAGGACTCATGTCGTGATGTGATGCATATTTTTTTGTAATTTATTTCCAAGTAAATAATTAATTATGATTTTTTTATTACAAAATTTTTAAAAATATAAAAACTTATATGTCTAACCACTTTAACTTGGTCAAAACTTCATTCAATTCATTTTTTCCTTTTTTAATCCTATAGTATGAGAATCATAGAATGTGATGCACGTTTTGGATTAAAAAATATGATACCATTTAAAAGCTATAGATGTTTCTCAATCAACCTATCAATCAGGACTTTAGTCATAACTTCAATAGAAAATGAATAATAATTACTTATTAAATTCAAAATAAAGCATAATTTATATTGGTGGAAAGCTGAGAATCTCCCTTAAAAACCCTTTTTGTTTCATCAATTTTGGGTAAAAAAATAGTCGTCAACCACATACTCATCATATTGGCACTTTTTGGCCTATCATGGTCTTGCACATACCCCCCTAATCCTTCAACCATATACCCTCAAAACTATACCCTAAACCCTCTACCCTCTACCCTTAACCCTCAACCCTAAACCCTTAAACCTTCTACCTTCTACATTCAACCCTAATCCCTCGACCCTATACCCTCAACCCAATACCATAAAACCATCAACCCTATAGGTCCTCAACTCTATACCCTCAATTCTTAACCATGTACCCTATACATTGGATCCTCAACCCTTATATATCTCTATCCCTCCATCCTCTTCTTTCCTTCTCTCTATCTCACTTCTCCCTCCATCTCTCCCTCTATACTTCCTTCCCTCTCTACCCTAATCCCTCAACCCTATACCCTCAGCCCTTAAACCCTTAAACACTCAACCCTAAACCCTCAACCCTTAAACCCTCTACCCTCTACCCTCAACCCAATACACTCCACCCTTGACCATAATCACTCAAACCTAGTAAATAAAACCCTTAAACCATTAAACCCAAGCAAAATCTCTACCTTAATCCATCAACCATCAAACCTTAATCCCTCAACCCTTAAACCCTCAACCCTCTACCTTCTACCCTCTACCCTCAACCCTCAACCCTTAAACACTAATCCCTCAAACCCTATACCCTCTACCCTATACATTGGACCCTCAACCCTAATCCCTCAACCATATACCCTCAATCCTCTACCCTCAACCTTAATACCTTATACCCTCTACCCTACATAGTGGACACTAAACCCTAATCCTTCAACTATATACCCTCAAAACTATACCCTAAACCTTGTACCCTCAACCCTTAACCCTTAACCCTCAACCCTCTATTGTTAACCCTATCCCTCAACCCAATACCCTAAACCATTAACCCTACAAGTACTCAACCCTATACCCTCAATTCTCAACCCTCTACCATATGCATTAGATCCTCAACCCTCATATATCTTTGTCCCTCCTTCCTCTTCTATCATTCTCTCTATCTCACTTCTCTCTCCATCTCTCCCTCCATCCATACCTCCCTCTCTACTCTAATCCTTCAACCCTATACCCTCAACCCCTAAACCATTAAACACTCAACCCTAAACCATCAACCCTCAATCCTTGAACCCTCTACCCTCTAGCCTCAACCCTCAACCCTCAACCCAATACCCTCTACCATCGACCCTAATCCTTCAACCCTAATCCCTCAACCCTTAAACCCTTAAACCCAAGTAAACTCTCTACCTTAATCCCTCAACCCTCAACCCAATACCTTCTACCATCGACCCTAATCCTTCAACCCTAATCCCTCAACCCTTAAACCCAAGTAAACTCTCTACCTTAATCCCTCAACCCTCAACCCTTAATACCTCAACCCTTTACTCTCTACTCTCAAGCCTCAAGCCTCAACCCCTAAACCCTAAACCATTAAACCCTCTACCCTCTACCCTATACATTAAATTCTCAACCCTTAATCCCTCAACCCTCAACCCTTAAACCCTCAACCCTCAACCCCTATACCCTCTACCCTCTACATTGGACCCTCAACCCTAATCCTCCAACCATATACCCTCAAACCTATACCCTAAACCCTCTACCCTCAACCCTAATCCCTCGACCATATACCCTCAAACAAATACCCTAAACCATCAACCCTATAGGTCATCAACTAGGTATACCCTCAATTCTCAACCCTATACCCTATACATTGGATCCTCAACCCTCATATATCTTTGTCCCTACATCCTCTTATCTCCTTCTCTCTATCTCACTTCTCCCTCCATCTCTCCCTCCATCCATCACTTCCTCTCTACCCTAATCCGTCAACCCTTTAACCCTTAAAAAATCAACCCTATACCCTCAACCCTCAACCCTTAGCCCTTAAACCCTTTACCGTCTACACTCAACCCAATACTCTCTAACCTCAACCATAATCCGTTGTTAATGGGTGTTTTACACAATTTCTCAACATAGGCAATGCATATGTGCACTACCTCTCTTGAAAGGAAATCTCCAACTGCAAGCTACTGAAAATCTCCCCAAGGTCTCTTAGGTGTCAGGTCATACTTGCATGGAACTCCTCAATTCATATTTGATGTGATTTTTTTGGTAATCACAGGGTAGACTTACATAGCTAGATGTGAGGTGGGTATCCAAATCCAAAGTTTCTAAGATGGGAATTAAAGTGTACTTTGTGATAGGTTCGAACAATAATCTAAAAAATCAATGTTTTCTTCAAGTTTGTCTTTACAATGTGTAATGAACCTTAGTACTAGTTGTTTCTTAAAAAAAAGGAAAAGAGCAGGGAAGAGGGAAGGTTCCTGGATTTGCAACTAACAGTGAACAGTGATCATGGAGGTTCTGCTAAGGACAAATCCTTTCAAATAGGATTCCACTTAACCAAGAAATCTACAGTATCATAAAATTTGTGCTATCTTCAAAGGTCTGCAAATATTTTACCATTCATCCACCATTTACAAGTAGGAATAAAGATAAAGATTCAAAGAGTAGCTTCAAATTTTATCCCAGGCTAACTTTGCAAGGCCATTTACAAGCAGAAAACAACAAAAAGTATGGGATGGAAGGCATCAACACAACATAAATTTCTATAATCATAGAACATACTGACTGAAATCTATCAATGTAAGGAAACAACTAACTAAAACAAAAATGTGAATCTAACTAAAGCATCTAACAATGGAGATTGAATCATGAAACATGTGGAGAAATCAAAAAATACACCAAGTCAATATATTTTCATTATAAATTTTAGTAGCATGCCTTTACAACAACTCAACTCCCTTTGAAATGAGAGGAGACCCCCTATTTATAGTGCTCAAAAGGATAAATGAATGGCCAAGATTTATTTTCATTGTGTGGCCAACATTCACTACCAAATAGGATTTCACCTACCCCCAAATATATCACAATTTAAAATTACATTCTTGCCTTATCCCTATTTTGTCATTTAGTGAAAACACTATAGCATTTTGTCTTTTGTTGACTACTGTTTGTTGTAGCTATTCCTTCAAGAGCTCTTCACTGATAATAGGGCCGCCCTCTTGCTTCTTCAAAGCCGTATATTCCATGAATTTTAGAATGACTAGTCAGCGCTTGTCCACCTCAATAATCTCAAATCGCAACATCTGGTAACTCCATTCCTTTGCATTATCCTCAAGCTTCTTCCAGTCTTCATCATAATTTATGCCTTTATCCTTGAACAACTCTGAATGGGTGAAGACATGAGTGGAAAAACTCATAAATTCCATTGTTATTTTATTGGACATTCCATCCTCCATCTTCTTCTAAAAATAAAGCTTTATCTTCTCTAGATCCATTTGTAATGCGGACATGTCATACTCCATCATCAGCTTCACATATCGGGTGCAGTCCGCCCTAATTTCCTTGACCCATTCAATGTCTGGATTCACCTTATTCATTATTTTTTCAAGCATTTCCTTTCTGTTATCGAAATTCCACCTCCACACGTCCATCAACCAGTGGTCATCATTTTTTAATGCGAGATCCTTTTCCAATGTGGCCTTTGGTAACAGGAGGATGACCTCAATCTTTAGACAGGTGGAATCATATGTTGTAGGGAAGTTGATAAAGAGCTTCTTTGTGCTCTCCATAGATTGCTATAGATCCAAGAACTTGTTGGTTGTTCGAACAACCCAACTGATACCCATGTTCCCGACGTACAAGACCTGTCAAAACTAGCTCTCTGTAGTCTTGTCCAAGTTCTTTCTTTTATCTAATTTGTCAATTTTCTCTTTGGACAATAGTTAGGGTGGAGCTGTAGATGTGGTAGGCATGTCATCCACTGAAGACCATTGTTGGATGTAATCCATCAAGTTGGCCACGTGTGCTTTAAATTCGTCCTTCGAGACCTTGTCCTATTTTATCAGGTGCACCACTATAGCCACTAACTCCTCAAGATGTCCTACCTTCTACTATCTGGTAGCAGTCCCCAAGTTGATGGTGAAAATGTTATAGCTTACACTTGCTTGGCCTACCACAGGTGTTGCTATCTGTGCATTTTGAGACCCAGAAGCATCCATTGTTATCTTGGATCTAACTTTAGTCTTTTTCTCTTTCTGGTTGAGATTTGTGCTCAGGCTAGGATAGCCTCTAGCCTCTCTCTCGGATCCTTAGGGGGTATGTCCAAGATCATGATGGGCCAAAAAGTGGCAATATGATGGGTATGTGGCTGGTGAATTTTTTTAACCCAAAATTGATGAAACAAAAAGGGTTTCTAAAGGAGATTCTCAGCTTTCCAGCAATATAAATTATGCTTTAATTTAAATTTAATAAGTAATTATTATTTATTCTCTATTCAAATTATGACTAAAGTCCTAATTGATAGGTTTATTAAAAAAAATCTATAGCTTTCAAACGGTATCATTTTTTTTGAATCCAAAACATGCGTCACATTCTATGCTTTGCATACTATAGGACTAAAAAATAAAAATTGAATTTCATGAAGTTTTGACTAAGTTAAGATGGTCAGACATACGAGTTTTTTATATTTTTTAAAAGTTGTAATAAAAAATTCATAATTAATCATTTGCTTGGAAAAAAAATACAAAAAAATATGCATCACATCGAGACATGAGTCCTCTACTTATATCTAAAATCTTATAAAACAATATTATAATTTTATTGTGGTTAGGGTGGTCAGACAAACACCTACTTCTTATTTTTTCCCCAAAATTTAAGTACTACTGCATTGAAATTTCAAATTTTCACCAAATAGATTTGCTTTTTTAAATAGACCTAGTAGTTTAGAAACTACATTCAATTTTCTACAGATTCTATTCTTACATATTTTATAAATAATATAGATAACTTATTCAAATTTTTACGTCAAGTTGCATAACTCCGATTTTTCTAAAATTTTTGCCACTTAAGGGCCTGTTTTTTCCATGATGATCCTGCACATACCCTTGTAGTGGGAGTCTTCTTCTCAAGATGCCTCTCCAACCACTCGAGCATGGAAGACTCTCTTTTTGATGGCTCTTGATCGCCTTCACCCTCCATTTGTGTACCTTTCATCTTGGTGCTATCCCCCTCTTCCTCATTAGAATCTAGGATGAATGTGAGGCATTTGACGAGAGGTTTAGTAATCAATTTCCCTTGGGGACTTCCTTCTATCTCAATTTACCTTTCCTTTATTCTTTAATCTATTCACCCTTGTGCATGTATTCCTCGGGCTGGTCCTCTTCTCTATCTTCTTCTTCTGTAGGAGGAAGTGGCACAATATCCAATTGATTTTCCCCTGTAGGGATTTCA
Organism: Sequoia sempervirens; assembly: GCA_007258455.2. Taxonomy (NCBI): domain Eukaryota; kingdom Viridiplantae; phylum Streptophyta; class Pinopsida; order Cupressales; family Cupressaceae; genus Sequoia; species Sequoia sempervirens. Next base: position 189,946,463 of record VDFB02252616.1, on the reverse strand, counting down.
ACATTTTCTTCCATCGTGTCACCCTCATGTTCCTTACTAGGAGGTGACCTTTTTGTCTCTTTTTCATCACGTTTAAGCTATCAGGCCATCTCTTCTTCAAGATCGTCATCAAAGGTTTGTATGATGATCTTATTGCCATCATCCTCCTCATCCCAACTCTCGGAAGATCCTATTCATTCCTATTCGTAGACCACCCTATCAATTTTTTGTTCATACTTTGGGTGTTCATGGTACTTGTTGACCTCCTCTTCAATTGGTTTTGAGGCTTCTTTCTCCTGCCTCTCCCACTCCTCAAAAATTAACATTATGGCCTCCATCACTGGTGGTCCTATTAGAGGTTGCGAAGGCTTAGTAGTAGCCAGGACTTACGCTAAGGAAGTCTGAAGGGTGGGGTCCATAAGGATTTGGGAGAGCTCAGAAGGGAGATTTTGCATATGCTTTGAGAAAGCCTCAAGCAATGTGGGAGCGAGCATTGGTGTTGTTATTGTGGCTAATGGGAGTGATGTAGTAGGTGACACGGCAGTGGAGGAAGGAGGAGTAGTTGTGGTGGAGGAAGATTCAATCATTATTATGGTCCCAACCAAAGGGGAAGGGGCAAGATGGACTGAGATATCTACTATCGGTGGAGACGTGGCAACCATGGTCAGGGAGACAGACGATGGGGAAGTCAAGACAGGGAGAGCCAGAAGAGGTTCTAGTTGATCTGTCCTTTCTTCCTCACCTTCTTAGATTATAGGATACTCTGTGGTTCCCTTTGTTTGCTTGAGCTTCTTGGAAGGTGAGCCTCCTAAATCCTTCCTTGTATATACCTTGGGATCCAGAGACTGCTTTGTTTTTGTTCCTTTCCTCTTCTTTGATTTGGTGATCAGAGGAGATTTGGATGTCTCACCCATTGAAACTATAGCGGCAACATCTTCGATGGCACTATGCTAAATTTTGATTCCTTCATATGTTAGGACCACTCCTTGTTGCTTTAGCTGGGCCACTTGCCCTTTAACCCATTCTTCAGTTTGGGCCATGATGGGTTCAGTCACAATGTCAAGGTCATTAACCTCCTGCTCATCCCAATCAATTGTAGGAAGTAGTAAGTTGGAGACTAGATTATATTGGGGATCCATGATGGTGCCTTGATCTTCCTCAACTTGATCCGGTGTGGGGAACAGTTGCACCCTTCTTATGAAGTATGTCATCATCCTCATGTAGTGCCTGACTAGCACCTCTTTGTCATCTTGGCAATTTTCCCAAAAATCCTCAACATGATGTAAATGGGCATACTCTAGTTCTAGTGCTTTTCTCATGTGCCCATACAGGTCCATCCGTGGGTGAGGAGTGTGTAGTTGGAGGTGGTATTTGCCAGTTCCTTTTTCTAGTTCCCAGCACACTGGGAAGTTTTCAATTTATACACGCCTTGACCGAAGATCAAGGGATAACAGATCCCTACCAAATGCTTGTTTTTGAGGATTGTGTGCACATGTTGCAACTACTGAGAGAGTTCCAATAGTATAATTTGGTCATTAGGGTATCGGGGTAGCTTGTTTGGCCTCTCAGTGAAACCTTGGGTGTGAATGTAGGTGAATTTAGGAAATTGTAGGAATAAGAAAGTGTATTGCTTTAGGAACGTCTGTGCACTATGAGAGACCATCCTCTCAAAATCCCCTCCAAGTAATCGTATGATGTGGTCAATGAAGGCGTCATTCACCCTGAAGTATTCCTTCTTAAAGTTTTTCAATTGGATTTGGGCATACCATTCATAGGCTTTCAGCTTTCAGCCTGGCTCCTCTTCAGGTGCCACAAATAGTCTGCTATACTGCCTTTGTTCCACCAGTGAATAGACTAGATAGGAGGTCATGTAGAATTTGGAGTGAGCTTCTTTATGCTCATGAGCTGCTCACGAAAATAGTCACTTATCATAACTCCCTAGTAGAATGGGGCTTTTGTGGTGACATCCTTGTTCCCACAGAGGATCTGTGCAACAAAGTATACCATCCATTCTTGAAAGAATGCCACAGCGGGAAGGCCCGTCACCCTACTCAACATGGTGACCAGGTCATGGTAGTCTTCATGGAAATCGCTGCGGTAAAGTTCTTGGGGAACCTTCGCAGTGCTTCCCCTTTTCTCCTTAAGCCAGTGCTAATTTATCAATCTCTTATAGCCCATTAGGTTGTCTTCCCACACTACTTTGCATTCCTCTATGGTGGGTGTTTCCATTTCCTCAAAGGTAGGAATGTGGAAGGTATTTGTAATTCCTTTGGCCGACATGTCAGCTAGAATATTCCCAATTCTGTCAACGATGGTCCTTGTCTCAGGTTGGTAGGCCTTCTGACGGGCCATGACTAGCTCAGGGGAAATGAGAGATGGGGGGAAGCCCGCAGCCTTCGCGATTCAACTCTGCCTAATTAACCTGGCATTGTTAGTATTTGTGTGGACTCTGACCCTTTGTTTAAATTCTTCTATATCGACATGGCTAATATTGGTGTCTGTGATTTCCTTCCAGTCTGTGGTGATTTTTGAATGTAAAGGTTCACCCTAGAACTGGAACTTCATCTGGTCTTTATCCTCCTTCCCACGAGGAGTCTTGCCTGATTTCTTTCCTTTGTCCTTCTCTGTAGTTCCTCTCAAGCATCTTGCACTGGATTCCATATATCTTGCAAACAAGGACACAATGAGTACAATGCTTTTTTTAAAAAACATTATGGTTAGCCAAAAATCCTATGAACTAAATCAAAGTAGACAAAATATGACTAATGAAGTTAAATCTTTTCCTTTTAGATGTCGTTAATCACTTTTCAATGGATTTCAGACAGTTCGGGCCTAGGGGACAAAATTCCCTAGCAGGAATGTTGTTTTGAAAGGGGAAAATAGGATGGGGTGATCCAGGTGGTTTCTTCCATCCTCTCATTTTAATGGTTTGAAAGGCTTATGTAAGAGGGCCAAATTTGAGCACATGGGTAGGCATTAGTTTTCAAATTTGAGGTCATTTAGGTCACTTTAGGGGCTCCCAGAGGTGCAAGGCAAGAAAGTCGTCTGCAATTTGTTGTTTCCAATAGTCTAGGGAAGACAGAGTTCTTGGGTTAGAACTTTGGGGTTCGGGACCCAGAAGGCTAAAGGATGGCAGGTGGTTTGGGCCCAGAGAGGCGAAAAGTCGTTGATGCCACGTCGTTTCTGAATGGAAACTCAGATGCAGCGGCCTGGCTGACCGGACCCAGCATCAAGCTTGGACACCTAACTTTCCATGTGAAGTCTCTCTCAGTGAAAAGTAGGGCAGATCCCCGAGGTTGGAAAGGTGGGTGTGTTTTTCCCCTTTTGAATTGGAAAAAGTGGGACAAAATTTTGGATGTCAAAGCCTGATGAGGTTGAGGACGTTAGAGTTCTTTGATCTTTTCTCTTCATGGTGAATGAAGTCTCAGGGCTCAACAAGTGGAATGTTGTTGCTAGATGGCCATTACGAAAGGGCGAAGCCATGATGCAAGTCCATGGACAGAAGTCCGCGGACTGAGACCCGGGGTCATGACAGAATGTTGACTTTCGAGCATTTAACGCTAGATGATGAAATGCAAGATAGGCTCTGAGGGTTGGGCAGACATGATCACTCTGCCATTTGGGAACGGTGAAAACTTTACAGAATTCTAGACATGAAAATATAGGGTTTCAGGCTTGGGAAGGAAAAATGGAGGCCGGTCTCAAAATTTTTGAACATTCAATTCCAACAGCAATCAAATGACATCAGTCTGAGGGTTCGGGCTCAAAAGGGAAATCCGTTGTTTTGAAAGATTATTCATTTTTGTGAGTTCTCAACGGCTAAGTGAAAACCTGTGCCTGGAGGACATGACCACCCCTTAGCGATGAACGGTGGCATCGAAGTTCAGTTCTGGTTTGATCAAAGGAGGCTAATTCGAAGGTTTATCAAGATTTCAAAATGTGGGTTTTGTGGGATTTAGCATGTTCTATTAGTTGGATTCATTTTTAGCTTATCTTGTTCATTATCTTAAGCATAAAATGATATAAATATTTTTGATGTAATGAATGGCGGATCTACCTCAAAATCCTGACAAAACATCAGGTGGGATCAATGACGGAAGGTCCAACAATGATCAGACATGTGAGTTGCGGGCAGTGGACGAGTTGATCACCACTGGCAAGCACTCTAACCTCCTCTACAATCCTGACAAATGAAAATGATAGGTTGAATCCTAATATTTATACCCTCCTCTACAATTAGTGGCCTCATTTAATGCCTATATAGTTGACCTGTTGGTTGGTGAATTTGAAATTAGCAGATGGTGGCAGAAGGTCCAGGGTCCGAGTTCCATAAAGACGTGTTGAAACGAATACTAAAAGACTACCTTTTAAGACTGGTGGCAAGAAGGGGCTCAGACTCCATAGGGCAGAGCACCAGTGATGTTTCACCGCTAGAAACAGTCAAGGGCAAAGGGAATTCCAAGAACAAAGGCCCGACCATCCGAACGTGGAGGGCACGAATGTAATTTGAAACTTTGCGTATATGAAAACCTGGCAGCAATTGATGATTTCAAACCCAGGGATTGGGAAGCCACTATTCGAGGAACGATGAACCCCCAGAAGAAGCCTGGCGATAGAAACCTAGAGGGCTAGGTCCGATAGGGCCTGGAGCCATTGGTAGAAGGAAACTGCCAACGAAAGCTTGAAAAGCCTCAGAGCTTAAGTAAAGATAAGTGGGCAAAACATGGTCAGTTTAAGATGGGACTTCAAGGGTACACTGACCATCAGGGACGCCAAAATAGGGGCAGAAAAAATGAGGTGACAAAGAATGGCCCGATAAGATGAAAGAGAAGAGGTTCCCTATTTCAAATGAGGCGTGTGTACTGAGGGCACAACAAATCATGACTTTTCTAGGAAATGCTCCTGAGCATTCTAGGGATAAGCATTCATTTAAAACCTAGAATCTCTAGTTTCGCAGAATAGGAATAGACTTTCAAGAGTGAATTGGGAGAAGAGGAACCTTAGTTAGGTCAGTGTACAAGACATTTCAAAACTATGTGTGTCATGGATTTATTCCTTTCCCCGGGACTGTGACAAATGGATGCTAATCTAGCTAAGTAAGTTACATAAATCGTCCAACACCAAAAGTAACCTAGACATTGTCCCGCTACCAGTCAGGCGTCCATAGCCCCGACGGAGTTGTCGTTGTGACCCCAAGGATATTGCTCTACTACTATCCAAGCATCCATAGCCTCGATAGAGTTATCCACACACCCATACGGTCGCTTGATTTTAGAATTTTCTTTCTTTGGATTTCTTTTGATATTTCTTTCAACTTGTCTTATTTTCTTATCTTTTGCTCAACCGTGTAAGCCTCAAAGCCCACAAAGGGTTTGGGAATCATAGTGGTCATTGGAGAGGACCTTAGATTTTTCACTTAATAGGGTATCATAATAGCCATTGTACAGTCCTTAGGAATAATTAACATGATTTTGTACGAGATATGAGATATGCATAAAAAGAGCCAACCAAGGGTCAAGTTCTAAAGCTGAGTTCAGACAAGGAAATAATTCCTAGGCAACCTTCAGGGACCAATAGTTAGGAATGAACATTTATCTAAAGAATACTAAGGATGAACAACAAAGCGAGCCATTCATTGAATCAACATGGCCACCATAAAGGGATGGAGAACATCCTTTCAAAACAAAATAGCCATGAATGAGCAAAACCGAAAACAACGATGCAACAAAACAAAAGTAAGCTAAAAGACAACCTACTCTAACCTATATATAGGCATTTACAGAAAAGAGCCCATGGGAGCTCAAGCTTGAGAGCAATGCTTAAGGTGTTTCCCATTGATTGTCAACGAGACATCTTCACCAGTCAAGGTCTTCAGGTGGAAAAAATTGTCTCCCAATATTTCAGCTATTTAAAAGGGGTTGAGCCAAAGTTTATCGAATTTGTTGTGTCCCCCTTTCATTTCATGGGCCTTGTCCCAGTACAGGACTAAATCTACAATTCTAAAGGCCTTGATCTTGGCTCAGCGGTCAAGCCATTTCTTAACTATGCCCTAATGTTTGGAAAAAATTTCTATTGCCTAGTCTCAAACTTCTTCTAAATGCAAGAGCTCAACTAACCGAGGTTCTCTACAATCCCCCCTTCATAAAATTCATTGATAAATTGGAGAGTGGGAATCTTTAGGTGGATGGGAAACATGGGCTCTAAGCCATAAACAAGATGGAATGGGGAATCACCAAGGGCAATCTTGTGGAGGTGTGGTCTACTGAAAGGGAAAAACAGAGCTGGGTATGCTAATCCTTGGGATTCCTATCTAGCAATTTCTTGATTAGCATGATCAAGTTCTTGTTTGTGGACTCAACAAAGCCATTGCCTTGAGGGTAGTAATTAGATGAAAATTTAAGGGAAATCCCATAGTCGAAGCCCCAACCAACAAATTTTAATGAAGAAAATGCAGGTTCATTATCACACACTAATGCATAAGGACAACCAAAGTGATTTAAAATAAAACTTTCTAGAAAATTTGTAACTACCTCAGTTTTTCATTGCTTACATAAAATTGCTTCTATCTATCTAGTATAGTAATCAGCAGCAATAAGAATGTACCTATGTCCCGCAGATGATGGAGGGCTTACTAGACTGATCAAATCGAGGCCCCATTACGCAAACGTCCTTACGTCCAACACAAGTTGTAGTGGGACAACAACATTATTCTCCTTGGTGGTGGTAATCTGACATGTGTGATATGAACAAACATGGAAATGATAATCCCTAAAGATATTCAGCCAATAATACCCCACTATTAATATTTTATGTGCAGTGGAGGGCCCAGATCCATGACCAATGCCGAACTTATCATGAAGCGCCTTCAAGACTCAATCTACTTCTTCCTTGCCAAGGAATCTCAAGTAATTTCCCTCATGATTTCTTTTGTATAAAATGGACCCCTACAACATGTAACTATTGTTTTTTAGCCTAAGAGCACGGTTTTGGACTCCTTGTAAGTGAGGTGGACACTTGTGATTCAAAAAATAATAAACCATGTCCTTATACCATTTTCTCAGGGAAACATCTTCGAGCTGATATTACTGCATTGTGAGTTTGGGTCCTACTTCTGCTGCTGCCTTAGTGATTGTTCAAGTAAGTTCTTGTCCTCTCACCAACCTCATCAGTTGGATTTCCATATCATATTCATGGAGCAGGGTGACCCATTTGGCTCTTCATTCACCCAATTCATTTTGCATGAGCAGTGTTTTCACTGTTGGGTTCAGGACAATGGCGAACACTTTTTCACGCAAGATATAATGCCTAAATTTATTCACTCCCCACACGAGGGAACATGCTTTCTTGTCCACATTGTGGTAGCATAATTCAACATCTTTCAAAGGAGCACTCATGAAGACGATCGGGTGCTCATTTAATTCATCATCTTTCTAAGTCAAAATGCTAGCATAGGAATGTTCTTAAGTGAATGGATAGATATTCAATGACTTCAGATAGTTTGAACTAATGAGTACGGGTGCCTCGGCAATGGCCCGTTTGATTTCTTCAAAATCTTGTTTGGCGTCGGGAGTCCACTCAACTTTGGCATCTTGTTTTTAACATGGCATTGAGTGGTTTAACAATTTCAGAAAAACCCATGATGAAATTCCTAACAAAATTGATCTTTCTGAAGAAGGATTTTAATTCTTTCTTCTACCCAGTGGACTTGACTCTTACTTCCTTTTGGCTGGGTGGTTGCTCCCATAATATTTTGGGAATCCTACAGCCCGACATGTTGAACAATAGGTCATTTTTCTAGTGCCTCCTTTGGTGTTTCCTTTCGAGGTACAACTAATTTTTTGGCATGCTCTATTGCTATTTGGCACAAGCAGCAATCAAACTCAAAGTGGGCAGCATTGTGAATCCTACACCAATTTGGCAGTAAGAGATCCTATAAATTCATTCAGGTGCCCAAGCTGAGTTGATCCCTTGCACACTTTTCCATGAATTCTTGGAAACCATTGAGTAATCCCCAGTTGTCGCCATCATTAGTTTTATCATCTGATTCTACCAACATTTTTGTACTTGGAGGCATTTGATTAAGGTCAGTTGGAGGGTTGCACTGTACTAAGAGTACTTCTACAACATATTCTTCTTAGGGTTTGATTTCATCTTGACAAGGGAAGGGACAATAATTCCCCAATTCTCTCTCAACAAATAACACCTCGTTTAGGTTGTTGTACTCTGTGATCATATATTTCATACGGGGCTTACGATCTACACAGATTTGATTTGGTATCCCTTTCCATGGCAGCCACATGTGAGAGTGGTCCATGGCAACATATCCATTCAATGTTTTGGTGAATTCTCTTCCCAAGATGATCCCATATTCATCAAGAATGTCAACCACTTGAATATCAATGACTTGTTGTACCCTTGGATCTACAACAATTTGCATTGGGATCTGATTCATTTCTCCCACAATGTTGATCTCTTTTTTGTCCAGCTGGGTCACCTTCCTTAAGGGTGTGGGTGTAATTCCAAGAGCCTTGCATACTACCAATGGCATAACATTGGCAGACACTCCCGAATCAAGCAGGTAGTTATGAAAGTTTTTTCTGAATATCCGAATGGTAATAAGGAAAGGGAGAGTCTCCAATCTCCCTTGGAAGAGGCCCATGGGTGTGTCTACCTGAGCTACTTGAGCTTTATTCTTATCGCTAGTTTTATGCTTAATCTATCTAGATGACTGATCCTTACAACTCTACCTATTGTTCTAGTCTAGTTCCTTTTCTGGTTGTTTACCTGTAGACTGATTTGAGGGAACATCCTTCCTTTTCCCTGTCCTATCCTATATCACGGGTTCCTACCTAGGTTCTTCAAAGGTGACTCTCTTAGCTGATGCCTCCTGTATGGTGCTAGAGGATGAGGTCCAATTTAGTACCCTAAAGAAGGCATGCCTTATAATAGGGACCTTAAGTAGTTTGAAGGAAGATAAATTGATTTTTACATTCTTGAACTCTTTGGCCACATATTCACCCATCCGTTCAATCTCAGAGCCGAAGGTTTGACCTATTGTAGAGCTAGGAGGTTGGACTTCCCTTTGACTTGATTGATTTTGGTGTTGGCCTTAAGGCTGATTTTGTGCCTGATTTTGAGGTCTATCCTTGTTGAGATATTAGGTGGGTATATGGGGAAGCCCAGGGTTATTGTTGGCATTAGGGTTAGGCGGGGAAGTAAAATTATTTGGAGTAGATGTTGTAACGGGTCCACCTACCTGCTTGTTTCTAAGGAAGTAAGGATTTGTTCTCAGGTGGAACATGTGAATTTCATCTACATATGGTTCTTCCTTATCTATTGGACCATTATCTATTGAATCAAAAATATGAGCTAAATTTTTCTCGTTACTTAACTCCTACACTTCTTCGCTTGTAATGGGGGTGGGATTGACTTCGAGCTGATTGTGGTTGCTTTGTAGAAATGATGATTGGTTTACCATGAGACATGAGGAGTCATATGGCTCAGACAAAATGGTGTCTCTACAACCGGTACTATTAGCAACATTTTGGACCTCAATTTGGAAATTTTTTGCAGCTGGCTAGAATTCAGGACAATCCAACTCAAAGTGTCTACTGGTCTTGTGAATTCGGCACCATCGAGACAAGGCTGCCTTGGTGAGGTACACCCCATTAGTTGTTATTTCATTATTGGCTAGCTGATCAATAGCAGTAGGGACACCTCATTATTGGGTCTTGTATTCCATGTGCGGTTCTTCCTCTTAGAAGGTCTCCTTTAGGAACTTTGACTCAAATTTTGTCCTCTATCATAGTTCTACTCGGAAGAGTAACTTGCTTCCCAATTTTCCCTACTATCCATGTTGTCTCAGCTATCCTGATTAAGATTGGCCTAGAGGTTATGCTGGGATTCCTGCAACTGATTATTCTGATTCTTTAAGTGTGTAATTTCTGTGGACATTTTCTTTATTATCTCTGTCAGCTCTTTCAATTTGTCTTTCTCAGTAGTGCTGCTTGGCTACAGTGCCAGATTTTGGAGAAAGACAGGTGGGGCCACTAGTTGATTCTAATGTGTTGGAGGGAATTCTGATCCTGACAAGTACACTGGTGCTTGTGGCTATTGAGAGTACACCTGTTGTTGTTGGGGAGCTTGGGGACAACTTTGTTGTTGTTGAGGCTGCAAATAAGAAGGCACTGGAGGGGCATAATTCATTGGCTGTCTAGGGTACGAAATGATGGGAAGCTGAGGAACATGGTTCATAAGAGGGGTCTGGTTAGTGAATGCTTGATTAAGCCCTTGAACCTAAATCAGGTGAGCTACTGGTCCCAAAGAAGGTAGTGGACTAGAGATATCCTACCCCAAATTTGCACTGGCAATAATAGCCTCTGTATAGGTAATTACTAAGGAGGTGAGTGGTGGATGCATCCTCTTTACCAAGGCTGGCATAAGGTTGTCTAACATTGCATAGTAGACTGGGAGGGCCATGAAATCATTATTAAGGTATGAGTCCTCAAGCCTTGTGAATGCATGATGAAAATGGTCATTAAAGGATCCAATGGGTTCATTAAATTCCCTCTTGATGGACATAAACTGCCTGTATAACTCCAAGGGGCTGATCAGGATCTTATATTTTTGCAGGAAAGAATTCTTCATGAGGTCCCATGAAGTAACACACCCCTCACCAAATTGATGTACCAGTAAAAAGCCTCCTTTCCCAACGAGTGTGGAAAAAGGCGACATTCAACATCTCCATGATTGACTTGCATTTCTGTAATTATTGTTTCAAATATTTTGATGTGCTCTTTTGCTATCCTTTGTAGGTCACAAGGATTAAATTTTGAACAAAATCCTTCTAGATTTTTGGGCATATCATGGTAAGCTACGAAGTGTATTAGCAAAGTATTTTGTGCCAACCAAGCCATGGCGGGATGCAAAGGTGGTATTTATTGTTGAGGAACAATAATTTGGAGTTGCGCATGTAGTAGGAAAACAACCTGGGTTGTGGCTATTTGGACTGTTCCTTGAGCTTGAAAGGTTGGGAGAGAGGCAACTTCCTGGCTGCCAAAGACGAGGGGTGAAAATGCAGTTTCAGATGGCTGAGTGGAATATGAACACACATTGAATGAAGGTGAAGGTAGAAGGGAAGTGGGTGGAATGGAGGAAGAGGAAGAAGCAACATCTCCTCTCTTAGTTTTTTTTCCCTTGTAGGGGGCTACAACTCTTGAAATTCTCCCTTTTTTGGTGTTGACCATAAAACTCTTTGAAATATTTTCAGGGAGAATGATTCAATTCGATCTAGCTTCTGAAGGCCCTCCTTCTAGCACCAGTTCTTTCATTTAAAATGAAACTTTCCAAAAAAAAATTTGGGGGAGAATGATCCGATTTGATCTAGCTTCACAAGGCCCTCCTAGCGCCAATTCTTTCATTTAAAATGAAACTTTCCAGAAAATTTTTTGGGGGAGAATGATCCAATTCGATCCAACTTCACAAGGCCCTCCTTCTAGGGCCAGTTCTGTTGATGGTTGTTTTACACACTTTCTCAACATAGGTAATGTGCATGTGCACTACCTCTCTTGAAAGGAAATCTCCAACTGCAAGCTACTGAAAATTTCCCCAAGGTCTCACAGGTGTCAGGTCATGACTTGCATGGAACTCCTTAGTTGATATTTGATGTGATTTTGCTGGTAATCACAGGGTGGACTTACATAGCTGGATCTGAGGTGGGTATTCAAATCCAAAGTTTCTAAGATGTGAATTAAAGTGTACTTTGTTGTAGGTTCAAACAACAATCTAAAACTTCCTTATTAACTTCCCTCTTGACAAACATAAAATGCATATATAACTCTGAGGGGCTATTCGAGATCTTATATTTTTGTAGGAAAGCATTCTTCATGAGGTCCCATGAGGTAACAAACCCCCTCGAAAAATTGATGTACCAATAAAAGGCCTCCTGGTGCAGGAGCACCCAGGACATTCAGGAAACACTTCAAGAATCAGGAGAGAGCAGGGGTCAGGAGGACATTTCAAGCATGTCAAAGCATTAATTATAATGTGTTGAAACCTATAATGGCATTTGAATTTAATAAGTGTGTTGAAGATGTTACAGGGGTCAAGATTCCTGATAAGGAATCCAGTCAAAATGCAATGTAAGGGGAAAAGTATGTTTTAAGGGATTTGTTTAAATTCTCTTAGGCTTTGAATAGGTTAAATAAGCTTGGATATTAGATATCCAATGGTCTTTAGGTGATAATTATTAATAAATCTCAAGATTGTTATTTTAGAATTTCAAATTTTAGTTTAGGCGGGAAAAGGAGTTTTAGGTGTTTTAGAGGTAATTATGCAATGTAATTAATCCAAATCAGTTGGATCAGTTGGGGAATGAGTTTATAACCCTAAAATCATCATTTGTACGGAGGTTAGGTGGTTGGTGAAGGCATTGTACAGACTGTTCTCAGAAAATACAAAAAAAAATTCTGTTTTCTTGCAATTTTCTGTGTTTTTTTTGATGAACCATTGAATCTTATTGAAGTTTTCTGCATTTGGATGCTTTGGTAATTTGTATTTAGATGTTTTAACACCAATCACACGCTCTGATAAAGGAAATAGATCAATTCTTGCACGTTTTTGCTGACTGTCCATAGGAAAAGTGCAGATTTTGCCCTGTTTTGAGAGTTTTTATGAAGGAATGATCCATTTCATAGAGTATAATGACTGAAAATCTATGAAATGGATCCAATATAACATGTATCATACATATTTAACCAACTAATGTGCAGGAAGGAAGAATATCAGGGTGTACACCAAGTTGTCAAAGAGAAAAGTGCTTGAAGATGGAGGCTAGGGTGTAGCAGCAGAAGATCTGCCTTAATGAGGGGCATGTTTTCGAGTTTGGATCAACTAAATATGTTGTCCTAATGGTGTAGAGTCAATGAGCAAGTTCTGGAAGTGATTGGAAGGTTAGTTTTCAAGAAGCCCTAGTTTTTGAGGCAAGTTGAGGAGGGGTTTGTGCTGGAGGATGTTATATGTGTCCTAGAGGTCTAAAAATTTGTATTCCTTGGTTTTGAGTCATTTTAGGAGACTGCTGAAATTTTCATGGTCAGGGGACAAATTTAAAGGGGGGTTGCTTTGTAAAAGTGGGCTAATTAGGCCTAGTTTTTGAGGAGACAGCAGATTTTGGAAGGGTTTGTCTAAAACAAGTGATACCAAGGTTTGGATATGTTGTTTGTGATCACAAACCACACTTGAAACAGTCATTAGATTTGGGGTTCCTTTGGAAAGTTTGAGTGCAAAGTCAAAAAATCACTGCAGGAGGCCTAGTTGGGCTAGTAGCCTAGTTAAGGTGAAAAATTGGTTTTGTGTCTAAGTCAGAGGGTTGGGCTTTGAAATCATTCAAAACAAGTTTGTTTGGGTCTCTTAAGAGTTTTCCTAGGGTTTGGGTCCATAAGGAGGCAAATAAGTCATGAATGCAAAGTTGAGGCTTTATCTTCAAGTTGGTGTCTAGAGGAAAGGTTGTAGATGAACCATTAAAGTTTGATAATTTGGTGAGTTTCTTGCAAAGATCCCTGACCCTCTGCATCAAAGTGGTATCAGAGCAGTGAGTAGGTCCTTTAGGGATTGGAGAAGTAGCAATGGCACCAAAAAACCAATTGGCAAGAGAGTTAGAAGAGTTGAAGGAGATCTTGGAGAGGGAGAGAAGAGAAAGAAGGGAACAAGAAGCAGCAAGAGCAAGAGAGGAAAGATGGAGAAGAGAAGAGACACTATGTAGGAAAGGATCAATAACCTTGAGAGGAGTAGGAGGAGAGAAGACCAAGAAGACCAAGAAAACAATGAAGAGGATGAAGAGCATGTGAGGGTAAATCAGGAACAGCAAGCTGATGATACAGAGGACCCTGAGGAAAGGAGGTTAGTGAGGTTATTGAAGGCAGTACAGGGTCATGGAGGGAAGAGTCACATAGACTTACCTATCTATCAAGGGAAGATGGATAGTGAAGAGGTATTGGGATGGCTTGATGCCATGGAAAACTACTTTGAATTTGAGGAGATGGATGAAGAGAGGAAAGTCAAGTTTGCTAAAACCAAGTTGAGAGGCACAGCATTGACATGGTGGACAAGTTTCCAGAATGATAGGATGGCTAGAGGATTGGAAAAAGTCTCTACATGGGCAAGGATGAAGAGCTTGGTCAAGGAGCAGTTTTTACCATGTGATTATACCATTCATGTGAAAAGAATGAGGCAGAATTTAAAGCAAAAGGACTTGGATGTGATGTCCTATACTGAGCAATTTCACAAGCTTAGTATTAGAGGAGGTTATGAGGAAGAGGATGAGAAAATAGCCAGGTACATCAATGGCTTGAGGTACAATCTGCAAGATGAGATTGGTTTACAATTGCCAAGGACATTAGGAGAATGTTTTCAGTTGGCCATTAGAGCAGAAGAAAAGGTGAAAAGGAAGCAAGAAAGATCAAGCAATGGTGGAAGAGGAGGTAGTTCAAATAGGGGCAGAGGTAATAGAGAGCAAGGACAAGGCAGTAATGATAAAAGCAGCAATGACAAGGGTAAGAGATATTTTCTGATCAAAGAGGTGGATACACTCCAAGAGGAGGAGGCAGATTTGGACAAGGTAGAGGACCATTCACAGGTAGATGTTTCAATTGCAATGAACCAGGGCATCCTTCCTTCAAGTGTCCTAAATGGGAACAAGCTGATAAAGGCAGAGAAAGGAGAGCTAATTTGGTACAAGAAGAAGAAGACAAGAAGGAGGAGTCAAAAACATTCATGGCAGACCCTATGACTGATGGTGAGTTTCTCATGATCAAGCAAGGAGAAAGACTTCATCAAGAACCAAAGGTAACCATTTTCAAAACAAATTGTCTCAGTCATGGTAAGATATGCAGATTGCTTATAGATTCAGGGTCACATAGCAATTTAGTTTCAGTTGATATGGTAACCAAGCTAGGGATTGAAACTTTTGATCATCCTACTCCCTACAAGGCCACTTGGGTAACTCAAGGACAGCATGTAGAGATTGGTAAGAGAGCTTTTGTTGATTTCTCAATTGGTTCATATCAGGATAGAGTGCTTTGTGATGTTATTCCAATGACTTGTGGTCATATTATCTTGGGAAGGCCATGGCAGTATGTTAGAAGAACTTTGCATGATGGGTTTCTTAACACCTATTTGGTTCACAAGGGTGATGTTAAATATCAGTTGGTTCCTTTACCTTTGGAACAGTCTAATGATAGGTTTGTAATCTGTTTTGAGAAGAGTTTGCAGGTGAATAAGCAGGGTGAAACAGGGGAAGGCATTGGCAAACTGAAAAGTGGTGAGTTGCAGCAGGGTTATGAGGTGGATAGTCCATCAAATCAGTCCTTGTGGGATTTGAATAGTATCAAGATTGGTGGAATTGAATGCCCTATCAATGAGGGTAATAGTGGTGAAGTTCTTCCACAAAGGAGGCATTGGAATGAGGGCAGCAATAGGGCACAAGAATTCACTGTTTTCAAGCAGCAAAGAGGGCACACTAATCCTTGTTTTGATTCTGTCAAGAATGCAGATTGGCAGAAGAGAAAAACGATAACTTTAGGGGACTACCTGCCTTCTCATTGGAAGATGAAAGCACATATGAGCAAGAAATTTCTTAGTGGCAACACATGGGATACTTCTTGGGACAAGAGTTCTTTCTTTCCTAGGGAGAATGGTGCAGGAGCACCCAGGACATTCAGGGAACACTTCAAGAATCAGGAGAGAGCAGGGGTCAGGAGGACATTTCAAGAATGTCAAAGCATTAATTATAATGTGTTGAAACCTATAATGGCATTTGAATTTAATAAGTGTGTTGAAGATGTTACAGGGGTCAAGATTCCTGATAAGGAATCCAGTCAAAATGCAATGTAAGGGGCAAAGTATGTTTTAAGGGATTTGTTTAAATTCTCTTAGGCTTTGAATAGGTTAAATAAGCTTGGATATTAGATATCCAATGGTCTTTAGGTGATAATTATTAATAAATCTCAAGATTGTTATTTTAGAATTTCAAATTTTAGTTTAGGCGGGAAAAGGAGTTTTAGGTGTTTTAGAGGTAATTATGCAATGTAATTAATCCAAATCAGTTGGATCAGTTGGGCAATGAGTTTATAACCCTAAAATCATCATTTTTATGGAGGTTAGGTGGTTGGTGAAGGCATTGTACGGACTGTTCTCAGAAAATACAAAAAAAAATTCTGTTTTCTTGCAATTTTCTGTGTTTTTTTTGATGAACCATTGAATCTTATTGAAGTTTTCTGCATTTGGATGCTTTGGTAATTTGTATTTAGATGTTTTAACACCAATCACACGCTCTGATAAAGGAAATAGATCAATTCTTGCACGTTTTTGCTGACTGTCCATAGGAAAAGTGCAGATTTTGCCCTGTTTTGAGAGTTTTTATGAAGGAATGATCCATTTCATAGAGTATAATGACTGAAAATCTATGAAATGGATCCAATATAACATGTATCATACAGATTTAACCAACTAATGTGCAGGAAGGAAGAATATCAGGGTGTACACCAAGTTGTCAAAGAGAAAAGTGCTTGAAGATGGAGGCTAGGGTGTAGCAGCAGAAGATCTGCCTTAATGAGGGGCATGTTTTCAAGTTTGGATCAACTAAATATGTTTTCCTAATGGTGTAGAGTCAATGATCAAGTTCTGGAAGTGATTGGAAGGTTAGTTTTCAAGAAGCCCTAGTTTTTGAGGCAAGTTGAGGAGGGGTTTGTGCTGGAGGATGTTATATGTGTCCTAGAGGTCTAAAAATTTGTATTCCTTGGTTTTGAGTCATTTTAGGAGACTGATGAAATTTTCATGGTCAGGGGACAAATTTAAAGAGGGGTTGCTTTGTAAAAGTGGGCTAATTAGGCCTAGTTTTTGAGGAGACAGCAGATTTTGGAAGGGTTTGTCTAAAACAAGTGATACCAAGGTTTGGATATGTTGTTTGTGATCAAAAACCACACTTGAAACAGTCATTAGATTTGGGGTTCCTTTGGAAAGTTTGAGTGCAAAGTCAAAAAATCACTGCAGGAGGCCTAGTTGGGCTAGTAGCCTAGTTAAGGTGAAAAATTGGTTTTGTGTCTAAGTCAGAGGGTTGGGATTTGAAATCATTCAAAACAAGTTTGTTTGGGTCTCTTAAGAGTTTTCCTAGGGTTTGGGTCCATAAGGAGGCAAATAATTCATGAATGCAAAGTTGAGGCTTTATCTTCAAGTTGGTGTCTAGAGGAAAGGTTGTAGATGAACCATTAAAGTTTGATAATTTGGTGAGTTTATTGCAAAGATCCCTGACCCTCTGCATCACCTCCTCACCCAATGAGTGTGGAAAAAGGCAGCATGCAACATCTTCATGATTGACTTGCATTTTAGTAATTGTTGTTTCAAATATTTTGATGTGCTCTTCCATTGTCCTTTATGGGTCATGAGGACTAAATTTTGAACAAAATCCTTCTAGATTTTTTGGCATGTCATGGTAAGCGGCGAAGTGTATCGGTGAAGGATTTTGTACCAACCAAGCCATGGCGGGATGTGGAGGTGGTATCTACTATTGAGGAACAACAATATGGAGTTGCACTTATAGTAGGACAACAGCCTGGGTTGCGGCTATTTGGACTGTTCCTTGAGCTTGAAAGGCCAGGAGAGAGGCAACTTCCTAGCTGCCGAAGATGGGGGGTGAAAATGTAGTTTCAGATGGCTGAGTGGAAGATGAACACAAGTTGAATGAAGGTGAAGGTGGAAGGGAAGTGGGTGGAATGGAGAAAGAGGAAGAAGTAGCGTCTCCTCCCTTAGTTTGTTTTACCCTTGTAGGGGCCTACAAATCTTGAAATTCTCCCTTATTTGGTGTCGACCATAAAACTCTTTGAAATCTTTTCGGGGAGAATGATCCTATTTGATCCAACTTCTCAAGGCCCTCCTTCTAGCACTAGTTTTTTCATTTAAAATGAAACTTTCCAAAAAATATTTTGGGGGAGAATAATCTGATTCGATCCAGTTTCACAAGGCCCTCCTTCTAGTGCCAGTTATGTTGATGGGTGTTTTACATGCTTTCTCAACATAGGTAATGCGTATGTGCACTACCTCTCTTGAAAGGAAATCTCCAACTGCAAGCTACTAAAAATCTCCCCAAGGTCTCTCAGGTGTTAGGTCATGACTTGCATGGAACTGCTCAGTTGATATTTGATGTGATTTTACTAGTAATCATAGGGCAGACTTATGTAGTTGGATGCAAGGTGGGTCTTCAAATCCAAAGTTTCTAAGATGGGAATTAAAGTGTACTTTGTTGTAGGTTCAAACAACAATCTAAAACATCAATGTTTTCTTCAAGTTTGGCTTTACAATGTGCAAGGAACCTTAATACTGGTTGTTTCTTAAGAAGAGGAAAAGAGCAGAGAAGAGGGAAGGTTCTTGGATCTGCAACTAACTGTGAACAGTGATCGTGGAGGTTCTGCTATGGATAGCTCCCTTCAAATAGGATTCCACTTAACCAAGAAATATACAATATCATAAAATTTGTGCTATCTTCAAAGGTCTGCAAATATTTTACTAGTCATCCACCATTTACATGCATGAATAAAGATAAAGATTCAAAGAGCAGCTTCAAATTTCAGTCTAGGCTAACTTTGCAAGGCCATTTACCAGTACCAAACAACAAAAAGTATGGGTTAGAAGGCATCAACATAGCAGAAATCTTTATAATCACAAAACATGACTAAAATCTATCAAAGAAAGGATATAGCTAGCTAAAACAACAATGTGAATCTATCTAAAGCATCTAACAATGAAGATTGAATCATGAAACATGTGGAGAAATCAAAAAATACACCAAGTCAATATATTTTCATTATAAATTTCAGCAGCATGCCTTTACAACAACTCAACTCCCTTTGAAATGAGAGGAGACCCCCTATTTATAGTTCTCAAAAGGCTAAATGAATGGCCAAGATTCACTACCAAATAGGGTTTCACTTACCCCCAAATATATCATAATTTAATATTACATTCTTGTCTTATCCGTATTTTGTCCTTTAGTGACATCACTGTAGTATTTTTTCTTTTGTTGACTGCTCTTTGCTGTAGCTATTCCTTCAGGAGCTCTTCACTAATAATAGGGATTCCCTCTTATTTCTTCAAAGCCGCATATTCCATGAATTATAGAATGATTGGCCGAAGCTTGTCCACCTCAATAATCTCAGATCGCAGCATCTGGTAACTCCATTCCTTTGCATTATCCTCAAGCTTATTCCAGTCTTCATCATACTTTATGCCTTGATCCTTGAATAGCTCTGACTGGGTGAAGGTAGGGGTGGCAAAACTCTTGAATTCCATTATTATTTCATTGGACATCTCGTCCTCCATCTTCTTCTGAAAATAAGGCTTTATCTTCTGTGGATCCATCTATACTATGGGAATGTCATACTCTGTCATCAACTTCAGATATCAGGCATAGTCCGCCCTAATTTCCTTGATCCATTCGATGTTTGGATCCACCTTATTCATTATGTGTTCCAACCTTTCCTTTCTGTTATCAAATTCCTACCTCCACACGTCCATCAGCCAGTGGTCATATCTTTTGAATGTGAGCTCCTTTTCCCATGTGGCATTTGGTAACCGGAGGATGGCCTCAATCTTTGGACAAGTGGAATCATATGTTGTAGGGAAGTCGGTAAAGAGCTTCTTTGTGCTCTCTAGAGATTGTTGTAGATCCAAGAACTTGTTGGCTATTCAAATAGTCCAACTGATACACATGTTCCCCACATACAGGACCTGTCGAAACCAACTCTTAGTAGTCTTTTCCAAGTTCTTTCTTTTCTCTAATTTTTCAATTTTCTCTTTGGACAACAATTGGGGTGGAGTCGCAGATGTGGTAGGCTTGTCATCCACTGAAGACCATTGTTGGATGTAATCCATCAAGACAACCACCTGTGCTTTAAGTTCATCCTTCGAGACCTTGTCTTGTTTTATCAGGTGCACCACTATAGCCACTCACTCCTCAAGATGTCCTACCTTCTGCTATCTGGTAGTGGTCCCCAAGTTGATGGTGGAAATGCTATAGCTTACACCTGCTTGGCCTACCATGGGTATTGCTATCTGTATAGTTCAAGACCTAGAAGCATCAATTGTTATCTTGGATCTAACTTTAGGCTTTTTCTCTTTTCTGGTTGAGATTTGTGCTTGGGCTAGGATAGCCTCTAGCCTCTCTCTTGGATCCTTAGGAGCGAGTCTTCTTCTCAAGCCGCCTCTCCAACTACTCGAGCATGGAAGACTCTCCTTTTGATGGCTCTTGATCACCTTCACCTCCATTTCTGCACCTTTCATCTTGGTGTTGTCCCCCTCTTCCTCATCAGTATCTAGGATGAATGTGAGGCGTTTGATGGGAGGTTTAGTAATCAATTTCCCTAAGGCACTTCCTTCTACCTCAATTTTCCTTTCCTTTATTTCTTCAATCTATTCACCTTGGTGCATGTATTCCTCGGGCTGGTCCTCTTCTTTGTCTTCTTCTTCTATAGGAGGAAGTGGCATAATCTCTAGTTGTTTTTCCCTTGCAAGGATTTCTACATTTTCTATCATCATGTCGCCCTTATGTTCCTTCTTGGGAGGTGACCTTTCTGTCTCTTCTTCATCATGTTTCAGCTGTCGGGCCATCTCTTCTTCAAGATCGTCATCGAAGGTTTGTATGATGAACTTACCACGAGAATCCTCCTCATCCCCGCTCTTAGAAGAGCTTGTTCCTTCCTCTTCATAGGCCACCCTGTCAATTTTCCAATGTTCATACTCTAGGTGTTCATGGTACTCGTCGACCTCCTCTTTAATTGGTTTCAAGGCTTCTTGCTTCTGCCTCTCCCACTCCTCAGAAATTAACATTGTGGCCTCCATCGTTGGTGGTCCTATTGGAGGTTGTGAAGGCTTAGCAGTAGCGAGGACTTGCACTAAGGCATCCTGAAGGGTGGTGTCCATAAGGATTTGGGAGAACTCAGAAGGGAGATTTTGCATGTGCTTTGAGAAAGCTTTGGGCAATGCGGGAGCGGGCAATCGTGCTATTATTATGGCTAATGGGAGTGATGTAGTAGATGACATGGTAGCATAGGAAGGAGGAGTAGTCGTAGCAGAGGAAGAGTCAATCATTATTATGGGCCCAGACGAAGGTGAAAGGGCAAGATGGACTAAGATATCTACTGTCAGCAAGGACGTGGCGACCATTGTCAGGGAGATAGACGATGGGCCAGTTGAGATAGGGAGAGCCGAAAGAGGTTCTAGTTGATCTGTCCTTTCTTCCTCACCCTCTTGGATTACAAGATGCTCTGTGGTGCACTTTGTTTGCGTGGGCTTCTTGGAAGTTGAGCCTCTCGAATCCTTCCTTGTGTATACCTTGGGATCTCAAGACTGCTCTATTTTTGTTCCTTTCCTCTTCTTTGATCTGGTGATCGGAGGGGATTTGGATGTCTCACCCATTGAAACTGTACCAGTGATATCTTTGGTGGCACTATGCTCACTTTTGAGTCCTTCATATGTTATGACCACTCCTTGTTGCTTTAGCTGGGCCACTTGGATTTTAACCCATTCTTCAATTCAGGCCATGATGGGTTCAGTCACAATGTCAAGGTCATTGACCTCTTGCTCATCCCAATCAATTGCGGGCAGCAATAAGTTGGAGACTACATTATACCAGGGATCCATGACGGTGCCTTCATCTTCCTCAACTTGATCCGGTATGGTGAACAATTGCACCCTTCTTATGAAGTATGCCATCATCCTCATGTAGTGTTTGACCCACACCTCTTTTTTGTCTAGGAAATTTTCCCAGAAATCCTCAACATGATGTAAATAGGCATACTCTTGTCTGAGCACTTTTCTCACGTGCCCATATGGGTCAATCCGTGGGCGAGAAGTGTGTAGTTGGAAGTGGTAATCTGCCAATTCCTTTTTTGAGTTCCCAGCACAAAGGGAAGTTTGCAATTTATACATGCCTTGACCGAAGGTCAAGGGATAAGAGATCCCTACCAAATGCTTGTTGTTGAGGATGGTGTGCACATGCTGTAGTTGTTGAGAGAGTTCCAATAGTATAATCCAGTCATTGGGGTACCAGGGCAGCTTGTTTGGCCTCTCAGTGAAACCTTGGGCACAAATGTAGGTGAATTTGGGATATTGTAAGAATAGGAAAGCGTATTGCTTTAGGAACGCTCGTGCACTTTGAAAGACCCTCCTCTCAAAATCCCCTCCAAGTAATCAAATGATGTGGCCAATGAAGGAATCATTGACCCAGTAGTATTGCTTCTTAAAGTTTCTGAATTAGAGTTGGGGATACCGGTCATAGGCTTTTAGCTTTTGTCCTAGCTCCCCTTCAGGGGGTACAAATAGTCTACTATACTTCCTTTGTTCTGCCAATGAATAGACCAAATAGGAGGTCATGTAGAATTTGGAGCTCTTCTTTACATTTATGAACTACTCATGAAAGTAGTCACTTATCATACCTCCCTAGTAGAATGAGGCTTTTGTGGTGACATCCTCATTCCCACAGAGGATCTATTCAACAAATTATACCATCCATTCTTGAAAGAATTCCACAGTGGGAAGGCCCATCACCCTGCTCAACATGGTGACTAGGTCATGGTAGTCTTTGTAGAAATTGTTGCAGTAAAGTTCTTGGGGAACCTTCACAACACTACCCCTTTTCTCCTTGAGCTAGTATTGATTTATCAATCTCTTGCAGCCCATCGAGTTATCATCCCATGCCGCTTTACATTCCTCTATGGTAGGCGTTTCCATTTCCCCAAAGGTAGGAATGTGGAAGGTCTTTGTAATTCCTTTGGCCGACATGTCAGCTGGAATATTCCTATCTCTGTCAACGATGGTCCTTGTCTTGGGTTGGTAGGCCTGTCGACAGGCCATGACTAGCTCAAGGGCAATGAGAGATGTGGGGAAGCCCACAACCTTCATGATTCCACTATGCTTGATTAACCTGGCATTGTCAGTCTTTGGGTGGACTCTAACCCTTTGTTTAAATTCATCCATATCGACATGGCCGATATTGGTTTCTATGATTTCCTGCTAGTTTGTGGTGATTTTCGAATACAAAGGTTCACCCTAGAACTAGAACTTCATCTAGTCTTTATCCTCCTTCCCATGAGGAGTCCTGCCCAATTTATTTCCTTTGTCCTTCTCTACAGTTCCTCCTAAGGGTCCCACACTAGATTCCATATATCCTGCAAGCAAGGAAACAATGAGTACAACCTTTTTTTTTTAAAGAACGTTATCATTAGCCTAAAATCCTCTGAACTAAATCAAATTAGACATCATATGACCAATGAAGTTAAATATTTTCCTTTTAGATGTCGTTAATCTCTTTTCAAGGGATTTCAAATAGTTTAGGCCTAGGGGGCGGAATTCCCTAACAAGAATGTTGTTTTGAAAGTGGCAAATAGGCCGGGGTGATTCGAGTGGTTTCTTCCATCCTTTCATTTTAAAGGGTTGAAAGGCTTATGTCAAAGAGGGCCAAATTTGAGCACGTGGGTAGGCATTAGTTTTCAAATTTGAGGTCATTTAGGAACTTTTGGGGCTCCTAAAGGTGCAAGGCCGGAAAGTTGTCTGTAGTTTGTTGTTTCCAATGGCTTGGGGAAGCCGAAGTTTTGGGGTAGGAACTCCGTGGCCCGGGACCCGGAAGGTTAAAGGATGGTAGGTGGTTCGGGCTCAGAGAGGTGGAACACCCGACTTTCCATGTGAAGTCTCTCTCGGCGAATAGGAGGGAGGATCCAAAAGGTCGGAAAGGCAGGTGTGTTTCTCCCCTTTTGAACCGGCAAAGGTGGGGTAGAATCTCGGATGTCAGAGCCTAACAAGGGTGAGGACGTTAGAGTTCTTTGATCTTTTCTCTTCACGGAAAATGAAGTCTCGGGGCCCAGGAGGAAAAAGGTCATCACTAGATGACCATTATGAAAGGGCGAGGCCACGATGGAAGTCCGTAGATCAGGACTCGAGGTCATGACAAAATGTCAACTTCTGAGCATTTAGCACTAGATGGAAAAATGCAAGGCGGGCTCTAGGGGTCGGGAAAATGGGATCACTCTGCCATTTGGGAACAAAAAAAACTTCACAGAATTTCAAAAAAGGAAGTCTAGGGTTTTGGGCCTGGGAAGGCAAAACAGAGGCTGGTCTCCAATGTTTCAAACATTCAGTTCCAATGGCAATCGAATGACAGCGGTCTGAGGGTTCGAGCTCAAAAGGGAAATTTGTCATTTTGAAAGATTATTCATTTTTGTGAGTTCTCAATGGCTAAGTGAAAACCTGTGCTTGGAGGACATGACCGCCCCTGAGCGATGAACGACAGCGGCGAAGTTCAGTTCTGATTTGATCAAAGGAGGCTAATTTGAAGGTTTATCAAGATTTCAAAATGTGGGTTTTGTGGGTTTTAGCATGTTGTATTAGTTGGATTCATTTTTAGCTTATCTTTTTTGTTATCTTAAGTGTAAAATGATAAAAATATTTTCAATGTAACAAATGACAGACCTACCTTGAAATCCTAACAAAAGATGAGGTGTTATCGATGATGGAAGGTCCAATGGTGATCGAACACGCAGGCTATGGGAATTGGATGAGTTGATCACCTCTAGCAAGTGCTCTGACATCCTCTACAATCCTAAAAAATGAAAATGACAGGTTGAAGCCTAATATTTATACCCTCTGCAATTAATGGCCTCATTTAATGCCTGTACAACTGACCTATTGGTTGGTGAATTTGAAATTAGCAGACAACGACCGAAGGTCCGGGGTTCAAGTGCCGAAAAGACATGTTGAAATAGCCGCTAAAAGACTTCCTTTTAAGACCAGTGACAAGAAGGGGCTCGACTCTAGAGGATGAAGCATCGGTGATGTTTTTCTGCTGGAAATGGCCAAGGGTGAAGGGAATTGCAGGAATGGAGGCTCGGTCATTCAGACTCGGAGGGCACGAATGCAATCCAAAACTTCATGTATATGAGAACCTGGCGGCAACTGATGATTTGGGACCCAGGGATCGAGAAGGTGGTAGCCTTCCGCAGTTTGGAGAATGGTGAACCCCCAAAGGAAGCCCAGTGACAGAAACCTGGAGGGCCAGGTCTGGGAGGGCTCAAAGCCGTTGGTAGAAGGAAACTGCCAAAGAAATCCTGAAAAGCCACAGGACTTAACCAAAGATAAGTGGAAAAAACATGGTCAGTTTAAGATGGGACTTTAGGGGTATGCTGACCATCAGGGATGCTAAAATAGGGGCATGCAAAATGAGGCAACAAAGAACGGCCTGACAGGATGAAAGAGAAGAGGGTACCTATTCTGAACGGGGCATGTGTGCTAAGGGCAGAACATCCCTCAACCCTTAAACCCGAGTAAAATATATACCCTAATCCCTCAACCTCAACCCATAAACCCTCAACCCTCTTCCCTCAATCGTCAAACCTTAAACCCAAATCCCTCAACCCTTATACCCTCTACCCTATACATTAGACCCTCAACCCTAATCCCCGAACCCTATACCCTCGATCCTCTACCCTCAACCTTAAACCCTAAACCCTTAAGCCCTCTACCCTCTACCCTCTACCCTATATATTAAACCCTCAACCCTGAATTCTCAAACCTCAACCCTTAATCCCTCAACCCTGAACCCCTAAACCCTAAACCCTCAACCCCTATATCCTCTACCCTATGCATTGGACCCTCAACCTAATCCTGCAACCATATACCCTCAAACCTATACCCTAAACTGTCAACCCTCAACCCTCAACCCTACCCGGACTTTACTTCCGGAATCTGGATGATTTTACATCTTCGAGACCCCGAGATTTTGCCGATTTTGATTTTTCTTTCTTTATATCTTTTCGACGAAATTGACGATTTCTTTGAATTTTCTTTACGACTAACGAATGAGCCTTTTGACGACGCCTCGATTGTTTTCCTCCTGATTTTCCGACTTCCTTTTCCTCTTTCGATCGGAGTTCTTTCCGATCGATTTTGGATCCGATTGCTCGACCTGATTGAAACTTGATTTCTCGACGCGGATTGATTTTGATGCCGATTTCGATTTGATTTATTGACGCGATCTGATGAAATGACGGATTGACGCAGCCTCCCCCTCCCCACCCCCTTCCCTCTCCCTCCTCAATTCCTTATCCTCGCGACCCCTCTCTCTCTTACTCTATCCCTCTCAAACTACCTAGCTAAGGGGTGAAACCACAATAGTGGTTTACAATTGAGAAGAGGAAGGAAAATGACCCTTTTTAAAATTTCAATAGCAAGGAGGGTTCAGTCAGACTTACGTGTTCAACCAAACCCTTCAAATGGTTTGGTTGAACTCCCAAGAAGTCAATGAGGAAATTGTTATTTAAAGGGGTTCGATTGAACAGATCGAACCCCTGTTCTATTAATGTTATGGTAGCTTCGGGTTCATCCTTCAAGCCATGAGTGAAAACATAAATTAATATAGCCTATCAGCTATTTATTTATATGTGATATTTAATGTGAAGGGGTGGTTCACTTGGCAACAATGTAATTTCTAAAAGGGACGACCTTCCTTGTAATTCTCATATTTTAATTGTAATTATATTTTTCTATTTTGGCCGACCTTGTACATGAAGAGGTGTGACCTCTCTCTCATTGTGTATTTATACAAGGTCATTTCCATCCTTTCAATCATCAAGCAAGTTCAATTCTCTCCTTCATTCAAGTGCGAATTTTCTCCAAGAGCAGATTGTGAATTTCTCTAAGTGCAGATTTAGGGTTCAAGGAAGGGCAGATTATTATCTGTTTTGCATCTTATGTAGGTGTTGAATATTGGCCTTGTGATTGGCCTCATTGTAAAGAGAATTGTTGCCACTATTTATATATATAAGAGAGATCTTTGTTGCTGGGTTTTTCTCCCTCAAGAGGAGGGTTTTCCCAGGGTATCTATTGTGTTATTGTGTCTGATTTGAATTAATTTTATGTGCATTAAATCTGATTAGTAAAAATTTAACATGGTATTAGAGCGGGTTTGCGAAGATTGTGATCAGATTTACAGCGATACTCTTTTCTCTTCATCTTAATTCTTTGTCTATCTCTACATCAATCAAGATGGTGAATGGATTGAAGATCGAAGATAGACTTGAGGGAGCATCAAAATACACTTCATGGAGGTTTAGAATCATGCTCACATTGGAGGAGAATGATTTGGCAGAGTTTGTGGAGACCAAAGTTCCCAAACCTAAAGAGGAAGAAGAGAAGTTGAAATGGAAGAAGAATGACATCAAGGCGAAGAAGTTGTTGGTTGATTCTGTCAAGGATCACATTGTTCCAATTGTCTCCAAGTTGAAGACTACAAGGGAGATGTTCAAGACATTGGAGGAAATGTACGAAATCAACAACACTAGCCGGGCACTTTCCTTGAAGCAACAACTTCATCATGTCAAGATGGCAGAAGGAGAATTTGTCATCACCTACTTCATGAAGATTTCCAAATTGAAAGATCAACTCTCTACCATTGGTCATATTGTTGATGAAAAGGATTTGACCATGTTGGCTCTAAATGGTCTTCCTTCATCTTTGGAGTCTTAAATTCAAGGAATTAGCGCGAGATCGAAACTTTCCAAGTTTGATCATTTGAGGGTGGACTGTATTCAAGAAGAGTCTAGGTTGGCTGTGAGAGGTATTGGTTGAAGCTCTACAAATGAAGACATTCATGTTCTTTCTGCTCAATCATCGAAGAAGAAAGGAAAAAGAGGAAAGAAAGGATACTTCAAGAGGAACAGAGATAAAGGGTCAGATGGTGCTCTCGCATTCAAGAAGAAGTGGGACCTCTCCCAAGTCCAATGCTTTCATTGTGACAAGTGTGGTCACTATGCAAAGGATTTCCCAACCAGGCCTAATCAGCATGCTTCATTTGCGGCTATGAATAAGTTCTCTCCTCAGAAGGATTCTAGGGAATTTCTATTCTAAGTCATGGGCCTGTGTTCAAGCTGTGAAAGTTGTGTGTTGTTTTGTGCTCAAGAGCAACGTATCTTGCATCCATTAGAATATTTAAAGAGATAAGTATTCTTTGTTTGTTAAGTTATATCTTTTATTTGGATCTTGTAATTAGTAAAGAGAGATAGTGGTTTCTCTTGAATTGTGTTCACTAGCATAAAATACTTTGAAGACTTCATTTATTGCTAGTCTTTTCATGTTGGTTGTGAAGATTTCTGAGTGTGACTCTGAAATAAAAAGAGAATTGAAAGTTCGATGGTGATTGGTCACATCAAAATCATTCTCTAATGCATGATCTATGATAGAGCCTTGAACTCTTGGAGAGAGTTGGTTCTACATGCTAACTGCATGATGCATTCAAGAAATATGTAGTTGTGTAGATTGTTTTTTGTTGTGCTGAGTTTGGCACTCTCGAGAGGAGTTAAAGATGGAAGAAAGAGTTATATCAAAATTATATAAAGATAAGTTTCTTGAGCCCTTCATTCTGATCTTTTGATATATTTCTCTTTAGGCTGATTTATTTATTCATGTTTTATTATTATTCATAAATTCTTATGTGTTCATGCTATAACCTGAGATAGTAAACCTTGTATGATTCTAGTCTTGATATTTCTTTGGATAGTTATAAACTGTTAGTAATCTCTCTCTAAAATGCTTTGTGAATAGCTAGAAGCAGGAAGGTGATGAGAGATTGCTTAGTGATAAAAAGCTTGTGGCATCTTATGAGGAAGTAATTCTGACCAAAGAAATGATTAAGCATGAAATCACAACTTGCAGTCATGGGACTGAGTTGATGGCTAGAGGGAGTTCACTTCCAGAAGTCTTCTTTGCAATCTCTGAAGCAGGGATCAAGAGGGAGTTTTGTAACTCACTGAGAAGAAGTGAAGATTACTGTATTGCAAGGCTAGGTGTTAAATCCTTAGAGGATCCCTTTAGCTGCTAAGATCAGAATTGCTCAAAGACTGTCATTTGGATTTGATATTGGTAGCTCCGCAAACCTATTCAGAATAGAGTGATCTACTATGAGGTTGAGGAGGTCTACCTTGAACTCTCTACAGTACCAGAGGTGTGCACTGGAAAACATTTATCTAAGACAAGCATTGGAGGAAATCTTGGACGATGAGGTTAGAAGGTTGATGCAAGTACTTAAAGATTTAGAGGGAGCCTACTGAGCCTGAAGAAGATGGTAATCTTGTTGCAGCGAAGCATATCCTGAGATACTTGCGTGGAACAGTTGGATATGGATTGAGATATTCTTTAGGTTGGATCTACTATGATATCCTTGTGCAGCTGGAAGCAATCATCTGTAGCATTGAGTACAGTCGGGGCAAAGTATATTGCAACTTGTATGGTAGCTTGGGAAGCAGTGTGGCTTCGTAAGCTCCTTGTAGGATTATTTGGGCAATCAATGGAGCCCACTATCATTCATTGTGATAATCAGAGTTACGTGAAGCTATCTATCAATCTTGTGTTCCATGATAGAACCAAGCATGTTGAGATCAAGTACCACTACATGAGAGATATGGTACTGCGGAAGGCTGTATAGTTGAGGTACATCAACACTGATGAGCAGATGGCAGATATTCTCACCAAGCCTCTCACCAGGATAAAGTTTGTGTACTTTCAAGATAAGCTTGGTATGGTGGATAATCCAACCTTGACTGAGAAAGAGTCTTAGTATCGGTGAGCCTATTTAATGAGTTCTTCTCTGTGAGAGAAGTTCGAGGTGAAATCCCTTGTTAATGCATTTTCCTCTGAGATAGAGGAATTTGAGGTGCAAGCCCTTGTTAATGCATTTCTCTTTTAGATTTGAAGTGAAATCCCTTGTTTCCACCCTCTGAACTAAGTCATGGTGGATGTCATGTGTGCAACTCCATGACGTATGTTGTACTTGTGTTTCACCCTTTGAGAGAGTCATGGTGAAAGTCATGTTGAGGTGACAACATCACGCAAGTGATGAACACTTGTACTTGCCATAGTATGGATGTAGCCATTATGGTTGATATCCTATTAAGGTGATATCTAATATCACGATGAGGTGATATTCTTCTTTTCACATTCGGTTGTAGCCAATGTAGTAGACATCACGTTGAGGTGATATGTCTTGTGTAGCTGGAAGTTCTCTTCCTAGCTGAGAGGGAGTGTTAATGTTATGGTAGCTTTGGGTTCATCCTTCCAGCCATGAGTGAAGACATAAATTAATATAGCCTATTGGCTATTTATTTATATGTGATATTTAATGTGAAGGGGTGGTTCACTTGGCAACAATGAAATTTCTAAAAGGGCCGACCTTCCTTGTAATTCTTATATTTTAATTGTAATTATATTTCTCTATTTTGGCCGACCTTGTACATGAAGAGGTGTGACCTCTCTCTCATTGTGTATTTATACAAGGTCATTTCCATCCTTTCAATCATCAAGCAAGTTCAATTATCTCCTTCATTCAAGAGTGAATTTTCTCCAAGAGCAGATTGTGAATTTCTCTAAGTGCAGATTTAGTGTTCAAGGAAGGGCAGATTATTATTTTTTTTGCATCTTATGTAGGTGCTGAATATTGGCCTTGTGATTGGCCTCATTGTAAAGAGAATTTTTGCCACTATTTATATATATAAGAGAGATCTTTGTTGCTAGGTTTTTCTCCCTCAAGAGGAGGGTTTTCCCAGGGTATCTGTTGTGTTATTGTGTTTGATTTGAATTAATTTTCTATGCATTA
The DNA here is from genome assembly GCA_007258455.2 of Sequoia sempervirens. Lineage (NCBI taxonomy): Eukaryota > Viridiplantae > Streptophyta > Pinopsida > Cupressales > Cupressaceae > Sequoia > Sequoia sempervirens. The sequence continues at coordinate 189,915,802 of VDFB02252616.1, read as the reverse complement.
AATCTGATCAGTAAAATTTAACATGTTCGACCAAACCCCTTTGAATTAGGGTATTTTTAAAACAAAAAGCTATCACTGTCATTAACAGAAGAAACAACCCAGTGAACTATGAGCTCATGTGTAGTGAAGGGCAGTGAACGTGAACAGAGGGAACGACAAAAAATTGCAACAGGCCACCATCTCAACTTCAATATCAACTCAAGGATGTCCAAAATAAGGTTGGAATGCTTTCTCTCTTGAATCATAGTGATTTAAAATTGGATTCAATTGCAAATTTTTAAACCCCCATGGATTCTATGAGACCAATTTTTTTTGAATAAAACGAAAATTCCAAACAAAATTTTCATTTAAAACTTGAAGGCACATTATGAGAAAAAAAATTATTAAACATTTATAATGAATATACCCTATTTCAAGCCCCCATTTCAAGCTCCCATTTTGGCTCACAGCTGTGAATTTCATTTGCTTGAAAGTTTCTAAATCCATTTTAAAAAAATAACCATTATTTAAAATTTTCATTTATAGCTACCAATTGAATTTGCTTGAAAGTTTCTAAAGCCTTTTAAACGAACCCAGTTTTCAACCAAATTTGGATTTACGGTTGCCAATTGCATTTTCTTCAAAGTTTCTAAAGCCTTTTAAACAAACCCATTTTGATTGGGATTTATAGCCGCCAATTGCATTTTCTTGAAAGATTTTAGTAGTCATTTGGTTTTACAGTTGCCAATTGCATTTGCTTGAAATTTTCTAATATTTTTCCCCAATAGCAATGCATATATGCATGATCTTATAAAAAAATTGGGACCACTTCAATGCTTCTTTTTCATAAGAACACATACCCCAATTGGGGCCTCAACCTTTGTAAAAACACTACATTCCATTACTAATTCATTATATCCTTTCTTATATACTAGCATTAAACTAACAATGAGATCTTCCTACTATTTTTTTGTTTATCTTTAAACCAAGTTTACTCAAACCTCTAATTAGAATTTAAAACTATTAGAATTATGAAGAAAATAGTCAACATATATAGCCCGAAGATTCCCCTAAAATGTATAATCAAAATTTAATTTTGTTCCATCTTGAGGATATTTCCAACCTACAAGTATATCTACTTTTTAGTTCTCTCTATATCCATTAATAGATTGTGTTGAAGGAATTGCTTAAATTATCAACATGGAGATATTATTTGTGAATATTATTATAGACTTATTTTTCTTGTAAACTTGAATTAAAAATTATACTTGAATGGAACCTTAGAAAAAATAATAGGCTAGATTTATTGATTCTATATTATTGGTTGCATAACACTATCTTAATTATTCTTTGGAATTTTTATTATCTAAGTGATTGAAATTTTCAAATTGGTCACTCCATGAGTCTAACTAGAGAATAATTTTAAGAATAAAAATCTATTTTTGTTTAGTGAATCAATAAATTACATCACCTCTTAATTGGATGAATTGTTGTAATAGAGTGGAACAAACCATAGTTTTATATAAACGATATCACATATTTGTGGCATTTTTCCAAATAATTTGTGTGGCATTTATATGAATTCCTATTTTGCATACATTTAAGTAAAAATAGGTATAGTAAAAAAATCTAGTAAATTGAGAAAATATTATTCAATGAGTGAATAATATTTGTAAGAGGAAGAAATGAGAAAGAAAATAGGTTTGTATTCTTTTCAAAGAGAAAATACCAATAAAGGTAACATAACTTGCAACATTAAAGAAGAAAACAAATAATATGTAGAAAAACATTACAAAGTTATATTATGATAAATAATATCATGTAAAGAAATTAGAATGTGCTTGAAGAATGAATATAAGTTAAGAATAAAGTAAATTAGAAGAATTTTTTCAAATAGAAAATTTTATTATAGTCAATAGAAATATAAATTGTATGAAGAATTGTTGTAGTATATATAATGAAATATTATAACATAAAGAAATAGAATGTTAGATATAACTAGAGCATATAATTTTGTAGTAGCCAAGAATAATAATGCAGAATAAATGTAATGCGACAAAGAGAAACCAAGTGTTGTAGTGTAGGAAAATAAAAATAAATAGTAATTTTTTTTCATGCAAGAGTAGAATGAAGAATGATCCAATGCAAAGAATATATAGAATATCATTGTTGAAAAAATACTATTATATTGTATTTGTATAGATTTAAGGATTAAATGGAGTGTATGAGGGATATATTACACTTTTGCATATAAAAGTATATAATGCCTTTCAAATTTGAATAAAAAATAGAGATTGGTGTTGAAATAGGGAAGAATAGAATGTAATGGGGTGAGATAAAGTTTTGGAAAAAATGTGTTAGAAAAATTGGACAAATAATGAGATTTTTTTTTTTTGTAGATATTTTTTCAATCCTAAAAATTAGTTATAAAAAAGAGCATTTTTGACATGTTAATAATAAAATCCAACATATTATGAAAATAGAGAAAACTATTATAAGACATTGTATGATTAGAATGAAAATTCTTTCTTTTGTTTCTTGTAATGGTATCAAGAATGGACTATTGTAAGTATTTTATAAAATAGTAGCAAGAGGAACATGAATTAAAAAAATATAGTTGTATGATTAGAATGAAGATTCTTTATTTTGCTCCTTCAAAAGATGTCAAGAATGGACTATTGCAAGTATTTTATAAAATATGAAGATTTATCATTTTAAAATGTTAGTGAGAGAACATGCATTTTGAAAATAAAATAATTTTTATTAAAAATTAGTTTAACTAAAACATAAAATGATAAGAGGATAATTGTATTTGAGTTTTTATAAAATATTTAATTAATTAAAGATAAATTTAATTAATTTTTTTTTAAAATGTCTTAGAATTTTTTATTCAAGTAAGAAGAATGATTTTTTTTAAAAAATTGTTAGGATATTTTTAGAGTCATGAAGATGTTTATATAATTGTGTATTTAATTTTTGAGAAAATGCATAAATAATAAAATGTTACAAGACAAAAAATACATAAAAATATGAAATTTAACATAATTAAGTAAGAAAATATGAGATTGCCACTTAGATCTAGGAGAAGGTTAGGAAAGAGGGTTAAATGGATTAAATGGGCCCAAAAATTATGCTATGGATATAGATGTTGAAACATGAGCATGAAATATAAATTAAGTAGTGTATGCAATTCTTGACATCATATTTTCTTTCACTTTAATGGGATAATGTCACTACATGATAAAACATAATTAAAGTATGAAAAATAAATGCTAAAATAAAAAACATGAAAATAATCAAACATTTTGGATACATAGAATGATATACAGTGTGTTTGATCAAGGAGTTGATTCCCTTGAACTAAGATATGCGAAAAAAGCATGTCAAAAAACACAAAAATCTACAATATATATGTGTTAGAATAATACAACCAATAATACAAAGTATACCAACAAATCATATATAATCCAACATGAACATTATATATATAAAAGGAAAAATGTCAAAATTACAAGGATTGTGAGAGTATATGCCACCTTAAATAATTGTATAAAAGAAATATATGTAGTTATTTTTAAGGTAACTAGAGGGGAATATAAAAATAAAAGTAGTTCATCACTAATTTTACAAAATAGAATAGATCATTATCTAATGTAATCATGAAGTTTTACTTCCATATAAAAAACTTTACATATTGGTGGAATTAGATGGAACAATCCCTATTGCATGAATCAAAGGTTTTCTATGAAGGAGTTTATAATAAGAAATTTATTCCCTATCATAACATGGAATAACAAGTGAAGTGAAATAGGGCTTGATTTTAGATAAGAAAATAATAGTTCCCAAACAATCTCATCAAATAATAACAAAACCTTTAATACAAAATTCAGGAAGAGTAAGATTAGAAGTATAAACAAAAATATATTTTAGGAATTAATGACTACAAATATTAAGATTAAAAAACCATTTTCAATCAATGTATCCTTAATGCTCATATAGGTTTAGTACCAAAAATGATTAGAAGATAAATAATCTTCTATTAAACCACATTGAAGTGAAGTTTAGATGAAAGAAATGTAATCTCCATAATGTCAGTATATAATACACCCAATTTGGGAAACTATTTCAATAGGCTTAGTAAAAGAGGGAATATGAATCTTTTGAACATAATTATGAAGAAACTCATGATATTAACGTGAAGTTTAAATAATATCCCAAAGAGAAATATTATACTAAAGTTCTTTTATACTATTATACTCTTTAATTTTCTTAAAGGAATACAAGAAGTCAACATGAAATACTAGGATTAGATAAAGGAAGAGAAACAATCTTAGTGTTGATTTGTTAGTTTCACCAAGTGTTATAGGTATTCATTACTGCATAAAATTTAAAAATAAGAGTTTCAAGTATAATCATCAACAAAATAAAGGTTGAAATAAGATGGGTCAACAAAGGATAATTCCTAGGTTCATTAGGAATACCTACCTATCATGAAAACTAAAGAAGACGGTGGGATGAAGTAAAATACCCATACAAAGATTTGGAACATCAAGGATTGATCATTGTGCGTCATTATATACAAAGATCTAGTCCATTATATCTAGTTGTGGAATTTGTATAGGCAACTTTTAAATTTAAAAAAATGTAGGAGTTGATTTATTTTACTATAATATCCAAGAAATTTATAAAAATAAGAGTAATAAAATAATTATTAAATATTATCTAAATGAGTAAATATAACCATATTTTCATATGGAGGATTTTATATTATCTATAAGATTTGAGATAATAGAAAAAATATGTACAAAGATTAAATCAAGTCATTTTCTCCTATTCTTTCATTATTTCTTTGTTTTTGTACTAGGGTTAAATCTTCATCTAGGTTTGTTGTGTACTTATAAGAAACCTGTGTTCCTTAGTATCATGTTCTTGTACGTTGTATGGTAACTTTCGTGATAAATATTATGTGCGTGTGTCCCTTCCTCCTATCAAATTTTCTTTATGGATATGAGGAAGTTTATTTCTAACTTTTTGGTTTCCTCCTTATCAAAATATTTCTTCAATAATTTAGAAATCATATTTACAAGCTTATATCATCTCTCATTTTCTTCTCTTATTTGTACCTTCATAATGACTAAATTGATTTTACATGACCACCAATGTTAGGTAATGATGCTTTCCCTTTATTACTAGTTGTAGGAAATAAATCTTAGATGCAACCTTTATCAATATTTTTTAAGTCTTTAATGGCACTTTTTGTCCTAGAGTGCACACTTGTAAATTTAAAATTAAATAGAAGTTATGTTTTAGATTATGTTTTGTGTGCAATCTAGTAATTTGAATGTTTTGATTATTAAAAACTAGATAGATGTTGAATGTTTTTTGTTAATGGTATGAAAATATTATTGATGAGTAGATGAATTATTACAACTCTTTTAGATTTATATTCCCTATATCTTACATATATTATTTACCAAGGTTTCATTGCTCCTTTAGGTGTACATACATATATATAACATGGAAAATGCAGATGTTCCACCTAAGCCAGAAGATTTTTTTGCAAATACCACTAATGATATTAAGAAATTGGAAGAATCATTAGCATAGGGTGCAAACCTAGGGGTATATATTGAACCATGCATGCCAATATTACATAGTTTAGGAAAACTAAGAGATGAACTTGAGAGGACTAATGCATATTCCCCAGATAGAGTAGCTGCTATTCTTTTCTACATGTGAGAAGAAGTACATGGTGATGTTCCACTTAAACAAATCTAGGATAGTGTGACCAAAGAAATGATAAAATCCACTTGTTTTCCATTCTATCAAAATGTGTGTAAGGTTAGGGGATACCAAGTCACTAGATGTGTCGATCCTGTTATGGCCTCGTTGATCTACCCATGATTTCTGGTACCACATGGTGAATACCCAAACAATGACTAGATTCCATTATATTTTGTTCAACAATTGTATGCTAAGGTCCATTTGGGACACAAAGTCAACTACTTGGAAATTCCACCATATGTTGGTTAGGGGCATGGTAGGATTGTCGATAGGCCCACCTATCATCAAGAAGATAGACCACCCCCAGTGTTTAGGGTATTGGTTGGCAAGAGGTCTCTTGCTCTTAGCCTAGCTCTAGCCCCCATAGTAGATGAGGTTGTCGTTGCTTCCCAAAAGGAAACAATTGACATTATAGGTGACATTATAGCTACCACCAGTAGGATATCTAATGATCATGTAGGTTAGTATTTGATGTATAGAGATTCTTGATCCACGCCATTTTTAGTATAGTGGACCACCATGGATCCTTATACAGTTGTGATCATCCCTACTCCCACACAGCTTGACGCACCTATAGGAGATATGGCATGCATGACTCTGCATTATTTAGTTGAGGACCTCTTGGAGGCATATGACTCCATTACATTAGACTATGGGATCAATATATAGAATGTTAGAGATCATTTGAGATGCAGAAGTTGTTCACTTATAGGATCCCATCACTCTCAGCCCAACACTAGTGCACGTTAGGATCCACCTATAGATCATTCGACAGCTGCACAACCTGTGGGTTTTACTAAGATGTTGATTGGTTTTGGTTCATCATTTCCAATGCCATCTCACCTGTATAGTCCTCTTCGCTCATAATTTATGGCATGACATGGGATAGATTAGATGGATACATATGTTGGTTTGTTGCTTGATAGTATAGTTGATATGGTGGAGGCATCCATTTCAAAGGACTTAGGTCATTTGATATCAAATGATGTGCATGTATATGTGCATGTTTCAATTCCTTTTTAATTATTTTTAAATTTTAGTTTTAACTATATATTCATGTACTAATATATGTATATATATTGTAGGTGGACATACCTCATGTCATTCCTAGCCTTGTTCCTCTAGATCGTGTACATCGATGTGACTCTGTGGATGAATCTACTACCAGTGGACATGTGAGTTTTAAATTTTTATATATACATGTGTATATGTACATTCATATGTATGCACATAGATCTAGATAGATATTTAAAAATATACAAGTACATTCTTAAAAATAACTTTCATAAAATTTATTTAATATAAATTATATGTATTTAACACATTTTGTACACATTTTTATTTGCAGGGCTCAACACATCCATCAGAGTAGGACCGTTCTCATTCAGATAGCCATTTGACTAGGAGTCGACATTCATATTAGGCCCTACACTAGATCTATGATCTTTACTACATGTATTTGCTTATATTATGATCTTTAGTATTCAATATTTGATGATCTTTGCTTATATACATACATTTGGCTCTTTGCTTATAACATGTTACATGTTTATACATTAAATATATTTACATGTATGTATGTGTTTGCTTATGTTTACATGTTTATATGATATATGTATACATTTTCTTATATTCAATATACATACATTTATTTATTTGATGATCTCTTAGAACTTACATTTCTTTATATGATATACATTTGAGGGTGATCCCACAACAATGGGTTACAGTTTTTGGCCAAACTTGACATTAAAATTAGGATTTTTCACCAAACATTCACTTTCTTACACCTATATCAGCTAAACCATTAAAGTTTTGAAGATGAATCAAACTAGTTATTTGTTAGATATTTTGTGTAGATTCTAATTATTATTATTTTTTTAAATTAAAAAATAAATTGTGAATCATTTTTAAAAAGTGATGTTTACTTTGGCCCATGTAACTTTTTTTTATAGATAGGATACAATTCTAATTTTTAAAATATAATTTTTTCACACCAATATCTAGGGGATGGATAATTTTTCATAAATTTTTGTTACATATTTTTTTTTTAATTAATTTTCCAAGTCAACATAATTATAATTTGGACAGAGGTGTACTTCAGCCCGCATAACTTTTTTTGTATTCATTTGAATTAACTTATTCTTTTTTTGTTGGAATAAGGACATCAATACCTAGGGCACATGTATTTTTAGAAAATAATTTCTCTATTTTTCTATTTTTTCAGATGTGTGAAATAAAGAACTTGATGTTCATTGAAAATCCTACATTCACAAGAAATAAAAATAAATATAATAATCAAATTAAACATATTTAAAATTATACTTTTTAGGAAGCTTATAATAAGGGCTACAGGCTTACAAAGCATAAATTTTAAATGAATTCATTTGATCACTCAAAAGGTAAATCAAAAGTGGTTTTTTATCAGCATTTTGATAGGTGTAGAGGAGACTCAATTATAGGTATGGTTTAAATCTAACAAGGTTCTATCCAAGGGGGTTTGATCAATCCCTCTTTAATTAAAATAATTTAAATGGAACCTTTAAAGTCATAAATCATTGTATTTTCTAAAAATATGTGATTTCAGGAAAAAATCAGGATGTCCCAAAAAGTGTAACCCATTATTGTGGCAGCACCCTTGATCTCTAGTAGATTTTTAGGAAATGAACATGCCACTTTATAATTAAGTTCATTCATGTTGACCACAACAAATAATTTGAATGTACACCCATTGAATTTAATAGTAAGAAGTCAAAAATTATAAAATAAATGACTCTCAAGCTCAAGTAGACTAATGATATTTTATAAACGAGTTATAAAATATAATTATAAAGAAGAGGTAGGAACATTCATTTTATAATTATATACCATCCTTAAAACACTCTCCCTCTATGTTCTAAAATTTTTATGTTAAATTATTTCATAAGTAATCTCTTAATCTACACCATTATTAAATTATATGAAAATTTTATTCTTTGAAACATTAAGAAAATTCAATTCAAATTATACCTCTATTGTCTTTTTGACAAGTAACAAAATTCTAAAATTACTCTAAGATATATGTTGCATATCTATACATTAAAAAACAACAAACTCCACAATGAAATAACTTGTTTGATTACCACTTGATTCATTTAATGATCTAGGATGTAGTTATTCCATACACTAGAATAATTTTTTTCCCATATGCATATAGATACAAGCTTATTTTTCATTATTCCATATCGAATTGCAAGATTAATTCACATTTATATCACTTGGAGCTCGCAAATTTTGGAGAAAAGGTTTTTGCACATCTATCAAGGAGGCAAATATTGGAGAAGAAAACTTTTCATTTTTATTAATCAAGGAAAAAATTGGAGGATAATTTAACTAAGTTTCTAGAGGATTTGTTTTGAGACATCTTTAACTTGAAGAAGAAAATGGGACAACAAAGAAAAAGAAAAAATGCATCTCAATGAAAATTGTCAAAAGAAGAAGAACAAAAGAGGTGTGAGCCAAACTTGGAAAATTATCATAGAAAGAAATAAGGTACGTGCTTGTTTCTTCTCTCTCTCTCTCAAGTGTTTGTTTAGGAATTTTATTAACACCTCAATTTGTTTTGCTTTTAAATATGCATGCCTTTTATAAAAACCATGTTAGATTTAACTTGGAAACTTTAATAGTAAAAAATAGTCATCTTGCATAGACATTACCTAAATTGCTTATCATATATTTCCAATTTATTTTGTTCCATGGAATTCTTAAGTTTAAGAATATTTTATTTTATTTGTTTCAACTCCACTTAAATAACTCATAGTCTCTCACTTTCTTTGCTTGCATGTAAATTCAAACAAGTAGGAAATTCTCAAGCGAAAGTTGAGCCAAATCTAGATATTGGATCAAACAAATCTGTTGAAGAACACATGGAACTTGAAGTTAGGGAGGAGACCCAAGTTCAAACAATGCTTGTTGGAGGGGGTTCAGGATCACTTCCTTCTACTGGTATGGATGAGCATATAAAACTAGTTGTTCAGAACTTCTGTCACTTATAGCATCATGTCTTATCACTTTGTTTGCTTGCATACATAAACTTCACTTATATAGAATCATCTCTCACTTTTCTTTGAAAAATATTTGGTGACATGTAGAAAGGGATCAACAAGCAGGAAGTTCTCATGTTGAAGTCGAATATTGATTTCAATAATTTATATAAATTATATGTATCTAGTTAATGATCTTTAAAGTCTAGAGACATTTCTAATTTTTTTAGAAATTTTGTGTAAATTTGGTGTATAGGAGATTTTTTTGCAGTCATAGTAGAGCCTGGAAACATCAAAGTTGTTACCTATTATTTATTGTGTTGCACAAAAGAGAGGAATAAGCTAACACAACCTAAAACAAGTGATGGAATATCATTTCCCACAGGTGAGTTTGAATTTAAAATTATGTAGACATTATGTTCACATGTGCATGCATTACATTATAAACATTAAATATATATTGTACAATTGAAAATGTACAAATTCATATGTCTTGTGAAGTAGGTTCATGTTTACCATGCAGGTTCTGCTGTAGTGCAAGGAACATATCTAAAACAAGTCAAAGTTGTTCAACACAGGATTCATTTTGTTGACTATCAACTTGATAACAAGGTATATCAATGTAGTCACTTGATAATTTCTACTGCCCTACATCTTCACACAGTTCCACATGCACATGGCTAAAGAAAATGGAGACTAGATAGTGAAGATCATCAAAAAATTCTACATGTTATTAAAGGGCGGGCTGAACCATAATATTTGACTTAGATTATATCCATGATTTTCAAGTTCACTTGTAACCCTATACATGTTCAAGTGATAACTTATAGTAACTCAAGTACATAGTTGTAAATTATCATTTTGTGTAAATTACAATTATATGTACATATTTGTTCCACGGAATTAGTAAGATCAAGAATATTTGATAGCATCATCTCTTAGGTTTTTTCTTGCATGTAAACCCATATATATGCTTTCAATACTTATTTGAAAACTAGTGAAATTTTTTAAAATTATTTTTCCTAAATTGCAATTATATACAACTTATATTTGTTTCATGAAATTCTTAAGTTCAAGAAACTTATATACAATTATATACAACTTATATTTGTTCCATTGAATTGTTCCATGGGAAATTATGTAAATTTTAAAATTAAGTATTATCTAATTATAAAATTATTGCACACATATTTAAAAAATAAATAAATGCAAATAAAAAAAAAAAGTTTCCATCAATTTAATTCACAAAAAATACCGCAAATGGAAATAGAATGTTCCCCTCTACCCTTAACCCTCTACCCTCTACCCTCTACCCTTAAGCTTAAACCCTTAAAACCTCTCTCTCTCACTCACTCAATCCTTTTCTCTTGACCTCCCTTATAGCATTAAACCCTTAAACCCTTTATCTCTCTCCCACTCGCCCCTCTCTCTCTCAAGTCTCTCCCTCCTACCCCCTCTCCCTCTCTCCCCTCTCCCCTTAACCCTTAAACCCTAAACCCTTGTACCCTCTACCCTCTATCTCTCTTCCAATCCCCCCTCTCTCTCTAGTCTCTCCCTCCTAGACCCACTCTACTTCTCTCTCTCTCTCACTCCTATTTGTAGATCCCCTCTACCCTCTACCTTTAAGCCTTAAACCCTTAAACCCTCTCTCTCTCACTCACTCACTAATTCTATCTTGAGCTCCCCTCTACCCTTTATCTCTCTCCCACTCCCCCCCTCTCTCTCTCAAGTCTCTCCCTCCTACCCCCTCTCCCTCTCTCCCCTCTACCCTTAACCCTTAAACCCTAAGCCCTTATACTCCCTACCATTTATCTCTCTCCCACTCCCCCCCTCTCTCTCAAGTCTCTCCCTCCTACCCAATCTCCCTCTCTTCCCTCTACCCTTAACCCTTAAACCCTAAACCATTTTACCCTCTAGCCTCTATCTCTCTCCCAAGTTCCCATGCTCACTCTCTCTCAAGTCTCTCCCTCCTACCCACTCTGCCTCTCTCAAGTCTCTCTCTCTCTTACTCCTCCTATCTCTAGATCCCCTCTACCCTCTACCCAAGTAAGCAAGTTAAACCCTTAAGCCCTCTCTCAATCACTCACTCACTCCTTGTGTCTCGACCTCCCCTCTAGCCTTAAACCCTTAAACCCTCTCTCACTCACTCACTCACTCCTATCTTGAGCTCCCCTCTAGCCTTAAACCCTAAAACCCTAAAATCCTCTACCCTCTATCTCTCCCTCACTCCCTCCATATCTCTCTCTCAAGTCTCACTCTCCTACCCCTGCATTCCCTCTCTCTCCCACTCCCTCCATATCTCTCTCTCTCTCAAGTCAATGATATGGGCCTTCCGTAAAATTTTCTAGCCATAGCTGCCATTCTCTCCAGCTGAAAATGTCCATGCAGGCATTAAAAAAAACATAAGAATAGTTAAAGAAAACTCATAAGCACAAAGCTAATGAATCTTCAACTTCATTGCTTAGATGGTTTAAAGCATGAGAACAAAATAACCTTTTCGGTCTCTAAACCTTATATAGTATATGACACAAAGCAATTTCATCATGGTGGAAAAATCACTGCACTAAAAATATTTCTAGAGAGAATAAAATAAAGGAGGTTCGTAAGGTTGTAAATACATTAGAATTAGAATAGGTATAGTTAAAAAGGAGTGACTCATAATCATTTTAACCACAGTTTTCATTTGACAATACAAAAATATGGAATATGCATTGAATTAAAATAGTTAGGCTATGCAAATGGACCTCATCTTTCAATCGAATATTATCAATACATAGTTACTACTCTTGAAGACTGACTTCTGCAATAACAGCAAGTCCTCCACAATTGGTGCATATGGGATTTTTGAATTTGCTGAGCAGCATGCACATGTCATAGCACTAATTTTTAAGATGGTTATCTTTTTTCTCATCACTAGATACATTCCCTTCCATGTTGTCACTTCCAGACCTACTCTCATACTCTTCATCTCTCGGTAGATCCCAAGCTAAGACTCTCCACCGTTGCTGCCAAACATGTCTCCTTTTCCTTCCAAGCTTCTTGTCTGTCTAACAATTCCCATCATAAATATATACTTACTTATATCTATAAACAAACAAAATTCCCCTAAGAAAATCAAATTCATACACATTTCTACATCAATACCCATTCTTTTATGATTTCTAGTTGAAGAGAACAACTACCAGTGTGAAGGAGATCTTGGGTGTGAAGTTGTAGATGTTCATGTTCATATTAGACCTTGGCCGAGCAGCAACGAAACAAGGTTGTGCCATTCCAATATTGTTAGATGAGATCTCAAAGAAAAACCTTTTGTTTGAATCATTCCTGCCCTCAACTAAACTACCCAATCCAAAACTCATCCCAAAATGAATTTTAGCTATTTATATACTTTTAATATTACAATAATAATAATTATATATTATAATAATAATAATTATATATTATAATAATAATAATTATATATTATTATTATAATATATTGTAATAATAAGTATATTATATATTATAATATAAAAATAATATAATTTAGATTTATATTAATATTATATATTATAAAATACAACTATTAAAATATGGGAAAACAAATGGAAAACAAAAAAAAACAAATGGTTAAAAATGGATTCATGTCATGGGGTTCAACTGAACCATCTCACTAGGTTCAACTGAACCCTCATGAATTGCATTTTTTAATTGTGTTTTAAATGGGTTCATTCGAACATATGTTCAGTCGAACCTATGTTCGACCGAACATATGTTTTTGGTTCGACCAAATAGTGATTCGACCGAATCACCCTTTTTTCACCTTCACCCTCCCAGGCACCAAACTTGTCTAGAATTTTTCACTTCGAAGCTCGATTTGAGAATGAAAATGGAGGAGACTTCACAAACCCAACTGGTATCAAGTAGCCCTCAAAATGAGCTATCCAACAAATATAATTTTAATATGTTTTGGTTTCATTATCTATTTTTTTAAAGCTTTATTAAATATAGATTTTTCACCGAAAATGAAGCTCTTTGTTCTACACATGTGGAAAAATAGAAAATTATGAATTTTTTTTTGAAAAATATGAGTGTACTAGATATTGGAGTCCTTCATAAAATAAAATAAAAGAATTTCAATACATACAATAAAAGTTACGCGTTATACAATCGCACTATGTCTAAATTGTAATTGGTTTGACTTTGAAAATTGATTAAAGAAAAAATATTCAATAAAAAACTATCTAACCAAGTGGAAGCACTAGATATCAGAGATACAAATCTAAATTCGAAAGAATTAGAATTTTATCCTTCAAGGAAAAAAAGTTATCTGTTATATGGTGTGCGTCACTTTTTTAAAATGTTGTTTTCTAAAAAAAACTAGTTTGCATGGGAGATGGAAAAAGAAGTGCAATCCGATTCCAAAAATTTTGAAAAAAATATTTTTAGAATCTGCAGAAAAAATGTGGAGAGACTCTAGTTTGCATCATCTTCAAATTCCTCACGGTTTATTTGCTATAGGTGCTTGAATGTGAAGATTTAGTTAAAAATAATAATTTCAATGTCTAGTTTAGCCAAAAATTGTAAACCACTATTGTGGGATCACCCTAAGACCCTTTCACTCCAACCTCTTCTCTCCCACTCCCTCTCTCTTATTCTCTCCCTTCCACCCCTTCTCCCTCTCTCAAGACTCTCTCACTACCTCTCTCTCTGGTCTCTCCCTCCCTCTCTCTCCCACTCTACCTAGACAACTCTCTATCTCTTAAACTTAGATCCCTCCCTCTAAAGACATACATAAATACATACATACTTACATACCTACGAGCATAATACATATGTACATACAATCCTAAATACATACAATCATACATGTACATATGTACATACAATCTTAAATACATACATACATATAGGTATACATGCATACATGCATGCATTCATACATACATACATACATACATACATACATACATACATACATACAAGCACACATACATACATACAAGCATGCATACATATGTACATACATGGAATACAAGCATACATGTTCAATCAAAAATACAAATATATAACCATACATTCAAAAGAGTAGCATTTAACATAAAGCAAGACATAACGCGAGTGCGTTATAATGTGCTCGCATTATGTCTTGCTAGACATGTCCCACACAAACACAAAAACCATATCAAAACTAGGATATAATTTGAGCATGTTATAATGCACTTGTGTTATAACATGCTTACATTATATCTTTCTTTGGGAATCCCCAAGCCTTAGGCTTGGTATTTTCCTTGGAATACTAACCCAAAGGCCTGGAGGGCCTTCCTAATGACTGGAGAGACATGTTTTTGCAAATTCTACAATATTTCACATAATCGGGTTCATGCTCATCGTCAAGATTGCACGTGTTTCAATGTTTAATAAATCAAAAACCTGGGTAATGTTAGGCTCTCTCTTAGCTATCCAACGATGTAATTTTTTTCACTTTTTGACAATGTTAAGCCTTTGATCTATAATTTTTTTTTTTGTCTCTTTTTTGGAAAAAAGCAGTGTTTGGTGTTTTTTCGGTTATAAATTAACCATTAATCAAAATTTCAAATAAATTACATTTTTTAGAAACTAGACTCCATTCTACAATTTTTTCTTTTTTTCAAAATCAATTAGTTTCCAAAATTTGTAGGGGTAGCATGTCAAAAATTCTATTTTTTTTAGGAAATGTCCACTTTGAAAATTAATAAAAAATCAAATATTCATTAAAAATTTATTAGAAAAATTGTGCATCAACTAGATATTGTTAGATAATTTCTCACTGAAGCAATTTTAAAAATACTAAAAACAAAGTTCACTAGGCTATGTTCCCACAAAAGTTGTTATGTTATGTTTTTCTGACAAAAAAATCACCAATTTAAGTGGGTCCCTCTTTTAAGCCCCTTAATATCAACCATTTTCAAAATATATTAGTAGTTTAGAAAGTATACTTGGAGCACCATGATCCTTTTTTTTGTTACATCTCAATTTTGAGGTAACTATCCTCAATTTCACATCGAAGGTCAATATTTCTTGATTTTAGAAAAAACGTGGCCACTTAAGCTCCCTTTTTGGCCCCCCATCTTTTTGCACTTAACCCCTAGTTCTTTTTGAATACCTCCTTGCTGAGTCATTAGCCCATACTAGCCCACATCTGCACTGTTTGGATTTTGGAATGCAAGCCACCTCACAATACAAGCTGCAATGTTTGGTGGAATGATGTGTCACTCACACAATGAGGTTTTTTTGTATTTATGGGTGCTAGCTAGCCATCTTTTGTAGATGGTCTTATGAAGCGATCACATTTGACCTCCACATTGCCACTGAGGCCTTGGAGGTTAATCCCTTTTCCCCTTCTCTACAAGTCAGGGTTGCAAAGTTAAGGCATAAAAAAAAAGAAGTTGATAATTATGCTATCAAAGGAGAAAAATCAAGGCTAGAATTCACTAGCTTAAAATTGGAGATCATACCTTGAAAGAATTCTTCCTAGCTCTTCGAGTTAGGTACTCATCTCCTGGTATCAAATGGATCAAAGAAGGAAATATAGTGCTTTTTTATTTTCTTGACATTCTCCAAGCATTTGTTAGGCACTATGAGTAGGTGTTCACAGTTCAAGAGTACACTCCATAGTGACATTAAATGCTTCAATATTGTCTTGTTGTTGTGCCAAATAGGCTCTCCTCAACCCATAAATATTTCTATGAGAAATTTCTCACAATTGAAGATCTTAAAGAAGCTATCAGTGCTATGGCCGATGATAAGGCCCCAAGAATTGATGGTTTCCCATGTGAATTTTACAAACCCCTTTGGGATTGTGTTGGGAAAGATTTTCTTAAGGTTTACCTTGAAGCTTTTCACTATAGAAATTTAGGAAATCTTGTCAATAAGGGCAATATTAAATTCATACCTAAATCTGGTGATCTCGAGGATATCTCTAACTAGCAACCCATCATGCTCCTCAATGTCTCTTATAAAATTATTATCAAATCCCTTTCCTTGAAAACCTACCATATTATGCATCATATTTTATGCTTGGATCAAACTAGATTCATTAAGTCCAGGTTCATCTTAAACAACATTATTACTATCTGGGAAGATATGAAATGGGTGAGACGCTCTAATAAAAAAGCTATCTCTATAAAATTGATTTTACTAAAGCTTATGATCGTATTGAATGGACTTTCATACTTGCTATGCTATCTACCCTAGGTTTTGGTTCTCAATTCATATAGGTTGTGCAAATGTTGTTTTTTGATGCCTCCACTTGTGTCACCATTAATGGCCAACAATCCCCTTCCTTTGGTAAATTCTATTCCATTCACTAGGGTTGCCTGCTTGCCCCCTCACTTTATGTGCACTTCCTTCTGAGGGGTTTGGGTATTTGTTGGCTCATGCTATTTCCCAAAGGCAAGTTTGTGGCATCTCTTTGCCTAATTCACTAGCCTAGTTGGTTGCTACTTTGCTAATGACTCTTTTCTCACATTATTGGAAAATAATGTCAAAGCTACTCTTGATTTCCTTGAGACTTTCTGCCTAGCCTCTAGTTCCACCATTTAATGACACATAGCCTTATGTTACAGATAGTTCATCCTATCCAGTCCTCATTGGATTCAAAATTATGGTTGGAAATGGATTGCTCTTGGTGAAATCTTTCAATTTCTAGGCATTCCTTTTGCCTTTTAGGCTTCTTTTGCTAATCTTTTCCAAGCAATTCTTTCTTGGATTGAGCATAAACTTGCTTTCTAGATTACCAAGCCACTCTCTCTGGCTAGAAAATTTTAGATTCTCTTTAAGGTTCTAGCAATGACTCATTTATTATTTTTCCTATTGGCCCCCTTCGAAGGCCTCATATGCTAAGTTATAAAAGTTGTTGCATTATTTTCTACGGGTCTCTTTTGAGACTCATTGAGGGTTTCATTGTGTTGCATGGGAGTTTTTATGACTACCCAGAGACTTTGGTGGGCTTGTCCTTCTCTCCACTGAGTGGAAAGGTATTTCCCTTTGTGTCAAGTGGATTATTAGAGCGCTTACTAGTGATGAGGCCTAGAAAATCATCCTCAAGCATTGTATTCAGTTCATATTTCTAGTGCATAGACCTTCTTGGAAGGGAATTGGATTTCAAACCCTTTTGGTTATGACAGAGCCAGTCTAGATTGTGGGAACCTTCATGGCCAAGAGGATTTGGAGAGCTTGGGAGGTTGTTAAGCCCTGGTTCTACTTTTTTGGCTCTAGATTGTGTGATAGACTCTCACTTAATCAACAAAATGTGTGGTGATCACCTCTGTTTTCTAGTGTTGGTAAACCTTTGGCCAATCTTCCTTGGCTTAAGGCCCTCAGGTTTCATAAGAAGGGTATCCAGACCCTTCAAGACTTATTTCATAAACCCAAAATGTTCATTTTTCCTTGGGATGCTTTTCGTGCTCAATATGGCTTTCAAAACCATGACCATGAAACCATGACAGTTTGTTGAATGCCCTTTTGATTGATATGCTTCATAAGGTGGGTATTCATGCTACCAAGCCCTAGTGGAATGATTAGAAGTGGTACCTAGATACCCCTTTTAGAAATTACAAGCTTTCGTTTGGTTATTTGTGGCTTTCACCACATTTTCCTATTATTGATAGTTTGAACCAGAGATGGCATCTCCGATCTTCAGTGTCTATTTGACATCAAATATTTTCTACTACTTGGTTTGTAATTGTTAAGCCAAAACTCACTCACTTTTCTTTGTGTATTATTTTCCAAATATTACTAGTGGGGTCTTAGCTTGCTTACTTGGGGGTTCAATACCCTCATTCCCCTTTTTATGTGTTGGTTGATTCATTTAAGAACCTCTTCTAGTTTTGTACTAGAGCTCAACAACTATGGAATTAGATTCATGACTTCTTTCGGTCGTTCAGGCTAGAGCCTTTTTCCTAGCATATGGTTTTGTTGGGTGACTCTTCCAGGCTTCCCACTAAGTATAACTAGATTTGCAACACTTTTATGGTGGAAATCCTCTTTAGTATTTGGAAAGATAGAATTTCCTACATATTTTATCACAACCAAATTGATAAATTTGTTTCTTTATATTCTAAAGATATTATTTTCTCTAATGTTCTTTTACATATTCAAGTTCAAAAAAATAAAGTTGTGCTTGAAGTTGCTCACCTTTAGGAGCTCTTGGACCACTGGGGAAATTCCCCTTGCATTGTGGTATGCATGCCTCCCTCACCCACTTCTTCTTGGGGTTGGTCATATTCACGAGGCCAGTGGTGAAATGGCTCTAGTAGGGATTCTCACCTCCATTCTTAGGTTCCTCCTCATAGTGGCTCTTTCCCTGCTCGATAGTCACCTTCTCCTTCTTTGCGAGCTGACCTGGGGTGGCCTTTTGGAGGGGCAGGGAGGGATGGAAATGGTGCTTTTTGGTGGCCTACTAGTAATGATCCTGGTGGTGGTTCTAGTTGGTTGGATACTACTAAATGGTTCCTATTGTTGGATTTGGAAATATCACCTCACCGTGAGGATAGAGATAAAGAGAAAATAATGACGGTTGGGCTCCCCCTAACGTCACTCTAAACCCCACTGATGTATGGAGGAAGAAATTGAATGATAGGGACCCTCTACCCTCTATTGGTATGACAATGGCCACCTGATGGCCTTTTATTTTCTTGTTTTTGTAATATTTCTTGCTTTCTAGGCTAAACCCATGTGACTCTAAAATTTTAGGCTCTTCCCATGTGACTCCTGGGGTGTGCCTTTTTACCACCCATTTTTTTTGTGAATATGTATTTTTTATCTTTAATATTAATATAGATATAGCATATTCATTAAAAAAACATTAAATATTCTAATGAAATAGGCCGCAAAAGCTTGTGGGCTACTAGATCAAGACTATTTTGTTGAGTCACATGAGATTGACCTATAAAATATTATGAGTGTATTACAACTCTAATACAACAAGCACATCAAATGCATTAATTGTTTTAGCATTGATGAATCAATTTTTTGTTGCATTAGTATATCTCCTTATCATTGTTCCAAGAGCTCAAGTACACCAATCCTCTTTCATTTAAATTCCAAAAGTAAAATTTTAAATTATCATTCCTAAATTAGATCCTTAGTTAAATTTAGGTTAATTGCACCTTTTTTGTATACATTTTTTAATTATACTAGATTAGGGTGATCCCACAAAGTTGGTTTACAATTTTTGGGAGATTTTGATTTTTGTTGAAATCACATATTTTTAGAAAATATAATGATTTAAGCCTTAAAAAGTTACATTTAAAGCATTCCAATTGAAGAGGGTTTGATCAAACTACCTTAGACAAAACCCCCTTGGATAGAAGCCCGCTAGCTTTAAACCATACCTATAATAGAGTCTCCTTTACACCTATCAAAATGCTAATAAAAACCACTTTTGATTTACCTTTTGGAGGATCAAATGAATTCATTTAAAATTTATTTTTTGCAAGTATGTCGTCCATATTATAAGCTTCCAAAAAAGTATAATTTTAAATAAATTTAATTTAATTATTATATTTATTTTTTATTTTTTGTGAATGTAGGTTTTTCACTAAAAATCAAGCTCTTTATTCTACACATGTGGAAAAATAGTAGATTATAAAAAAATAAAAATAAAAAAATGAGTGCACAAGATATTGAAGTCCTTGATCCAAAAAAAAAAAAGAGTTTTGATTCATACAAAAAAAAGTTATGCGTTATATGGTCGCACTATGTTTGAATTGTAATTGGTTTGACTTTGAAACTTGTTTAAAGAAAAACTATTCAATAAAAAACTATCCAATCAAGTGGAAGCACTAGATATTGGAGTTACAAATCTAAATTCGAAAGAATTATAATTATATCCTTAATGGAAAAAAAGTTATGCGTTATACAGTGAGCGTCATTTTTAAAAATGTTGTTTTCTAAAAAAAATTAGTTTTGAGAAAGATGGAAAAAGAAGTGCAATCTGATTCCAAAATTTTTGAAAAAAATATATTTAGAATCTACAGACAAAATTTCATGAAACTCTAGTTTGCATCATCTTCAAATTCCTCATAGTTTAGCCACTATAGGTGCTCGAACGTGAAGATTTAGTTAAAAAATATTATTTTAGTGTCTAGTTTGGCCAAAAATTGTAAACCACTATTGTGGGATCACCCATTACTTATGTAAAGAATTTTATGTCCTTTACATTTTTAATGAACCTATCTAATCTTACATCTCCTAAGGTTTGACCTTAGATTTATATCTTCATCTCTTTCATGATTTATTAATGTACTTTCTAATTTCCTGGTCATTTTCTAGATCTTAGAAGATTTTTGTTCTTATTTATTGTTACTTTGTTGCTATAAATTTTCTTCTAGGGTTTTTTATTTTATTATGACATTCCTTTTTCCCACCTTACTACTAGATTTCTCTTTAGGATTTTATTGTTAGATATACAATATCACACTATCTCTTTACTTTTTAAATATGGGAGTATGATGTATATATCATTTTTCTTTGTTTATATCATGAACTACTTGAGATCCTAATCTTAATTTTGAGAACAACTTATTTCCTTTTCCTACCATTTCCACTCATTTCAATGATAATGAAGAATTTTAAAATTCTCACGGTGAGTTTGAATGATTATGACCATGATGACCACATGCATCAATAAGATTTTGCACAAGAACTTGCTAGTTTGGCTAATGATGAGAATAGTATACAACTAGTGGATATGATTCATAAAATGAATCCAAGACCTTTCATGACATATTGGTCTTAAAGAATGAATTAGTTTATAAAGAATAAAATATTTCATAAATCTATTCTAAAATTTTAATGAACCCTCTTGATAAATCAATAGGTTCCAAAAAGAAAATGCTTAGAAGTGTTATTGAATAATAAAGGGAGCCCTTTATTAAAGGCTATTGAGAAAATAATTTGAGAGGAAAGGGGGCCATATGCACTAATGGGAGGCCAAAAACTGGCCAAACTCATTTTGAAGTGAAATTTAGCATAACATGTAAGTATCATATAACCTACTCACGTTATAGCTTAAGATGCCTCAAAAATCCCAAGCCATAACATGAGCATGTCATAATGCACTCACATTATATTTTCCTTATAAACATAAAATCACTGAGATTTTGAATTATAATACATGCACATTATAACACAAGTTGAATATGATGCTTTCCTTTGTGATGAAGGTATAACTTCCTATTGTACAGATGAAAATATGCTTTAGTTTGAGTGTTTCACTTGTGCCCAAGATATATCTTGTGATGGTGTTGAGCAACAACAAGTTCTCCATGTTGATGATCAACCTACTACTAAAGTTTCATATATGCTTGAGCTTCAAATTTTTTAATTTGAGTTGTTAGAGGATGAGTTTCCTTCTGTAGCTCAACAAGAGGAAGAGGCACATTTTTCTTTGCCATGTGAATTGGAGGTGTTCTCTTTTTTCCTCAATTCACCCATGGAGGTTAGCATGTATGAAAATACCAAAGTTTTTATTAGTGTTGATCTACATTTTTAATTGATGCCCCTAGTTTCTAGAAAAAAATGAAGAATGTAAAGAATGACACTTTGGTGGCCTATGTTTTGTGGTTGTCATATATGGAAAGGTCAATGGCGGAGCATGTCTTCACTTTTTCAGTGGTAATCACAAATTTATGCTTGATTGAAGAATGTTGTATTTGATGTAGCTATGTGAAATAAGTAATTATAGTTTGAGGGAAATTAGTTCCTTCAACAAGCTCATCTTTAATAGAGGCAAACGTATATAGCATCTTGTCCATGGTTAGGTTCCATGGGTACTCATTTAGGGTTTGACCTATAAAATAATGTGTTGATTTTTGTGCAACCATACATTCAAAAACCATATTTTGGGTACCCATGTAGGGTTTGACCTACAAAATAAAAAATATGTCAATCTATAATAGAAGCATATTTATGTGAAAAAAAGCATGATTAGTCAAAGCCCAAGAACAACAAACTCAAAAAACATAAACATTGAAAGATGGAAACTAATCAAATATTATACCTTATAGAAGCATGATTCTATTAAACATGGGCATTGAAAGTCTTTGTATAGGCATCGAAAGATAGAACAAAAGCATGTTGATTCTTTACAGAGGCATAGAAAGTTGACACAAAAGTGCTAAAATTTCCTACATGAGTGAGATTTCACAGACACCTAAAATTTTGAAAGGTAAAGGTTAGGGATAATCTATCTTTTTATCAAGTACAAACTATAGATCTATGAAAAAAACATGAAATAATGTTCCAAGAAGTCCAAAAAGAATTAGTCTTTGTAAAAAAAAGATTTCTACAACCCTAAGATGGAAAATTCTATTTAATCTAGACCAATATATCATTTGCAACTTAGACAAGCATAAATATTTCTACAAAATGGATTAGTAGAGAAGCAAAAAATATATGAAGACACATGTCTAAGGTTAGTGACCAAAAAATCAAGCCAAAGAACTCTAATCTAAGTATGCAACTTAAATTGAAATGAAATTTTAGAGGCCACAAGGGTTAAAAACACCTGCAACCAACCATGCCAAAACAATACCAAAACCAGTAGCAAGAAACTAGGATTAGATCAAAAAAAATAAAAATTGGGAAGAATAAAAGCATGGTTTCTCATAGTAGAAGTACCCAAAGTCATTGTGTAAGCACCAAGAGTCTCTGTAGGAGCATCATGAGGCACAATAGAGGCACTGAAAGGCATAATGTAAGTGCAGTTAGTTGTTATGGAAGCATTGATTCATAGAGTTGAGCATAAAAAAACCTTTAACTCATAACTTAACAAAGATATCACAAAAAAAATTAAAAAAGGGATGTTGATCCCACCAAGAATGCCAAAATGAAGACAAGAAAATGGATTTAAGATAAAAAGCACAAAATATAATGCAATAAACACATAATACTTTCACCTAAAACCCTTTGTTCTCCTTATATAGAGCTGAAGTAGAGTGTACCCTAGCTCCACTTGATTTTGTTTTTTGATGTGTTGATGGAGGAATGTAGTTGCTTATACAAGTAGCATGATCATAGGATTGGGATGATAAGGATATGATGATGGAAGATTAGCTAAGATATGAAAGAATTAGATATAAAATTTAGTAGCATAAGGATATGTATATGGAAGATTATGAAAAGGGGATGTGAGGCCTCTAACTTATAGAATTTCCATGATATAAATAAAGGTATAAGATATATTGGTTAATGGATGGATAGGATTTAATGAGGATTAGGACTTGGGTCAAAATTTATAGTCATGTGACAAGTATCACATGAGGATAAGGGGTAGGTTTAAGATGTGTATTAGGGAAACATCTTTATGTAAATAGCTAGGATTAAAAAGTGCGCTATAAAATGAAGGGATGAGATGAAAAGCTAGTTTGACTTTTGGAAGTGTCTAAGTTTAATAAATCTAGACAAGGTCTTAGTTAGACATGTAAGAGGGATACTTGTCACATGATAACAAGTTTAGATTGTGATCCATGTGAATGGAATCAATAGTTGAGATTAAATGGATAAGAATTGAAGAATAAAGTGAGATTAAATATTGGAGGAAAATGTAATGGGGATTAATTAGTATAAATAAATAAATTTAGTTGGAGGATTTTGGAATAATATATATGGATAAATTAATTAAATAATTAATTGGCTAAGACAAAACAAGATAAAGGTAATGGGTAAAATAAATAAATAAATAAATATTATTTATTTAATTGATGACTTAAGATAAAGTTAAAATGAAGTGTGGTTGGGTAAGGTCAAATTTTAGGTTTCTATACATACCAAAAGGAACCCCTTAACATTTATATTATATGAATATAACCCAATATTATGTCCATATCACAATTAGAATACATTAGATAATTGTAGGGACAGTAATACTCAAGATCTATTCACAATGTGACCATTAGGTGAAGCCCCACTATGGCTTCAAATGATATTCTACTAATATGATCAAGTTTCATGATCTTTTTAATTTTTGACATCAATCTCTATTAGAACAAGACAAACCTCAATAAATCCATACAAAATTATTTAAACTTCAAAAGATATAAATTTCCAAGGGTGTAGATCCAAGCATAACTAGGCATGAGGTTGCTTGATAATCTTAATTCCATTTAAGAATAAGACATTAACAAAGTGCATGTGTCTCTTTAAATTTGTAGTCAAAATATCATTATCATGCATCAACAATGTAAAAAGCCTTGACATGGGTCCAAGTGAGGTTCCACAATGGTGTCTAGTATCATAATCATTTTATATTATAGCATTGCATAGGGTTGAATAGTTTTAGTACATTTAAAAGCATAATCATTTATGTTCAAAACAAATAGATCCTCCTCTAATTTAGAATTTTAGTTAATTATCCATAAAAAAAAGTAATATATTGACTCTCCCATATTTTAGTACTAGGTTCTTAAGATTAACTTACCTCTACATGGTTTATGATATCATTTAGTGCAAGCCATATCTATCATAAATATGATAGAATGATACCATTCAAGGATACCATAAATCATATTTTATAGATCATTGTCACACTATTCTATAATTTTAAATAAAATAATGTCAATGTAAAATTCTTGATAAAGTATAATACAAAATAATACCATATTCTCTCTTTATGTAGATTATTAGGTAGGTCAACCCTTACATACAAAGTTAGAACATTTCTAGAGAGAATTTATTTATATAGACAAATCTTCTCAAAATAGTCAATGTGTTTTGAAAAAGAGAGTTACCTTGCCTTACAATTATTAAAAAAATTGATTCAATATCTAAACCTTATATTAGCATTGACGAAGAAATGAGAGTTAACAATTATTACCATGCAATTATTAAATTGCAACTATGGAAATAGTAATTATCACCATGCAATTATTAACCAATTGTTTAACTGCCTTTTGTTTGAATGAAGTATTTAAATTCATATTTTCATCCCTCGTTACACAAAGTTTATTAACCCATCTTCACAAAAGGAAGCCCTTTGCACATGATTTCTTGAGCCGAGAAGTCATGAGGAGATAAAATGGGTTTTTCAAACACTTAGTAAAGTAGGTCTTGGAGCATTATTCAATGGAATGTTGGGTAATGAGGACTTATAATGGAGCAAGTCAATGCTTTTGGGAGCAAAACATTAAAATCAAAACTTCTGTAATTAGCCTCTCAACTTGCCTTATACCAGTTAAGTTTTCCATCGCACTGTTACTTGCAACTTGAAATTAGTTGGTAGAGAAATGATAATTCTATATAATGAGCATATCAACCACAAAGTCATGCAAGCACTTGCTAAATGACGTATCTATTAAGAAATTCAAACCAGACTGCCGATGCATTTCTAGAAATCAAAACATTAATTTACAAATGGTTGACAGATGAATTCATAAGGTCTTATGGACTAAGGCAATTAAGAGAAATTGATCCAGAACTATCTTTATTAATATAACAAGCAGAATACTCATGAGTCGTAATAGAAAGGCCTCATATTTAAGATTTCACAAATAGAACCAAAAGTGTCAATGCAACATATACAAATACTATGAATGGAAACGGTGGTCAATTTTCTTTTCAAACTTACGAACACTCAAAGAGATGATTACACCATCAAATGTTCTTTTTGTCTTTTCTGTTCTTTATTTTAGCTCATCATAGGCACACAATGTAATGAGCGAAGCCCTTGAGAAATGTTGATAAAGAAAACATGGATCGATAAAAGGAATGAACATTATCAACCTTGAAAATAGAATGGTTGTGAATCTATGGAAAACTAAACCTCATACGAGCGGCTAAAATCACCCAGAGACGTATAGAGGAATAGGAAACATGTAACTTACTATTAAAGACGAATTATTCCTGAAGAAATCTTCTTTCCATAGACTGTCCAGCGTATAACACCTCTAAAACTCATCTCAACCCCTGTTTCCTTATTCAGGCCTTCCCTATGTTACTTGTAGTCTAAAGGTTTTTGCCTTGAAATCATGTTCCTCAATCTAAAAAGTCGACCCTCCTCTTCTTTTTATTTTTCACCAAAATTCCTCTATTTGATAGCCCTCTCAACCACTCTGCAACTCTACCCCACCCTCGATACCTCCATTTACTTGCTTTTTGTTTTTCCTACTTGCCAATTTCTAGTTATAAGGGCGTGATACCCTGCTAGTCATGTCAAATGCCATGTCTAATCTCCAGAATTCCTTCCTCACACACCACACTCCTAGTCGCCTCTGTTGCTCGCCTCTGCGAAGTTAACATGCCTCAAATTGCCTAATAATGCACCTTTATGGAGGCCATGAGTCGATCTTTCTTTTGGACCTCGTCCTTCCCACTGCAAGCCTTCACATTAGGGGTCACCGTGCCTTTTAATCGCACGGTCATTCCTCTACCATGCTCTACGCCATTCCTCTAATTAATTTCGTGGTCCTCCTTCCTGGGTTGCTCAGGATGCCCATACCTTCGTCCAAATTTGTCTCCCCATACCTTTGACTAACAGGCTTACTTTATTTATTTGCTATATTATCCACACAATGTCTGCCTGAAAGGGTCTTCTTTTAAGGGGATGTGACGCAACTTTGCAGACTTCTCTTTTTCCCCTTATGGAAATTGGGCTCATTCTTGCCTGTGAAGGTGCGGCATAACAACAAAGATTCATGTTATGATAAAAAAATATGTTAATGATGATTCTGACTAAACTACACTTTTAAAAAATCATCTACAATCCTCTCTCCATGCCAAGCGTTTGTTCTACTATTGAGCCAAATGTTATATTGTCCACATAAAGGTTGTGAATGGATAGCACAATCTACAAATTTGATGTTGACAGGAAAGGACGAAGACCACAGAGAAACCTCACTTCAGCTCTTGCTTATTTATACGTTCCTGTCTATGGTGGCTATGGTTGTCTCTCTAAACCAAATGAAAAGCATAAAGTGGGCAGTAGATCACCCCAAGCAATCCTAAGTTGAGTTGTACCTGCAGTAGATAAGGGAAAATTACCGAAAATTGATAATGGGACAGTGTAGTTGTGCAAAATATTTATCACATTTTTGAGCTTGTGCTCAACATTGTTGGTTACCCACGGCTTGGTCAGTCGCATTAGAATTGCCAAGAACACTCTTTAGAAAGTTGAGGTAGAATATACTTCCATCTTGAAGAAAGCATAAAAATATCAGCTCTATTTCCACGATACTAACAACTGCGAGCATATAGTCTTTCCCTGCTGCCATTGAGATGAATGTTCGCAGATTTCATTTCATGAGCAGTCAATGACATGCTATAAAACATGGTATAATCAATAGGTTAAACTCATTCTACATTAGAAAATATTACGGTCACATTAATCTAGGGTAAACCAAATAGAAAATATATCACTAACCACTCTTTGATGGTTGATGCTTGGCACTCCTTTACGCATGCAGATCTCCAGGTGTAATTCTTGCATCGCTTGTGGCACTCTCTACTCTTGATCAATAAGAAATTTAATTTTTCCAAAATCTGATTCCATGCTTGCCATCTATAACCTACACACTTGGCAACCAAATAACCACTTTGTTTTTTCATACTTGGTATTATATTCCAAATCAGCAGGAAGAGGCATTGAAAGTCATATGTGTAAAAGGATTTTTAAGATTTCTCTTAGAGGAGCAGTTTTAAAGAATTTGTTTTATTTGCGTTGAGTCTTTCAAGACCTTTGGCTCCCCTGCTTTATTGGTCTTTTTCTTCTTCTTCTAGGTGTATGACAATTCTAGCGCCTTATTTTTGTCTCTTTACATTCTACATAGATGTGCCAGAATGAATGTATAGTACATTTAATTCTTTTCCTCACATTTTATTCATATGCAGACATCATTTGGCATGGAATCAGATTTTCGAAAAATTAGATTTCTTTTTTTAAATTTTTTTTTATTAATGTACTATTTGTGTATAAGACATAATTTGTGATAATTTTCAATTTAATTTGTTATAACTTTCTTTTCAAGTTTTTGAATTGATTGATTCATTATATTTTGTTATTTATGTCTTGTATAAGTGTATTAGAAAATCAAATATCAAATGACATTTCTTCTTAAATTACATATATTATGTTAAAGTTTGATATTTGTGCATAGTATTGAAAACATCAAGGAGAATATCTTCTTTCATCTAGGGGCAAGTGAGATCTTAGTTCATCACCAATTATGCTTTCTAATTTGATTAGTTGTGAACATATTTTAAACAAATGTGAACTCAGGAAGCAAGATAGTAAATACTCTTTACCCATTAAAAAGAGTGACAATGTCAAATAGATCAAATTTACAACTATTTCCTAAATCTAACTTTGAAATATACATATTTTTTTGTAATAAGTTGATAGGCTATATTATGTGTTGTGTTTTAGCCGAAAACAAGTCTCACATCTAGAAACAATTTCTAAGTTGCCATTAAACCATTTTCATGTCACTAGAAACTTGCTATCTAAATTAATATATGGGGCAATATAAATTCAATGTCAATCATTTCGCACAATACAATTCTTCTAGATGGTGCATAACGAATATCAAAATGTATCCTATCTGCAATTAAAATAAATCAGATAATATCTCTATCAAATCTTAGGCTTAATTGGAACCTATTTCTTGTTAATTCTCTCACTGACTTATCTTCAATCTATTTTCCTTTTTCTGCCATCATAGGATAGGGTTTAAAGGAAAATTTGAAGCAGGATAGCTTAGCTATCTATTTTCTTTGAGTGCATACTTCTTTTTCACATGTTCATATGTAATAATACATGTCTGAAGCATACCTATGATGTTGCAACCTTGTCAAGTTTGAACCAAAACTAATGGATCATTCATGTTGTAAATGTTATGTAGCTCCTTTTAAAGGAAGTGTGAAAATTCTATTGCAGTTACTAATTATTAATCTCCTATCTAATACATAGATTATTTGACTCTGGAAAATTAATTCACAGTAAAAATTGAAAAATAACACAACTGCAACTTCACTAATAAACTCACAGGAATAGAGAAGAAAACATTCACAATAATGAACACAATATTTTTGGACAAATTGTCCGTGGAAAAACCCCGAAGGGAAAACCACTATTGCAGATGAGGAATTATATTAAACTTTAGCAAATTAAGAAATACATAAATTGCTTGCCTCTTACTGGCAAAGCTCCGGTAATATTCTTCTCCAGAAATTCTTCCCTCAATTTCTCCTACTGAAATTCCACAGCTGCTATCCCCAACGCTATCACTGTGCCCTTGCTAACATTGCAAGACTCTTTGCTTTCACTACAAATCTACATGCTATCACTGCAAGTCTATACTTGTATGTATCTACTAGTGCATTCTCCAAATGCCCGTTGATCCCCTTTTATACTTTTCTCATTGGAAAACCAATGGCCATGATTTAATCTCAATCAATGGCTAAGATTAAATAGACTCTAACAACCCTAACTAACTAGATTCTAGAAGTCTATAGAGGAATCAATTATTTAATTACATAATTATCTAGACAATTCAGCCCTTTCTAGAAGTCTCTAGAAAATAATTAAATAATTAAATAAACACTTCTTGGGAATGGAGACACCTGTCCAAGCTACATAAAAATCAGCACTCCCTCTTAGTGATGAAGGTGTTTTGCATGACACCCAACATATCTCTGAAGAAGATGAATTTCACCTTCCCCAATGCCTTGGTCAAAATGTCTACTACCTGTTGATTTGTAGGTATATACTGTAGCTGAACAATCTCGCGCTATACACAATCTCTGATGAAATGATATCTGATGTCTATATGCTTAGACCTATCATGAAACACTGGATTCTCAGACAACTTGATGCAACTCTGATTGTCATAGTGTATCACCGTAGTCTCAACCCTCTGACCAAACAAGGCCACCAGCAACTTCCGAAGCCATATCGCCTCACACGTCGTCATGCTAGTTGCTATGTATTCTACCTCTACAGAACTCAAAGCCACAGACTTCTACTTCCTACTATACCAAGAGACAACTCCTGAACCCAAGCTGAAGCAACACCCTAAAGTGCTTTTCCTATCCATTGTACTGCCTACCCAATCTACGTCAGTATAGCCTATCAACCTGATACCATCACCTCGAGTATATCTAATCCCATACTCGATTATACCACGCAAATACCACAACACATGCTTTGCCGCTATCCAATGAACTCTCTTCGGCTCCACCATGAATTGACTAAGAGAGTTTACTGCAAAGGATATATCTAGCCTGGTGTTGACCAAATACATGAGAGACCCAATCATCTATCAGTATAAGGTGGGGTCTACATCCTTCTCTCTGGATGAGTCTACCTTCTTCCAATTCGTGATCATAGGAGTAGACAGGGCTCTGCAATCCTCCATCTCGAACCTCCTTAAGATTTTGATGCAGTATTTCCCTTGTCCAAGGAAAATATCTCCATCTGTCTGCCATACCTCCATGCCTAGAAAGTAGTGCATAAGCCCCAAATCCTTCATCTCAAACTCTACTACAAGGTCCCTCTTGCACTCCTCTATGAGCCCCAGTGAACCTATTAAAAATAAGTCGTCCACATATAGAACAAGAATGAGAACCTCACCCCCAACCACCAAGTAGTAGAGGTTAGCATCCGCTTCACTGTTCATGAAGCCCATTCCCTGCAAGTATCTATCAATGCACTCATACCACACCCTAGGAGCCTGCTTGAGTCTGTACAAAGCTCTCTTCAATCTGCACACGTGGGTTTCACTGCTGTGTGCTACAAAGCCCTCTGGTTGTTCTATGTATACCTCCTCTTCCAATTCACCATTAAGAAACGTTGTCTTGACATCCATCTGATGGATCTG
Source organism: Sequoia sempervirens (assembly GCA_007258455.2). Lineage (NCBI taxonomy): Eukaryota > Viridiplantae > Streptophyta > Pinopsida > Cupressales > Cupressaceae > Sequoia > Sequoia sempervirens. The sequence goes on along the minus strand of VDFB02252616.1, from coordinate 189,884,184 downwards.
CCATCCCATCTGTGCTGCAAGTGAGATCATAGCTCATATAGAAGTATCCTTGGCCACTAGAGCAAATGTCTCATCATAGTCTATTCCCTCCTTCTGAGAGAACCCCTTGGCCACAAACCTTGCCTTGTATTTCTCGATGTTACCATCTACACTGTGCTTGATCTTATAGATCCAATGTGATCCAACCACTGCCCTATCTGTTGGTCTAGGCACAACCTCCCACACATCGTTCTACACTATTGAGGTATACTCCTCAACCATTGCAGCTTGCCACACTTTCTGCTGTGTGGCCTCCTGATAGCTAGAAGGCTCACTATCTACCAACTGACTAACTAATGCCATATAGTCATCATACCTAGCTGGTTGTCTCTACTATCTACTACTCATCCTAGGAGCTCCCATAAACTCTTGAGTATCACTTTGTGACTGTTGGTTCCTGCTACTAACTATAGAGGATGAAGTATCAACCTCCATATCACCCTGATGCATCTCTTGGATTTGTTGCATTTGTTGCTCCATACTCTATGAACTCTCAGCACTTGAGCCTATGCTTGTACTAGTAACTGTACTCGAGCTTCGTTGTCCTTGATCTAGTTGAATGATCCTTGGAGCTTCCACTAGCTGCTCACTCTGATCATCTGCTAGCAAATCTCTGGACCTCCTGAATGCCTTGTCCTCCATGAACTTGACATCACACCTAACTATAGTCCTCCTGGTCCCTGCAATAAATATCTGATATGCCTTTGAGGTTTCACTGTACCCCACAAAGTACCCTCTCTCTGCAGTCTGATCTAACTTGGAACATGTCGCACCTAGAATGTGGCAGTACGCCAAACTCCCAAATATCCTGAAGTGGCTGACATTTGGCTTCTTCCTTGAGAACGCCTCCTCTGGTGTCATCTTTCCCAATACCTTATGTGGTACCTTGTTCTATATGTACACTGCTGTACTACATGCCTCTGCCCATAAGTAATGTGGCATATCCTGGTCATGTAGCATAGCCCTTGCTGCCTCTGATATAGACTGATTCTTCCTTTCAGCAACCCCATTCTGCTACAGGTTGTAAGGAATAGTCCACTCTCTCTTGATTCCTTCCCTGGTACAGAACTCCTGGAACTCTTTCCCTTTGTATTTGCCTCCATTGTCTGACCGAAGAACCTTTATCTTCTTGCCTGTCGAATTCTCCACAAGAGCTTTGAACTCTTGGAAGTGACTGAAAACCTCATCCTTGGTCTTCAAGAAGTATATCCAGGTCTTCCTGGAGGAATCATCAATAAAAGTAACAAATTACTCATATCCTCTAAGAGACTTTGTCGACATTGGTCCACATATGTCTGAATGTACTAGATCAAGAACACCCTTGGATCTAGTGTCACTCCTTGGAAAAGCTACTTTTGCAAAAACACATCCCTTACAAACATAATCATGCTCTGTGCTCACCTATGGAACACCTGTCACTATCTCACGAAGCATTTTAAGTGCTCCATGATGTATATGGCCCATCCTCCTATGCCATAGCTCTCCTTGATCTCTATAATTACTGCTGCTCATCAGTGCCTTCTGAGTATCAAACTGCAACCTATAAAGCCGACCACTCCTAACTCCAATAGCTGTGGGTGATTTCCAATCCTTGTGCTTGATTAACACACTCACCCCTCTAAAGAGTACATTGTAACCTTTATCTTGAAGGACATATATGGAAATCAAATTCATACCCAAGCCTGGCACATGCAACACATCATGAATGGAAATCCGCTTACCATTCTCCCTCTGAAATAGAACAGTCCCTTTCCCAACTAGATTGAGTTTGGACATGTTCCCCAGAGAAATTTGCATTCTGATGTCCTCCTCCTTATAGCTAGACAAGTACTCTCTAACTCAGATTGTCATATGAAATGACGCCCCATTATCTATATACCAAACACCCTGTGAGGTTGAGCTGGCCATACAAGCTATGAGAGCAAACTCATCCTCCATTCTACTAGAGAGCTCATCTACACTTGCTAAAGCTGTTGTCTACTTCTTTCCTTTCTTCCTTTGCAGGAAATTGCTCACATAGTGGCCAAACTCATGACAGCCATAGCACTTGACTTTAGACAAGTCCTTCTTCTTCTCACCTTGTGAATTTGATCTTTTGCTTGATCCCTTCTTTTCTTTCCCTTTTCTTGCAAGGGTAACGTTCTCTTGTTCTGCCTCACTCTTCTGACTCTTGCTGCTAGTCCCACTGACAAGACTTAGTCTAAGCTCCTCCTGAGTGAAGTCACTCCAAATTCGATCCCAACTCAGCAAGGTGTCTCGTCCATTAATGACTTGAACAAAGACATCCCACTGCTTAGTAAACCCATTTAGGGCTATCTGCACTAGCTCGTCATCATCTAGTTTATCTCCAATAGCTGCCAACTCATCCTTGACAAGTCTGAGTCTGGTGAGGTAACTTGTCACATCTTCTCGCTTATTCATCCAAGTATTCCTCAACTTTTCTCTGAGAATCAGCTTCCGATTAGTTGTAGCATTCTGGTACAGATTCAAAATGGTGTCCCACATCTTCTTCGTTGTATCTAACTCTGCGACATGTGGAACAATATGGTCCTTGACACCATCAAGAATCAACCTCCTTGCCTTGGCATCTTCTTTCTTATGTGCTAAGAGTTGTGATGGATCTGTAGGTACACGTACAACACTCGTCACATATTCCTTGATCCCATTCTCTTCCAGCAACAAAGAAATTTTGGCTTTCCAGGCACCAAAATTTGAGGCACCATCTAATTTTCCTTGATCTCTTAAACCTATTTAGGCCTCTCAAAGGATAAAAGCAATAACAATAATTTTTTTTTGAAGAGGTAGAACTAGGTTTTATAAACCCTATTTCCTGCGCTGAGCCTTGTTTGCCCTAAGATCAGCTCTGATACCATGTGAAAATTCTATTGCAGTTACTGATTATTAATCTCCTATCTAATACATAGATTATTTGACTCTAGAAAATTAATTCATAGCAAACATTGAAAAATAACATAACTACAACTTCACCAATAAACTCACAGGAATAGAGAAGAAAACATTCACAATAATGAACCCAATATTTTTGGACAAATTGTCCGTGGAAAAACCCTGAAGGTAAAACCACTACTGCAGATGAGGAATTATATTAAACTTCAGCAAATTAAGAAATACATAAACTGCTTGCCTCTTACTGGCAGAGCTCCAGTAATATTCTTCTCCGAAAATTCTTCCCTCAATTTCTCCTGCTGAAATTCCACAGCTGCTATCCCCAATGCTATCACTACGCCCTTGCTAACACTGCAAGACTATTTTCTTTCACTGCAAATCTACTTGCTATCACTGCAAGTCTATACTTGTATGTATCTACTAGTGCATTCTCCAAATGCCCATTGATCCCCTTTTATACTTTTCTCATTGAAAAACCAATGGCGAAGATTAAATAGACTAACAACCCTAACTAACTGGATTCTAGAAGTCTCTAGAGGAATCAATTATTTAATTACATAATTATCTAGACAACTTAGCCCTTTCTAGAAGTCTTTAGAAAATAATTAAATAATTAAATAAACACTTCCTTGGAATGGAGACACCTGTCCAAGCTACATAAAAATCAACAGGAAGCTCTTGACACCTTGAAATGGGGTGATAAGCATAGCATAGCTTCTAATCTAACGTTCTCAAATATTGCTACAAATGGTTAGTATAACCTACTTGAATATTGCTACATAGGATCAAGTAAAGGTTGTTACAAGATTATATGTAAGGGCCAGCTAGGTAAGACGATGGTTCCTTGCAAGTCATGTGTCAAGTTCTTCTCAATCAATGTAGTAGAGAAAAATATGAAGCCATGACATTTTAATAATATTATGTATGTAAATTGAGATAAGATAAGGTTGTGGTTGGTAGGTTAAATTGATGTTGCGCGATGATGAGTTGGCACAAAATTCAGCAAAGAACCAGCTGACTCGTTGGGGGGACTCAGTCACGGAGGATGGCGCTGCTCTAGGGGGAGGAGTGAATGATGCAGCAAATCACCTGCCACAATGGGTCTTTGAAAATGGAGTTTGGATGGAAAAATGCCATCCACTCCATAGGTAGAACCAGGAATGCGAAAGGAAAACTAGAACCCAGAACAACTCTCAGCCAGTGTCAAGGGATGGTAGATCCTCAGAGCATGCACATAGGCCTGTAGCTCACGGCTAGAACAACCAGAGACAGGGAGTGAACAGACGAAGGCATGGGTGGTTTTAGGAAAGGAATTGTGATGATGACCAACTAGACTCCAATTGGAATGCCAGAGGAGGAGGTGCCCAAAATCAAACTAATAGAGCTTGGAGAGAAAAAGACCCGGCTAACCCTAGGCCTGAAGACAATGCCAACACGAATCAACAACGCAGGGAGGAATATGAGTTTGGTAAAAGGATGAATGAAAGAGATCGCGATCTTTTGAGAAGGAAAATAAACAAAAGAAACTTTCACTCTAGGGAAAATAGAGAGGCAAATTTGCACCCCAGAGGGCACAAATTATACCAAATGCCTTCAGAGCTGATAAAAAAAAGAGTAGCTAGGCTATCGACACGTGCTCTTTATGTGAAATGGACTATTCCAGGTTACCTAAGTGATGAGATTAAAGCCTAGTGGGAGAGCAAGTATGCAGACTGGGTAAGCATCACTTCCCTTCCAAATTATTTTTTTCTAATAGAATGCATAGACATGGACTTGAAATTGGAAATTTTAGGAGAACCTCTATTCATGAATGGCCATTGGTTTCATTGCACAAACTGGCAAGATAGTTTCAATCCATGGAATGACTGACTGACTCAAATTTTGACATGGATCAAATTAGTTGATTTACCCTCAAAATTTTGGAATAGAGAAGCTATGACAAGATTAGGTGATGCCCTAAGAGTCTGTATAGGAGTGGATGAGGATTTAATTAATGGAAAAGAAGGATTAGAACCTTGTGTTCTGGTAGAAGTAGATTAAGGGGTAGGGATATACAAAACTGTTGAGATTTTGACCAAGTTCAGAAGTTGGAAGCAAGAAATTGAGTTATGGGAAGGATCAGGATTGAAAAATTGCCTATTTAAGAAAACTCTCCAAGAGAGCACCTCAAAAAGGGCATTAAATGCCAACATAGATAATATTGAGCAAGCAGAACTAGAGGCAGTGTTATCACATGACACAAATCTAGAAGCGAGGCTCGAAGTGGGGAATGGTATGCCAGCCATGGGAGTCATGGATGGATCCTCCAGAGAACCTCCAACTTTTCTCTCCTAGGAAATTGATAGTTTGTCAACTAGTAATACTCAAGCAGAGCAAGCCCTCATTTCCCTCTTGGATGATACACAAGTCCTCCAGAGGGATATCAAAAACCAACTGAAGGAGTTGTTTGAAGGAGGAGACAGTGGTGATAGGCCTCTCCTACCTTTTGTTGTTGAGCCTCAGGTGAATCCACTAAACCTAGAAGCAAATAAGGATGCCCTGGGCTGATTGTGAGAGGAGAGGACCTGCAAATAGATAAGGAAGACAATGATAAATTCTCAGAGGGAGAAGAAGAGCCTTGGGAGGAGGTAGAGGAAGGAGAATTTCTAGAAATAAGGAAACTAGAGTAGTATGAATCAAAACTTAAAGGCCCCAACATCAAGAAAAAGGATAGTAGGGGCAGGACGTCAAACTGAGCCAAGCTGGTCATTGTTGGCAATGCTGAAGGACAAAAGAAACTAATAGTGGGGAAGGAAAGCATCCTTCCCCAAGAAAAATGAGGCTCATAATATGGAATGTCAAGGGTGTCAATGCCCTTGGAAAATGGTGTATGGTCAAGCACCAAATTGACCAATCAAATGCAGATGTAGTGTTACTTCAAGAAACAAAATGGAACAAGGAAGAAAGCAAGAAAAGGTTGGGTAGTTGGAAACAATGGAAAGGGAATTTCAAGGAGTCCTAAAGGGCTTCTGGGGGATTGGGAGTTATCTGGAACCTGCTCTTAGTATCAAGGAAATTAGAATCAGAAGCAGAAAATTGGCAAGTAGTCAAGTTCAAAGACATAAGAAGAAACATCTCTTCTACTTGCATAAATGTATATGGGCCTTGTTCTGATGGAGAGAAAAAAGAGGATATGAGATAAAATATCAAAGGAAATATATAGAAAAAGGTCAAGAAAAGGAATTGTAGCAGGAGACTTCAATGCTACACTAAACAACTCTAAAAAATAGGGGGGTGAGAGAATAACAGCTATTCAAAGAGACTTCTAGGAATTTATTGACAAAAACCTTCTACTCGACCTAAAAACAAGAAATTGTACCTTCACCTAGTCTAACAGAAGAAAGGGATTCACCAACATTGTAGAAAGGCTATAAAGATTTCTCCTTTGGGGTGACTGGGGTGATTTGGAAGGTTCCCATGAAGCTCAAATCCTTCCTTTCACAAGCATAGACCATTTCCTAGTCCTTCTATCTTGGGGCTAGATTGACCCTCCCAAAGGATGCCCATTCAAATTTGAATACATGTGGTTGAGAGACAAGTAGTTTCCATACTTAATAAGTACATGGTGGAATGAAGTGAACTTCAGTGACAAAAAAACTTTACAAGATAAATAAAAAGTTGGGCTACATAAAAATTAAATTGAAGGAGTGGAACAAGACCCACTTTAAGAATTTTTTTCAGGAGAAAGAGAGAATTGAGCAAGAAATTTGAGCCTTGAATGAGAATGTAATAGAAAGGGGGATGAATGCAGCTGATTATGAGAATGAAAAGAGCCTAAAGGATGAATTGGTAGAGATCCTTCAATGGGAGGAATGCTATTGGTGCCAAAAATCAAGAGATACCTGGCTGAAAGATGGAGATAGAAACACAAAATTCTTCCACAAATCAACCATAGCCAACAGAAACAAAAATAGGATTGTGGAAATAAAAAAAGCTAATGATGAGTTAACTCAATCAGCTGAAGAAGTCAATAAGAGGCATCTGATTTCTTCAAAACCCTATTAAACAAGGAAAGCCTAGTTATCATGGTCACCAAGGACAACTTGTTGGCTGCAATTCCCTCCATAATAATAGAACACAACAAGCTTCTATACCAAAAGATATCCCTGGATGAAGTAAAAGTTGTAGTCTTTCAAATGAATCTGGATAAGGCTCTAGGCCCAGACGGCTTTCTAGTTGGATTCTTTCAAACCTTTTGGAGTAGGGAAAGATCTTGGTGCAACAGTAGAGGAATCCAGGAAAAGAATGAAAATGCAAGGGGCAATAAATCACACCCTTCTAGCCTTAATTCCCAAGAAGAAGGATCCCCAAACAATGGGTGACTTTAGGCTAATTTCCCTATGCAATACAGTATATAAAGTGGTCACAAAGATAATTGCCAACATGCTCAAAAAGGTGTTGCAGGAGGTCATCTTTGAGGAACAAAGTGGCTTTTCCCTAGGCCGGTCCATAGTAGAAGGAATCATTATAGTGCATGAAACAATCCATACACCTAGGAAAAATAAAGAGCCTTGTATGATACTTAAACTAGACATCCTGATAGCATATGACATGGTAGACAAGAGCTTCCTGTTGGAAGTGTTAAGAAATTTTTTTTGGAGACAATTGGATAAACTAGGTCTGAAGCTACGTTTCCACTCCAAAATTCCCAGTCCTAGTTAATGGATCAACGAATGGTTACTTTTCCTCCTCCAGGGGGATAAGACAAGGCAACCCCCTGTTCCCATTTCTATTCATAATTATGGCAGAAGTGTTGGGAAGGGGAATTAAAAGGCTAAGAGAGGAAGGAAGATGGAAAGGAATTCATGTAGCCAATGGCCTGGAACCCTCAACCCACTTATAGTTTACTGATGAAATAGTCCTAATGGGTGAGGAAAACATAAGGGAAGCAAGAGAAATCAAGAACTTCCTGAATGACTATTGTAGTGCATTAGGGTGAGACATCAATTGGGGAAAATTGGAAATTTTTTTCTTAAACACCCAACCAAGCCTACAAAGAGATATAGTAAGAATTTTGAACTTAAAATTTGCCTCCCTACCTAGTCGATACTTGGGGATTCCCCTATTTGTGGGAATCAATAAGAATTTCTATTGGGAACACCTGATTAACAATTGCAAGAAAAAATTAAGCACTTGGAAGGGAAAATGGCTCTCATAAGCTAGAAGACTCCTGATGGTCAAATCTATGCTATCAGCTATCCTATTTTATTCAATGTCCTGTCTTAAAATTCCCAAAGCAGTGGAAGATGCTCTCACCCAAATTTTTAGAAGATTATTTTGGAGTGGTATGGGAGAACAAAACAAATTTCCTCTATTGGCATGGGATAGGTTTTGCTTGCCCAAAGAAGTTGGAGGTGCAGGGATAAGAAAACTTCCCATCATGAACCAAGCCATGGGAGCCAAACTAGTTTGGGATATACACACCAAAGGACACCATAGATGGGTCAGAATCATTAAAAGAAAATACCTAGATTTGAACAATCCTTCAAGAATCCTTACAACTTAGAATCCCCTAAGAGGCTCAGCAATATGGAATTTCATATTGGAGTGCAGGGACATAATTGTAGACCGTGTCACATGGGAAGGTCATGATGGAAAAAGTGCATCCTTCTAGAACGACTCATGGTGTGGGAAAGAACCCATTTGTAGCAGGTTGGGTCTAGAAGAAATAAAAGCAGAAACCTCTAGAATTTGGGGACACAAGGTAGCCAATTATGACAAAATGGTTTCACACAAAGGAGAATCAAGTTGGATTTGGAATGATTTTCATCCTCTCAATGCCCCTTAGGACTAGAAAGAAGCACTAGCAAAGATTCTAAAGGAAAGATACTTTGTTCCATCTAATGAAAAGGACCAAGTCAGGTGATGTGGATCCTTAACTAGAACCTACAAAGTGAATCTAGGATACAAAGTCAAGGAAATAGCATAGCCCAACAAGACTGGCCATTCAAATTGTTTTGGGGAAACAAATGCCTACCCAAAGTTAGTCTTTGCATGGCTGACAACTCAAAATAGAATTCTAACATAAGATAGACTAGCCAAACTTGGTATCCAAGGACCGAGAAGGTGTAGCCTATGCAAAGAACACGAGGAGACAACAAATCACCTCCTATTATCATGCCCATATGCAATGGAATGTTGGAACCCTGTGAGAGTCTAACTGAATCTTCAAAGCACTATGCTAGAGGATCTATCAACTTGGTTCAAGATGTGGCCTCAAAAAGGAAACAAGTTAGTGTTTGGTAGCATTTGACAGGTCACTCCATCTGTAGTAATCTAGGAGCTCTGGAAGGAATGAAAAAGGAAAATATTTCAAGGGAAAGAATTGAATAAGGATCAGTTGTGGAATAAAACTAAGAGAGCAATAGTTGAATTGGTCAATGAAAATGCTTGGTAAGAGGCTGGCAAGAAAAATGTATTCACAAGTTGGGATGATTGCTTGATCAAGATTTCCCAGGTCTCAAACCTCCCAATCTAAATGTGAATAGCTCCCTTCAATCCAAAAGGACTAAGACTGTTTGGAAAGCTCCAGATTCAGGGTGGATAAAGGCTAACTTCAATGGTGCGGCTCGTGGAAACCCAGGACCAGGTGGGGCTGGGTGCATTTTTCATGACTCTGAAGGTAATATTTTAGCAAAAAGATCCATCCCTCTTGGAAATTGCATAAAAAATGAGGTGGAATTTAGAGGAGCAACATTAGGCCTTCATCTTGGGTGCGAATTGGGAATTGGTCAGATACACCTAGAGGGAGATTTAATGATAACAATCAATGCAATTCGCAAGGGCTCCATGCTTAATTAGAAACTAAACCATCTAATGCAACATATAAAGTCACTATCAAACGGGTTTGCAACCTTCAAAGTTAATCATAAATATAGGGAAGGAAACTCTAGGGTAGATGAGCTGGAAAAAGTAGCCTTTGAAACCGATAGGTAGGACATCCACGTGGTCAACCACTGGGAAAGATTTCGGTAATAGTTACCACTGCGATGACAATAAAAAAGCATATGGTAATAAAGGCAATAACTTGGTGTCATTCTTGACATGTGACAAGGGTCAATTCCGAGTGTGCAAAGTAGAGAATAATCAAGGAATGAAGATCTCCTTACAAAGAGTTGAAGGGTGTATTAATAATCATTCTAGGGAAGGAGCACCATCACCAAGTATAGTGGTAGCTTGTCATGCATGGAGGTCCCATATGGTACTTCAAGCATCATGAGACAACAAGCCCTTGGTTATAAAAGATAGAGATAGATTCTTATCATTCTTGTATCAAAGCAAGGTTAAGTTAGAATCATTTGGAAGGTGACATGCAATTTGTAAGATATGGAGATGCCTTTGGCACTAGACACGAATAAGAAAATGTATGCTTTCAGAGGGGAAGTATCGAATAAAATACTTCAAGGAATGTTGCAATCCTCTCATCCTCTCATTCTTTGGGCAACCAAAAAAGTGGTTAGACTAGAGTTCCTGAAAGCTTACCATAGGGCCAGAAGAAACATTGACATTTTGGCAATTTTTCTTGTGGTCTTACTACATAGTGGAGTCTCAAAGGAGATAAGTAAAAAACTAACCCAGATGGTCTTTGTACATGCCTAGTTGGGAGAAATACATTCAACTCTAGACAATGTGGATGAAAATAGGAAAATCCCGATGCCACAAAACTACTACATGTTGCGCATGAGAGGCCGTGAAGTGATGAAATTCCCCTTGATTCACACTATCGACCTAGAAGGTTTTGAGAAATTATGGGCGGAGAGGGACAAAAACATCTTCCTTCTTTTCAGAGCAACGAAACTGACCACAAATCTACCTCACGGTTGGGTGTTGAGGTACATTGCGGATGAAGGCTTGGAAGAAGAGATAGTTGTTGGTGACAATGAAGATTGGGACCTGGGTGAAGGGGAAGAGTAGATTTCCAACGACCAAAGAGACCCTGAGGAAAAAGTGAAAAACCCAACACATCTGAAATGTGGTGCAGATTGTCCAGAGGTAGAAAACTTTATAAAGAATACATGAAAATGTGTGAGTCCAAGGAGGATGAAGTATGAGTAGTTTTGGGCTGGAATGATCGGTTGGTCAGTAGGTGTGACTTTGGTTTATCACTTTCTTTCTTGTATATAAATCATCTAAATAGAGTCAGTCCCAGGTGTGGTTTAGCTGATCAAGACTTTAAGTAGATGTATCTCTGGTTGGCCATTACTATAGAAAAGGCCTTCCAAAAATTTTGGTAGTTTTTCTTTTTGGCTTGGTTTGGTAGGTGCTCTGGATTGTCCATTACTATAGAAAAGGCCCTCAAGATTTTGGTTGAATTACAAGAATGGAGTAGGTAGGTGGTTTGGGTAGGTCACGATTACAGAAAAGACCTTCCAAATTTGGATAAACTCATGTATCTTTTTTTCTAAATCAATACAAGGTGTTGCGCCTAGCAGTGCTTAAACGACCAAAAAAAAAATATTATGTATATAAATTATGATCTCGTATCATAGAAATTAATTTTTCGTAATATATTATTCACTAGTAACCATTTTCCAAAAGTCGTTCGAAAACTCATGGTTGCAAAATACATAGTACAAGGTCAATTTTCCCTTTTTTAATTTTTCCCAATAATCCTAAAAAGGTTTAATTGGTACCTCTATAGATTGTTTTCTCTCTTTCCCTTGATTGAAAAAATATTAAAAAACATCTCTTGATTGAGAAAAAAAAAAAATTCTGATAATTTCTAGAAATTAGTGCGAATTCACATGATTTCAAATGGTGAAACATATTTCTAGTACTTTCCTCTCTATATAATTTTTTTTGTCAATTAGTTCAGCCCTATGAATTTTTAGTTGGAGTTTGGATATTTTCCTTTCATTTTTAATCTTTGAATTACATTAAATAATGTAATGTCCCCTTCTCGTCAGTGATTAGTTTTATTGCTCATTAGCCTATTCCGGAGACTAGTAGGCTCGTTGAGAGGAAATTAGGGTTTCCTTACTTGGAGGTTTGTGGAATTTCTAGGTGTTTACTATTTTTAGTAAATACTAATTTTGGCAGTGGTTCAATTGTCATCCTTCAGTTCAATTTTTTAGTTGGAGCAGTTGCTTGTGTTTTAGTTTTGGCTTTCAAAAGTAGTTGTTGGTGAAATAGCTCATTTCAACTAAATAATGTTTTATTATTTAGTTGACCCCCTTGGCCTAGTAAAATAACTTAAAGCTGCTTTTAAAAGTGGCTCATGAAGGGGTACACCCTCATGAAGAATTTTTTAATTATTTTATTAAGTTTTGTTGCTTTGAGATTTGGACCCCACCTTTGAGAAGATTAATTACTTTTTGAAATTTGAAAAGTTGCAAATTGTGGCTCTTGGCATACCTTGTTGGGAATTTGCAGAGTTTTCTCCTCTTCTATAAAAAAGAAGCCTTGCTCCAGCTTTTGGTATCCATTATTTTATCATATTGTTATGCTGTCGGAATGACAATTGAATTATTACTTTGAGGGATGCTTACCTCCTAGCCTCTAACCAATTTTGTGTGTGAAATACAACACCTAGTTTGTCTTTGTTGCTTCTCACATCAGACTAGCAGATTGGAGCCTCATTGTTGATGATTTTCTAGAGTTTTTATTAGTTTTGAGTTGCTGGTTCATCCATGACCGAAACTGAATTTTGCTCACAACTCTAAAGACAAATGGAATTTGGTTCTGGGTGATTTTGCTTTGTGTTTGTTGGTCTTGGGCACCCCTTTTCACACATTTTCAGATTTTAAATTAAAGAATTGAATTTTTAAGAAGAAATCGCCCTTCCTAGGTAGGTCGTACTATCTTAGAGGGCTTTGGAATTCATGAAGAAATAAATGTTGGTTATTTGAATCTTTTCCTCAGTTGTGAACTTGGCGCCATCCTCCTAGGAAGCTTTAGCAAAAAAATTCATATGATTTGGAGGTATATTTGATGAGTTATGAGCATTTCATTGGTTTCATAGTTTACAGTTTCAGTTTGCTAGTTTTTGTAATAAGATTGTTATAATTTTAGTTTTTGGCTTCAGTTTCCAATATTTGAGTTTTTTAGAGCTTGCAAGAATATTTCCTCTCACCTTGCTTCATTCTATCATTGTAACACATTGTAATTTGTAGATTCCTTTAATTATAAGGTTGAGAATTAGTAGTAGTAATCCAACCATTGTTAATTCTACATTTACTTGTGCTTCTAATTCACATACAATAACCCTTGAATGGTTTACTGCCAGTGAGGAGGAAAATTACTTTGTACTTGTTATTCTCACCCACTGACAAGTGGTGAATCCCCAATCTTGAGTGGATGCCCACCATAGCGAATGAATTAGTTTACTTTGAAAATCTTCCATGGCTGGTTATCCACCAAAGTTTACTTTAAATTTGTAATAAGTACTCCACCATATGTTATCACCTCACCCTCAATGGGATCTTGAGTGCACATTCTTGGCATTGAGTTTTATCTTTATTTTCCAGTTGCATTCTATTTTTGTATCAAGTTTTAGATCCTAGGGATCCTCTGACCATATGCTTGCCCCTATTCCTTAAGTGGTTTTAGGGTGCATTCTTGGTTAGAGTTTCTTTGATACAGTTTGGGTTTGGAGCTAACGCTAATCAAGTTGGTCAAGTGTTGGTGATTGTGTAAAAACTGTGGCAAAAAAATGGTTCTAAGCATATTTCAATGGTAGCAGAGTAGAAGACCCTGCCATCCTGTGACATTCTGCAATCAGTTGTCTAATGAGTGAAAATGAAACCAGACCATTCACTAGAAGTCAGGCCAGAACTCAACATCAATTTCCACCTGTTCTAGAGGAAAAGATATTTTTCATAAGCCTTAAGAGATCTTGGAAAAACAATTGAAGGTACGAAAAAGTCAGTTGAAGGAGTTGGTTAAATGATTGAAATAATGTCAGAAAGTGTTAGGAAAGCTAATGAAGAAAGGGACAGAGTAGAAATTTTTTTTAATGGGATGATCGACATGATGTCCTGATTATTGTCCAAGTTAGATAAGCAAGCAACCCAGAATATCATTTAGCCCAGAAATAATCCAACTGGTGAAAGCAATGGAGTTAATGGGAATAACAGTAATGGCAGTCCTGAGGTGAACAAAAGAGATAGAATTGTGGGTTAGCATACTGTAACTTCTAGTGGGTCCTCCTCTAGACCTCTTTTCCCCACTTTCACTCCAAGGGAAGAGCAGCAACCAGTTGAAGCTGCAATAACTTTTGTTGATGATGCACGACAAGCTTATATGGAATATGCTTCCTTACCTCTTGATATGAGAGATGCTTGGACCTTTGATCAATACATGAATCAAACGAGTCAGAGAAATGGTGGAAGGAATGAGCAACATCCTGCTATGGTGCCTAGAAATGATTTTTATCAACCTTTGGGAAAGATAACATTGGAACATTTTGATGGGTATAATAAGTGTACAGCTAGATCATGGGTGCAGAAATTGGATAAATATCTCTCTCATGTCCCAAGGCAAAAGGAAGATGCAATTAAATTTTCCACATTGCATTTGGATGGAATAGCTCACGAATGGTGGACTCATGGTTTGGTCACTCTTGGCCATAACCTCATCTACACCTATGATGAGTTTACCAATAAGCTAATTGAAAGATTTGATACCAAGGAACTTGAGTTGAGATTCAGAGAATTGGCTCAATTGAAGCAACAAGGATCTTCAGAAAATTATGTGGCTAATTTTAAGAGGTTATTAGTAATGGTTCCTAACATTAGTGAGAGAAGACTTGTGGTTCTCTTTTCTGAAGGATTAATGGAGCCTTTGAAGGGATGGGTCAAAGCCTTTGATCCAACAACTTTAGATGAAGCCATCAAGAAAGCGAGGAGCATGGAGTTGGTAGCCCCAAGGCCTAAGTTTCATTCAAAACCTTTTAGCCATAAGAAGGATATAAAACATTCTTCAAATCTTCTAAAGAAGTTTCCGTGAAAGATGTTAGAAAAGCTCTGAGAATAGCTTAGAAAAGATGGATTTTTCTACTCTTGTCGTGAACCTTGGGTTAAGGGTCACTGTTGCTATGGAAGAGGCAGAGCACATCAAATGGAGGGCTATTCTGATTATGGATCAGAATCTGATTCGTCTTATTAGCAATACGAATCAACAAGTAGTGATGGTGAAGAAGTTCCAGAAGAGAAGCTTAATGAGGTTGGAGATGGTATTGCTTTAGCACAACTATCAAGTTTTCAAAAACATGAATCCTTTCAAGTTTGTGGAGTGGTTGGTTCTCAAAGGATAGTTTCTCTAATTGATACTAGAGAAACTCACAACTTCATTGCCAAAGGATTGGTGAGAAAGAGAGGATTGAAGATTGAAGAGTTTGAAGGCTTCAAAGTAATGGTAGCTGATGGTTTCACCATGTCATGTACAAAGAAGATTCCTAACCTTTCTATTCAGTTAGGAAATTATGAAGTAAAAGATGATTTCTATGTTGTTGGTATTGGTGATACCGATGTCGTGTTGGGAATACAATGGCTGTGATCTCTTGGAGAGATCACATTGAATCTACAAACAATGGAGCTAAAATTTCAAGCTAATGGAAATAAGGTTCTTTTGAGAGGGATGTCAAATGGGGTCCCTCGAATTGTGTCTTTGAAGAGAATAGAAAGGTTGATATGTCATGATCAAGTTGAATGGGTAGCAGAATGTCTAGTCCTACTAGCTGATCCAACGGATGAGAAAAGGAAATATCATCCTAATATTCAAGCTTTACTTTCAAAGAAGAGAAAATTATTTGGTAGCCTACCTCCTAGGAAACCTCCTGAAAGAGGTTGTGAGCATGTTATTGAGTTACAAGAAAGAGAAAATCCTATCATCACCACACTTTATCATTATCCAAAGAAGCATAAAGATGAGATAGAAAAGGTCATCAAAAAGCTATTGGAGATGGGGTTCATTAGGCAAAGCAAAAGTCCTTTTGCTTCAGTAGTGGTGCTAGTCAAAAAGGATGGAACAATGCGCATGTGTGTGTTGACTATCGCGCATTGAATCAAAAAACAATTAAGAATAGATATCATATTCTAAGGATAGATGAGAGCTTATTAATATGAGCTCCATCTTGAAATTTATGTTCTTTTCAAAGATTGATCTCCGTTTTGGTTATCATTAAATAAGGATGAGCGAAGCAGACATAGAGAAAACAACCTTTAGATGCCATTTTGGGCATTTTGAATTCCTTGTCATGCCTTTCGGTTTGACAAATGCTCCAACAACATTTCAATCTTGTACGAACAAGATCTTTAGACAACAATTGAGGAAGTTCGTGCTCATCTTCTTCGATGATATTCTCATTTTCAGTAAGTCTTGGGAAGAGCACCTCAAACACTTAGAAGAAGTGCTCAGCATCTTGGAGGCAAAATGATTGTTTGCCAAAGAGTCAAAATGTGAGTTCGGGATGATGGAGCTGTTATACCTTTGCCACATTATTAGTGCTAAGGGTGTCAAAGTTGATTCTGAGAAGATAAAGGCCATTCTTGATTGGCCTCCTCCAAAGAATGTTTCTCTTTTGAAGGGATTTTTGGGCTTATGTGGTTTTTAGAGAAGATTTGTTAAGGGCTATTCACATATGGCAGCTCTCCTTACAGACCTCACAAAGAAAGGAGCTTTCCTATGGACAAACAAGGCACAAGAAGTATTTGACAAGTTTAAGCACATCATGAGTTTGTGTCCCCTGCTGGCTCTTCCAGATTTCACAAAACCATTTGAATTGCAATGTGATGCTTCGGGTGAAGGTGTTGGAGCTGTTTTAATGCAAGACAAATATTCCATTGTCTTCGAAAGCAGAAAGTTGAGAGGAGTAGAAAAAACTTACTCAATCTATGACAAAGAGATGCATCCTATTGCCGCTTTTTATCTAAGTTTAAAATCAATATTTGGTAGAGAAACAAATTTGTTATTTAAGGTGATCTTAGATCTTACCCACATTTTATCATCAAGGATTTGAATGAAAGGCATGACAAAAATTGGAGGAGTAAGTAAGATCGAAGCATATGGCTTTGACATTAGATAATATCAAGGAAAAACATAGTGGTTGATGCTCTTTCAAGAGACCCCATTTGTAAGATACACTTTTGGCAGGTTATGTTGGTCAGATGGACATTTGTTGATTATGCACAAAATTAGCTAGAGCCAGCTTACTTGAGAGTCATTTTAGTTGATAGAAAATTTACAAGTTGGATTTGATGGAGTTAATTCTCTCTATAAATGTAGGATATTTTTAGTGCATGAATCTAAGCAAAAATAAGATTCTATAGTCTTTCACTTGGTGTTTCCCCTTATTTGGTCATCAAAGGCATATTCAAGACACAAGCAGTTAGTTAAAAGTTTACTTGGAAGGGATGAAGAGATCTTGAATTACATAGAGGGTATTTTCCAAAGAATAAAAATGAACATTCTTTTCCAGCTGGTTTGTTGCAGCCTTTGCCAATTCCAAATCAAAAATGGGAAAGCATTGCAATGGATTTTATCACTGGGTTGCCTAAGGTGCAAAGACGTGATTGCATTTTTGTTGTGGTAGATAGATTAACAAAATTTGCTTATTTTATGCTGTCACAACTTCATTTACAGCAGCTCAAGTGGCTGAGTTATTCTTTAGAGAAGTTTTTTGTTTGCATAGGTTGCCTAAAACCATTGTCAGTGATAGGGACAGCAAGTTCCTAAGTGCTTTTTGGCAAGAGATCTTCAGGTTGAGTGGAACAGTGCTTACTCCAAGCACTAGTTATCATCCACAAATAGATGGGCAATCCGAGATTGTTAACAAGTGGCTAGAAGGCTACCTTAGAAATTACGTTTCGGGGCAGCAAAGAGCTTGGATTAAATGGCTTCATTTGGGAGAGTATTGTTACAACTCTTCCTATCATATGTCTATTAAGATGTCTCCTTTTATGGCTCTTTATGGTTATGATGCACCTAACTTTGTAGATTTGGTGTTTGGTGATAGTAGAGTTCCACAGACAAAAGATATGCTTCAACAAAGCCAAGACATCTTGAAATCTCTCAAGGAAAATTTGCAACAAGCTCAAAATCAGCAGAAGTTATACGCTGATCAGCAGCGTGTTGAGAGATCTTTTGAAGTGGGAGACATGGTCTACTTGAGACTTCAGCCCTATCGACAATCTTCCCTTAAGAAGAGTGGTGCAGAAAGGTTGAAGCCATGTTTTTATGGTCCCTTCAAAGTCACCAAAAGGATTGGTGAAGTGGCATGAGTTGGAGCTTCTGACTGAAAGTAGGAGTGCATAATGTCTTCCAATAGCCACACCTCAAAGGAGGAGCACTTGGGTACAAGTGTAGTGCCACTTGAAATTACCTCATTGGATAGGAAGGTGGAGTTGGTGTTGATTCTAGAAGTTGCTGACACTAAGAGAGCCTCCTTAGGAGAGAAAGAACAAATCAAAGGAGTGATATTTATGGATTCAGATGGAGGGAACTTTCCCTACTTCGAAGAGATTACATGTAGGAAGGAGACATATTTTTGCATGTACTACAGTTGCTTGAGGACAGAAGCAATCCTAAAGGAGAAGTGGGAGTGTAATGTCCCTTCACAAAAGTCAATACGTCGATTTGTCATTAGCTATTCAGGAGACCATGGAGAGTTCATTTAGGAGGAAATTAGGTTTTTCCTTACTTGGAGATTTATGGAATTTCAAATTGTTTACTATTTTGAAGTAAAATACTAATTTTAAGCAATAGTTAGGTTATTATGTGATTCATTTCAGTTAAAAAGTTACTTGTGTTTTAGTTTTAGCTTTCATGATTTATTTAGTGAAATAAGCTCATTTTTCAAAGGAAATAATCTTTTGTGTCTAGTTGATCCCACATAGCCTAAATGGAAATAACTAAGTTGTTTTAAAAAAGTGGACATGAGAGAATTTTACCCCTCATGAAGAGTTTTATTATTTTATTAACTTTTGCCTTGAGAGGTTTGGATGCCTTGGGAAAGATTAATTACTTTTGAAATTTAGAAAAGTTACAAATTGCTTGTAGCTCTTAGTGTACCTTATTTAGGAATTTGAAGAAGTTTTCTCCTCTATAAAAAGAATCCCCACTTACTCTAAGCTTTTGGTATCCATTATTTTATCATACTATTATGATGAGGCTGACAGATTACTTTGAGGGATGCTTACCTCCTAGCCTCTAACCAATTTCGTGTTTGAAATATAACACCTAGTTGGCCTTTGTTTCTTCTCACATCAGACTAGTAGATGGAGCCTCATTGTTGATGATTTTCTAGAGTTTTTATTAGTTTTGAGTTGTTGGTTCATCCATGGTTGAAACTAAATTTTGCTCACAGCTTTAAAGACAAATGGAATTTGGTTCTGGGTACTTTTTCTTTGTGTTTGTTGGTCTTGGGCGCCGCTTTCCACACATTTTCAGATTTTAATTTGAAGAATTGAATTTTTAAGAAGAAATCACCCTTCCCAGGTAGGCCATACCATCTTAGAGGGCTTTGTAATTCATGAAGAAATAAATGCTCGTTATTTGAATCTTTTTCTTAGTTGTGAAATTGGAACCATCCTCCTAGGAAGCTTCAACAAAAAATTTCATATGATTTGGAGGTATATTTGATGAGTTATGAGCATTTCATTGGTTTCACAGTTGTTGGTTTATAGTTTCAATTTGTTGGTTTTTGTAATCAGATTGTTATAAGTTCAGTTTTTGGCTTCAATTTCCAATATTTGAGTTGTTTAGAGCTTGCAAGAATATTTCCTCTCACCTTGCTTCATTCTATCATTGTAACACGTTGTAATTTACATATTCCTTTAATTATAAGGTTGAGAATTAGTAGTACTAATCCAACCATTGTTAATTCTGCATTTACTTGTGCTTCTAATTCACATACAATAACCCCTGGATGGTTTATCACATACAATAACCCCTGGATGGTTTACCACTAGTGAGGAGGAAAATTAATTTGTACTTGTTATTCTCACCCACTGACAAGTGGTGAATCCCCACTCTTGAGTGGATGCCCGCTGCAACGGATGAATTAGTTTACTTTGAAAATCTTCCATGGCTAGTTATCTGCCTAAGTTTACTTTAAATTTGTAATAAGTACTCCGCCATATGTTAGCACCTTGCCCTCAATGGGATCTTGAGTGCACATTCTTGGCATTGAGTTTTATCTTCAGTTTTCAGTTGCATTCTATTTTTGTATCAAGTTTTAGATCCTTGGGATCCTCTGACCATATTCTTGCCCCTCTTCCTTAAGTGGTTTTAGGGCCCATTCTTGGTTAGAGTTGCTTTGATAGAGTTTGGGTTTGGAGCTAACGCTAATAAAGTTGGCCAAGTGTTGGTGATTGTGTAAAAACTATGGCAAAAAATTGGTTAGCATATTTCAAATAACCCACACTAAATGTAGGAGTGGTAGCCCTCTACATGGTATTTTATTCTAAGTAAGCATGTTTTTGGTGAAAATATGCAAATAATTGAGTTGAGGTTTTTAATTTGTGCAAGTTTTTAATAGTTCAAAAAAATTGCAATATTTGATTAAATCAATAGATTTTGAATATTGCAAGTTTATTGATTATTTAATTGTAGGAATTTTTTAGACTTGTGTAATATAGCCAACCAAAGAAAGTTCATGAAATTAGAAGTTTTGTTATATGGGGAATTTTTTTAGTTGTTTCGTTTAATTTGAATGAACCTATTAGACTACTAAAGTATGTAGTACTATTGCATTTTCATAGTTAGTAGATTTATCTTGGCCTTAAACAATTTCAAGTAGTTGAGAAATAGTCATATCATAAGTAGATATTTGTGAGGACCACTTTTAACATAGAATATAAACAATTTTGTATTACAACAATAATGGTCAATTCTTGTCAAATGGGATGAGTAGTTTTCTATTAAATAGGAAAGTTACATTTTCCACTTCCTAAAAGAAATGGATGCACATTATATTGATTAATATACCACATCTAATGTTTGGCTCAGTGTGATGTAAGAGATAAGGTTGGGTGCATGTCTTTGATCAATTTGGTGGAATAGGTACTCTTGGAGAGAAGTATTCCATTTTAGACAATAGAATTGAAGAGTATAATGGTTACCTTAAATTTAAGTATTTACTATAAGAATCAAGGATAAAGAGACCTTAGTCACAAATTTGTAATTATGTGTTTGTAAACATTTGAATACACTATTGCCTACGATGTAGTTGTAGACATTAGTATATACAATTGTTAGCATAATATTACCAAATGAAATATAACAGTAGGCAACACCCCAATGGATACTAGTGAACATTCCAATTAAAATGAGTTGCTAATAGTGCAAAAAAATAAAAAGGCCATTCAATCATGAAATTTAGATTTGACCACTAAAACTTGATATAAGAAATCATTTCAATATATGACCACTATAATTAAGTATCAAAGATTCCAAAACTAATTTTAAAAAATACTTAAAAGTGTAGTTTCATATCTTTATATTTCTACAATAATAAATTGTTTAAATGTCCTAATTTAAAGAAAGATTTAATTTATCACATGACAAATATCAACATATTAAAAAATAATATATATACCATTTATAAATAAACTAATAAATCCTCTCACACTTCATCAAATTACACTTTATAACATATTATTTACTATCAAAAAAATCCTTGCACCTCCGTTAATACAAATACTCATTTAATAACCAAAACGAAGTATAAAATAGTCCTTATTAGATCTCCTTGCCACCCCAGCCCCACTTTTCTTCTGAGATGCCATTGCCTTGTTTTTATTTCTCCCTTACAATTCGTCATAAATCTTCCAATTGACAGCAATACAGATCACTATCCCATCTAATAAATGCATTTTAAATCTTTTTCACAGTCATTTCAGCTTCTTATAAACATAAATATGATAAGTCCACTTTTCTCCTATTAGGGGAAGCATTATTTAATTCATGGGGTGGCTAGAAATTTTAGTCATTTTTAATCTTTCTTTTCAACAACTTGATTCCAAATTATACAAACAACCTCTCAAGATAATTTCTGAACATAATTTATGAGTTACACAAAACATATTGTATTAACCTTTTAATAAATATTTATTTCAAACAAAATAATTTGTTAAAAGAGCACTTCCTTCTAAACATATTTATATTCAATATTTTGAAGTCATTAAGAAGGATGAAATTATATATTATATTTAATAAATAATAAAATTCTTATTATTTTATTAAAAATGCGAAGGTTTAAAAAATATTAAATTTTTTTTCATTTTTTCCAATACTGTATCCCAATATAATTTAATGCTATGAGACAGACATTTTATTAGCAAGCAAGAACGTAGTGAGTGTTATCCAAGACCCAAATCGAACCTGAGGCCGAAGAGAGGGAATGGTATGCATTACATGGGAGTCATGGGATGGCTCCCCAGAGAACCTCAAGCACTTTTCTCTCTAGGAATTGAAGTCTATCATGGTAATACTAAGCCAAGAGAAAGCCCCTCAAGCTTCCCTCATGGATGATACACAAGTCCTCCAAAGGGATATCCAAAACCAACTGAAGGAACTATTTGAAGGAGGAGAGAGCGGTGATAGGCCTCTCCTACCTTCTGTAGCTGAGCCTCAGGTGAATCCACTAAACCTAGAAGCAAACAAGGATGCCCCCCTGATTTTGGGAGGAGAGGACCTACAAACAAATAAGGAATATAATGATCAATTCTCAGAGGGAGAAGAAGAGCCTTGGGAGGAGGCAGAGGAAGGAGAATAGCTGGAAATCAGGAAACTAGAGTAGTCTGAATCAAAACTTAAAGGCCCCCACATTAAGAAAAAGGGCAATAGGGGCAAGACGTCAAATCGAGCCAAGCTGATGATTGTTGGCAATGTTGTAGGACAAAAGAAACTAATATTGGGGAAGGAGAGCATCCTTCCCTAGGAAAAATGAGGCTCATAACATGGAATGTCAGGGGTTTCAATGCCCCTGACAAATGGCGTATGGTCAAGCGCCAAATTGGCCAATTAAATGCAGATGTAGTGTTACTTCAGGAAAAAAAATGGAACAAGGAAGAAAGCAAGAAAAGGCTGGGCAGTTGGAAATAATGGAAAGGGCATTTCAAGAACTCCTCAGGGGCTTCTAGGGGATTGGGAGTTATCTGGAACCCACTCTCAGTGTCAGGGGAATTAGAATCAGAAGCAGACAATTGGCAAGTAGTCAACTTCAAAGACATAAGAAGAAGCATCTCTTTCACTTGCATAAATGTATATGGGCCTGTTCTGACGGAGAGAAAAAAGAGGCTATGGGATAAAATCTCAGAGGAATAGATAGAAAAAGGTCAGGAAAAGGAATTGTAGCAGGATACTTCAATGCTACACTAAACAACTCTGAAAAACAAGGGGGGAAGGAGAATAATGGCTGTTCAAAGAGACTTCCAAGAATTTATTGACAAAAACCTTCTGCTGGACCTAAAAACAAGAAATGGTACCTTCACCTGGTCTAATAGAAGAAAGGGATTCACCAACATTCCAGAAAGGCTAGAAAAATTTCTCCTTTGGGGCGACTGGGGTGATTTGGAAGGTTCCCATGAAGCTCAAATCCTTCCTTTCACAAGCTCAGACCATTTCCCAGTCCTTTTGTCTTGGGGCCAGATTGACCCTCCCAAAGGTTGTCCATTCAAATTTGAATACATGTTGAGAGAAAAGCAGTTGCCAGAATTAATAAGTACCTGCTGGAATGAAGTGAGCTTCAGTGACAAAACAAAACTTTACAAGATAAATAAAAATTTGGGCTACATAAAAATTAAATTGAAGGAGTGGAACAAGACCCACTTTAAGAATATTTTTCAGGAGAGAGAGAATTGAGCAAGAAATTTGAGCCTTGAATGAGCATGTAATAGAAAGGGGGATGGATCCAGCTGATTATGAGAATGAAAAGAGCCTAAAGGATGAACTGGTAGAGATCCTTAAATGGGAGGAATGCTACTCGCGCCAAAAATCAAGAGAAACTTGGTTGAAAGATGGAGATAGGAACACAAAATTCTTCCACAAATCAACCATAGCCAACAAAAACAAAAAGAAGAAGGGAAGATGGAAAGGAATTCATGTAGCCAATGGCCTGGAACCCTCAACCCACTTATAGTTTACTGATGAAATAGTCCTAATGGGTGAGGAAAACATAAGGGAAGCAAGAGAAATCAAGAACTTCCTGAATGACTATTGTAGTGCATTAGGGTGAGACATCAATTGGGGAAAATTGGAAATTTTTTTCTTAAACACCCAACCAAGCCTACAAAGAGATATAGTAAGAATTTTGAACTTAAAATTTGCCTCCCTACCTAGTCGATACTTGGGGATTCCCCTATTTGTGGGAATCAATAAGAATTTCTATTGGGAACACCTGATTAACAATTGCAAGAAAAAATTAAGCACTTGGAAGGGAAAATGGCTCTCATAAGCTAGAAGACTCCTGATGGTCAAATCTATGCTATCAGCTATCCTATTTTATTCAATGTCCTGTCTTAAAATTCCCAAAGCAGTGGAAGATGCTCTCACCCAAATTTTTAGAAGATTATTTTGGAGTGGTATGGGAGAACAAAACAAATTTCCTCTATTGGCATGGGATAGGTTTTGCTTGCCCAAAGAAGTTGGAGGTGCAGGGATAAGAAAACTTCCCATCATGAACCAAGCCATGGGAGCCAAACTAGTTTGGGATATACACACCAAAGGACACCATAGATGGGTCAGAATCATTAAAAGAAAATACCTAGATTTGAACAATCCTTCAAGAATCCTTACAACTTAGAATCCCCTAAGAGGCTCAGCAATATGGAATTTCATATTGGAGTGCAGGGACATAATTGTAGACCGTGTCACATGGGAAGGTCATGATGGAAAAAGTGCATCCTTCTAGAACGACTCATGGTGTGGGAAAGAACCCATTTGTAGCAGGTTGGGTCTAGAAGAAATAAAAGCAGAAACCTCTAGAATTTGGGGACACAAGGTAGCCAATTATGACAAAATGGTTTCACACAAAGGAGAATCAAGTTGGATTTGGAATGATTTTCATCCTCTCAATGCCCCTTAGGACTAGAAAGAAGCACTAGCAAAGATTCTAAAGGAAAGATACTTTGTTCCATCTAATGAAAAGGACCAAGTCAGGTGATGTGGATCCTTAACTAGAACCTACAAAGTGAATCTAGGATACAAAGTCAAGGAAATAGCATAGCCCAACAAGACTGGCCATTCAAATTGTTTTGGGGAAACAAATGCCTACCCAAAGTTAGTCTTTGCATGGCTGACAACTCAAAATAGAATTCTAACATAAGATAGACTAGCCAAACTTGGTATCCAAGGACCGAGAAGGTGTAGCCTATGCAAAGAACACGAGGAGACAACAAATCACCTCCTATTATCATGCCCATATGCAATGGAATGTTGGAACCCTGTGAGAGTCTAACTGAATCTTCAAAGCACTATGCTAGAGGATCTATCAACTTGGTTCAAGATGTGGCCTCAAAAAGGAAACAAGTTAGTGTTTGGTAGCATTTGACAGGTCACTCCATCTGTAGTAATCTAGGAGCTCTGGAAGGAATGAAAAAGGAAAATATTTCAAGGGAAAGAATTGAATAAGGATCAGTTGTGGAATAAAACTAAGAGAGCAATAGTTGAATTGGTCAATGAAAATGCTTGGTAAGAGGCTGGCAAGAAAAATGTATTCACAAGTTGGGATGATTGCTTGATCAAGATTTCCCAGGTCTCAAACCTCCCAATCTAAATGTGAATAGCTCCCTTCAATCCAAAAGGACTAAGACTGTTTGGAAAGCTCCAGATTCAGGGTGGATAAAGGCTAACTTCAATGGTGCGGCTCGTGGAAACCCAGGACCAGGTGGGGCTGGGTGCATTTTTCATGACTCTGAAGGTAATATTTTAGCAAAAAGATCCATCCCTCTTGGAAATTGCATAAAAAATGAGGTGGAATTTAGAGGAGCAACATTAGGCCTTCATCTTGGGTGCGAATTGGGAATTGGTCAGATACACCTAGAGGGAGATTTAATGATAACAATCAATGCAATTCGCAAGGGCTCCATGCTTAATTAGAAACTAAACCATCTAATGCAACATATAAAGTCACTATCAAACGGGTTTGCAACCTTCAAAGTTAATCATAAATATAGGGAAGGAAACTCTAGGGTAGATGAGCTGGAAAAAGTAGCCTTTGAAACCGATAGGTAGGACATCCACGTGGTCAACCACTGGGAAAGATTTCGGTAATAGTTACCACTGCGATGACAATAAAAAAGCATATGGTAATAAAGGCAATAACTTGGTGTCATTCTTGACATGTGACAAGGGTCAATTCCGAGTGTGCAAAGTAGAGAATAATCAAGGAATGAAGATCTCCTTACAAAGAGTTGAAGGGTGTATTAATAATCATTCTAGGGAAGGAGCACCATCACCAAGTATAGTGGTAGCTTGTCATGCATGGAGGTCCCATATGGTACTTCAAGCATCATGAGACAACAAGCCCTTGGTTATAAAAGATAGAGATAGATTCTTATCATTCTTGTATCAAAGCAAGGTTAAGTTAGAATCATTTGGAAGGTGACATGCAATTTGTAAGATATGGAGATGCCTTTGGCACTAGACACGAACAAGAAAATGTATGCTTTCAGAGGGGAAGTATCGAATAAAATACTTCAAGGAATGTTGCAATCCTCTCATCCTCTCATTCTTTGGGCAACCAAAAAAGTGGTTAGACTAGAGTTCCTGAAAGCTTACCATAGGGCCAGAAGAAACATTGACATTTTGGCAATTTTTCTTGTGGTCTTACTACATAGTGGAGTCTCAAAGGAGATAAGTAAAAAACTAACCCAGATGGTCTTTGTACATGCCTAGTTGGGAGAAATACATTCAACTCTAGACAATGTGGATGAAAATAGGAAAATCCCGATGCCACAAAACTACTACATGTTGCGCATGAGAGGCCGTGAAGTGATGAAATTCCCCTTGATTCACACTATCGACCTAGAAGGTTTTGAGAAATTATGGGCGGAGAGGGACAAAAACATCTTCCTTCTTTTCAGAGCAACGAAACTGACCACAAATCTACCTCACGGTTGGGTGTTGAGGTACATTGCGGATGAAGGCTTGGAAGAAGAGATAGTTGTTGGTGACAATGAAGATTGGGACCTGGGTGAAGGGGAAGAGTAGATTTCCAACGACCAAAGAGACCCTGAGGAAAAAGTGAAAAACCCAACACATCTGAAATGTGGTGCAGATTGTCCAGAGGTAGAAAACTTTATAAAGAATACATGAAAATGTGTGAGTCCAAGGAGGATGAAGTATGAGTAGTTTTGGGCTGGAATGATCGGTTGGTCAGTAGGTGTGACTTTGGTTTATCACTTTCTTTCTTGTATATAAATCATCTAAATAGAGTCAGTCCCAGGTGTGGTTTAGCTGATCAAGACTTTAAGTAGATGTATCTCTGGTTGGCCATTACTATAGAAAAGGCCTTCCAAAAATTTTGGTAGTTTTTCTTTTTGGCTTGGTTTGGTAGGTGCTCTGGATTGTCCATTACTATAGAAAAGGCCCTCAAGATTTTGGTTGAATTACAAGAATGGAGTAGGTAGGTGGTTTGGGTAGGTCACGATTACAGAAAAGACCTTCCAAATTTGGATAAACTCATGTATCTTTTTTTCTAAATCAATACAAGGTGTTGCGCCTAGCAGTGCTTAAACGACCAAAAAAAAAATATTATGTATATAAATTATGATCTCGTATCATAGAAATTAATTTTTCGTAATATATTATTCACTAGTAACCATTTTCCAAAAGTCGTTCGAAAACTCATGGTTGCAAAATACATAGTACAAGGTCAATTTTCCCTTTTTTAATTTTTCCCAATAATCCTAAAAAGGTTTAATTGGTACCTCTATAGATTGTTTTCTCTCTTTCCCTTGATTGAAAAAATATTAAAAAACATCTCTTGATTGAGAAAAAAAAAAAATTCTGATAATTTCTAGAAATTAGTGCGAATTCACATGATTTCAAATGGTGAAACATATTTCTAGTACTTTCCTCTCTATATAATTTTTTTTGTCAATTAGTTCAGCCCTATGAATTTTTAGTTGGAGTTTGGATATTTTCCTTTCATTTTTAATCTTTGAATTACATTAAATAATGTAATGTCCCCTTCTCGTCAGTGATTAGTTTTATTGCTCATTAGCCTATTCCGGAGACTAGTAGGCTCGTTGAGAGGAAATTAGGGTTTCCTTACTTGGAGGTTTGTGGAATTTCTAGGTGTTTACTATTTTTAGTAAATACTAATTTTGGCAGTGGTTCAATTGTCATCCTTCAGTTCAATTTTTTAGTTGGAGCAGTTGCTTGTGTTTTAGTTTTGGCTTTCAAAAGTAGTTGTTGGTGAAATAGCTCATTTCAACTAAATAATGTTTTATTATTTAGTTGACCCCCTTGGCCTAGTAAAATAACTTAAAGCTGCTTTTAAAAGTGGCTCATGAAGGGGTACACCCTCATGAAGAATTTTTTAATTATTTTATTAAGTTTTGTTGCTTTGAGATTTGGACCCCACCTTTGAGAAGATTAATTACTTTTTGAAATTTGAAAAGTTGCAAATTGTGGCTCTTGGCATACCTTGTTGGGAATTTGCAGAGTTTTCTCCTCTTCTATAAAAAAGAAGCCTTGCTCCAGCTTTTGGTATCCATTATTTTATCATATTGTTATGCTGTCGGAATGACAATTGAATTATTACTTTGAGGGATGCTTACCTCCTAGCCTCTAACCAATTTTGTGTGTGAAATACAACACCTAGTTTGTCTTTGTTGCTTCTCACATCAGACTAGCAGATTGGAGCCTCATTGTTGATGATTTTCTAGAGTTTTTATTAGTTTTGAGTTGCTGGTTCATCCATGACCGAAACTGAATTTTGCTCACAACTCTAAAGACAAATGGAATTTGGTTCTGGGTGATTTTGCTTTGTGTTTGTTGGTCTTGGGCACCCCTTTTCACACATTTTCAGATTTTAAATTAAAGAATTGAATTTTTAAGAAGAAATCGCCCTTCCTAGGTAGGTCGTACTATCTTAGAGGGCTTTGGAATTCATGAAGAAATAAATGTTGGTTATTTGAATCTTTTCCTCAGTTGTGAACTTGGCGCCATCCTCCTAGGAAGCTTTAGCAAAAAAATTCATATGATTTGGAGGTATATTTGATGAGTTATGAGCATTTCATTGGTTTCATAGTTTACAGTTTCAGTTTGCTAGTTTTTGTAATAAGATTGTTATAATTTTAGTTTTTGGCTTCAGTTTCCAATATTTGAGTTTTTTAGAGCTTGCAAGAATATTTCCTCTCACCTTGCTTCATTCTATCATTGTAACACATTGTAATTTGTAGATTCCTTTAATTATAAGGTTGAGAATTAGTAGTAGTAATCCAACCATTGTTAATTCTACATTTACTTGTGCTTCTAATTCACATACAATAACCCTTGAATGGTTTACTGCCAGTGAGGAGGAAAATTACTTTGTACTTGTTATTCTCACCCACTGACAAGTGGTGAATCCCCAATCTTGAGTGGATGCCCACCATAGCGAATGAATTAGTTTACTTTGAAAATCTTCCATGGCTGGTTATCCACCAAAGTTTACTTTAAATTTGTAATAAGTACTCCACCATATGTTATCACCTCACCCTCAATGGGATCTTGAGTGCACATTCTTGGCATTGAGTTTTATCTTTATTTTCCAGTTGCATTCTATTTTTGTATCAAGTTTTAGATCCTAGGGATCCTCTGACCATATGCTTGCCCCTATTCCTTAAGTGGTTTTAGGGTGCATTCTTGGTTAGAGTTTCTTTGATACAGTTTGGGTTTGGAGCTAACGCTAATCAAGTTGGTCAAGTGTTGGTGATTGTGTAAAAACTGTGGCAAAAAAATGGTTCTAAGCATATTTCAATGGTAGCAGAGTAGAAGACCCTGCCATCCTGTGACATTCTGCAATCAGTTGTCTAATGAGTGAAAATGAAACCAGACCATTCACTAGAAGTCAGGCCAGAACTCAACATCAATTTCCAGAGGAAAAGATATTTTTCATAAGCCTTAAGAGATCTTGGAAAAACAATTGAAGGTACGAAAAAGTCAGTTGAAGGAGTTGGTTAAATGATTGAAATAATGTCAGAAAGTGTTAGGAAAGCTAATGAAGAAAGGGACAGAGTAGAAATTTTTTTTAATGGGATGATCGACATGATGTCCTGATTATTGTCCAAGTTAGATAAGCAAGCAACCCAGAATATCATTTAGCCCAGAAATAATCCAACTGGTGAAAGCAATGGAGTTAATGGGAATAACAGTAATGGCAGTCCTGAGGTGAACAAAAGAGATAGAATTGTGGGTTAGCATACTGTAACTTCTAGTGGGTCCTCCTCTAGACCTCTTTTCCCCACTTTCACTCCAAGGGAAGAGCAGCAACCAGTTGAAGCTGCAATAACTTTTGTTGATGATGCACGACAAGCTTATATGGAATATGCTTCCTTACCTCTTGATATGAGAGATGCTTGGACCTTTGATCAATACATGAATCAAACGAGTCAGAGAAATGGTGGAAGGAATGAGCAACATCCTGCTATGGTGCCTAGAAATGATTTTTATCAACCTTTGGGAAAGATAACATTGGAACATTTTGATGGGTATAATAAGTGTACAGCTAGATCATGGGTGCAGAAATTGGATAAATATCTCTCTCATGTCCCAAGGCAAAAGGAAGATGCAATTAAATTTTCCACATTGCATTTGGATGGAATAGCTCACGAATGGTGGACTCATGGTTTGGTCACTCTTGGCCATAACCTCATCTACACCTATGATGAGTTTACCAATAAGCTAATTGAAAGATTTGATACCAAGGAACTTGAGTTGAGATTCAGAGAATTGGCTCAATTGAAGCAACAAGGATCTTCAGAAAATTATGTGGCTAATTTTAAGAGGTTATTAGTAATGGTTCCTAACATTAGTGAGAGAAGACTTGTGGTTCTCTTTTCTGAAGGATTAATGGAGCCTTTGAAGGGATGGGTCAAAGCCTTTGATCCAACAACTTTAGATGAAGCCATCAAGAAAGCGAGGAGCATGGAGTTGGTAGCCCCAAGGCCTAAGTTTCATTCAAAACCTTTTAGCCATAAGAAGGATATAAAACATTCTTCAAATCTTCTAAAGAAGTTTCCGTGAAAGATGTTAGAAAAGCTCTGAGAATAGCTTAGAAAAGATGGATTTTTCTACTCTTGTCGTGAACCTTGGGTTAAGGGTCACTGTTGCTATGGAAGAGGCAGAGCACATCAAATGGAGGGCTATTCTGATTATGGATCAGAATCTGATTCGTCTTATTAGCAATACGAATCAACAAGTAGTGATGGTGAAGAAGTTCCAGAAGAGAAGCTTAATGAGGTTGGAGATGGTATTGCTTTAGCACAACTATCAAGTTTTCAAAAACATGAATCCTTTCAAGTTTGTGGAGTGGTTGGTTCTCAAAGGATAGTTTCTCTAATTGATACTAGAGAAACTCACAACTTCATTGCCAAAGGATTGGTGAGAAAGAGAGGATTGAAGATTGAAGAGTTTGAAGGCTTCAAAGTAATGGTAGCTGATGGTTTCACCATGTCATGTACAAAGAAGATTCCTAACCTTTCTATTCAGTTAGGAAATTATGAAGTAAAAGATGATTTCTATGTTGTTGGTATTGGTGATACCGATGTCGTGTTGGGAATACAATGGCTGTGATCTCTTGGAGAGATCACATTGAATCTACAAACAATGGAGCTAAAATTTCAAGCTAATGGAAATAAGGTTCTTTTGAGAGGGATGTCAAATGGGGTCCCTCGAATTGTGTCTTTGAAGAGAATAGAAAGGTTGATATGTCATGATCAAGTTGAATGGGTAGCAGAATGTCTAGTCCTACTAGCTGATCCAACGGATGAGAAAAGGAAATATCATCCTAATATTCAAGCTTTACTTTCAAAGAAGAGAAAATTATTTGGTAGCCTACCTCCTAGGAAACCTCCTGAAAGAGGTTGTGAGCATGTTATTGAGTTACAAGAAAGAGAAAATCCTATCATCACCACACTTTATCATTATCCAAAGAAGCATAAAGATGAGATAGAAAAGGTCATCAAAAAGCTATTGGAGATGGGGTTCATTAGGCAAAGCAAAAGTCCTTTTGCTTCAGTAGTGGTGCTAGTCAAAAAGGATGGAACAATGCGCATGTGTGTGTTGACTATCGCGCATTGAATCAAAAAACAATTAAGAATAGATATCATATTCTAAGGATAGATGAGCTTATTAATGAACTCCATGCGGCTATGTTCTTTTCAAAGATTGATCTTCGTTCTGGTTATCATCAAATCAGGATGAGGGAAGGAGATATAGAGAAAACAATCTTTAGATGCCATTTTGGGAATTTTGAATTTCTTGTCATGCCTTTCGATTTGAAAAATGCTCCAACAACATTTCAATCTTGTATGAACAAGATCTTTAGATAGCAGTTGAGGAAGTCCATGCTCATCTTCTTTGATGATATCCTCATTTTCAGTAAGTCTTGGGAAGAGCACCTCAAGCACTTAGAAGAAGTGATTAGCATCTTGGAGGTAGAATGCTTGTTTTCCAAAGAGTCAAAATGTGAGTTCAAGATGATGAAGCTATTGCACCTTGGCCACATCATTAGTGCTAAGGGTGTCAAAGTTGATCCTACGAAGATAAAGGCCATTCTTGATTGGCCTCCTCCAAAGAATGTTTCTCTTTTGAAGGGATTTTTGGGCTTATGTGGATTTTATAGAAGATTTGTTAAGGGCTATTCACATATGGCATCTCCCCTTACTGATCTCACAAAGAAAGGAGCTTTCCTATGGACAAACAAGGCACAAGAAGTGTTTGAAAAGTTTAAACACATCATGAGTTCATGTCTAGTATTGGCTAGATTCCAGATTTCACAAAACCATTTGAATTGCAATGTGATGCTTCGGGTGAAGATGTTGGAGCTGTTTTAATGCAAGACAAACATCCCATTGTCTTTGAAAGCAGGAAGTTGTGAGGAGCAAAAAAAACTTACTCAATTTATGACAAAGAGATGCTTGCCATCATGCACACTTTGTCTAAGTTTCGTCAATATTTGGTGGTAAGCAAATTTGTTGTTAAGACTAACCACAATAGTCTTAAACATTTTATGCGCCAAAAGGATTTGAATGAAAGGCAACAAA